>OX104067.1:104720111-104741297 GCA_944474145.2 Dicrocoelium dendriticum
CATCAACAGCACGGTTTCCGTCGACAGCGGTCATGTACAACTAATTTACTAATTGCACGCAGTAGTTGGACCGAGGCAGCCGACGCTGGAGAAGGTGTTGATGTGATCTACCTGGATTTTTCCAAGGCTTTCGATCGTCTAGACCATCGGATAATACTATCCAAGCTGCAGCATTACGGGATCGGCGACCCTCTTTTAAGCTGGATCGCCAACTTTCTATTTCAAAGGCAATTAGTGGTCAGAGTTCGGAGCTCTTTATCGGACCCCATACAAGTCGAGTGTGGTGTGCCGCAAGGCTCGGTTCTAGGTCCACGTTTGTTTTTGGTGTTTATTAATGACCTTGCACAGGGAATCGCTTCAAACTTCCTAATGTTTGCCGACGATATCAAAGATCTGGCGCAGGATCCAGGCGAACGCCGACCAACATGTGCTCCAAAGTGACTTAGATACAGTGTATCAATGGTCGACCCAAAACTTATTGCATTTCAACGTCAGTAAATGCAAGGTGCTTTCCATCCGACATCAAAGCAGCTACTCATACCGACTCGGAACGGATGTACTGCAACAATCAACTCTCGAACGTGACTTGAGTGTCCTGGTTCAAGATGACTTTGATTGCTCCAACAATCGGAAAAGGCCTCGAAGACTGGGAACCAACATGTGGGGCTGTTGAGGCGGGCGTTTGGACAAATAAACAGCTCCATATTTCGACAAATGCTCAGTGCGTATGTTCGCTCCCATGTCGAATATGCAATTCAAGCCTGGCATCCATGGCTGAAACACGACCTTAATTCACTGGAGCAGCCACAACGCCGGGCATCTAAGAACGTCATTGGAATGCGCAATCGTTCCTACCAGGAGAGGCTGCGACGACTAGGATTGTTCAGTGGAAGCTATCGCAGACTACGAGGCGACCTGATTATGGCATACTTGATTCTGCGAGACCCACATCATGTGTGCCGCCCTTTACTGCAACTCAGCAGCAATACAAACCTGAGGGGCCACTCATTAAAACTCGCAGAACAATACAGTCGTCTGGAGTGCCGCAGAAATTTCTTTTCCATCCGTGTCTGTCACCCGTGGAATGCTCTCCCAGAATCGGTCGTCTCTGCACCGACACTAACAATATTTAAAAGACGGTTGGACGATGCACTCATCCACTTACACTTTGTTACTTAACACTACGTCTCCATCCTACACCTGGAGTTTACCCTGGAATTATTTGTTGTTAACTGTGGATGTTGTGAATCTAAGAGGATCGCAGGACTGCAGCGAAGCAAACGATAATTCCTTATTTTCGTATTTAAAGTATTAACTATTTTACTATCCTTATCATCATTGTTGTTATGTTGATATCCCGTGCAACTATCCAACGGGACTTGTAAAGCAACGCTTCTTAACCCGTATAAATTCATTGTTCATTGTTGTTCATAGCTGATCCCCACCAAGTGTCAGCGTAGGAGGCGGTCCAGACCAATCTTGGAGAAACTCTTTGCACTTCGAGGGTGCAAAGCAAAGTCCGAAGTGACGGACAGCTAGTGCTTATCTGTCCAGTGCCGCTTGGCACGTCTGGGAGCTGTCACAGATCAAGGCAATATCATCAGCATACTCTAAGTCAAGAGGTCGTTCTCCTGGGAGTAGCTCCACACCTTCTAAGTCGTGTCCTGTGAACGCGATTGCGTTTACAAGCAGATGTCAAGGGCGAAACCAATAAACAAGGTGAACCGATCAATTTGAAGTGGGCTGGTGTAATAGTTCAGATATGAAATGCCGCCTGAAATGCGACGGACGCATATTTGGTACTCTCCTCTTGTGTCCAACTTTAGGTCCGCTTGCCACGTACCATGAGTGACCTAGATTTTCCCGTCTCATTGTCTTCCGAACAGCGCTGACCAGAAGCGCGCACAGTTGCCAGCAGGTAACACCCAACGGGCTTTACATGTGTGATCCCAGTGATTGAATAGTCTGAGGTTCGTTTCGAAGTGAATCGCAGTCCATATTGCTATTGTATAGCAAAAGCTATTCACACAACGTGCATCAAAATGACTCCTCCAGTGATTGTTATATTCATTTTCATGCCAATCTAAGGTAATTATGGTGGGTCAGGTTGTTGGAGGTTTGAGGATTGTACGCCTGCTTTTCCCCCCCGACGATTTGAGGTCTTAGGTTTCAACCTCATAGAGAACTTGATGACCAAAAGATGGAACGCGTATGATGGCTTAATATTTCACAGTGGATTAGGTTTGAGTCGCGAACCTAATATTGTGCAATTACCTGGACGTGACAATCGAATATCGAGATAAGTATGATTTCCTTGTTTGCTGCATAACCAAGCTAGCCTCATTGAAAGAGCTCACACAGTTCGCATCAGCACGTTTGATGACTAAGACATGTGGTTCACATGTTTTTGATGTATTTTGATGCAACCTAGAGGCAACTTTTCAGGCAACTCCACAGGAGCGGATCCAATGCGCATGTGGTGGCAGCGTAACATTCACTGTCGATTCAAAAACAGTAACCCTGTTAGTGACTTCCACTGTAAAATATACGAGATAATTTACGTCGGAAAAGCCAAGCGTATACGGTGCAGTAACTAGTTTGGAATGAAAAAATCCGTACTTCAATACATTATCATTATAACGTTCATTGCGATACAATAAAGGTGCCAGTCTGAAATTTTGTAAATTGGAACTTTGTACTGTAGAAGCAGCTGAAACCTTACGCAATTAACCAAGTAACCAAAAACTTCTCCCCCACTCTACACGAAAATTATGAGACGCCGATAACTGTGCTGACTAAACAAATAAACGCAGCCTTCATTGGAGTATGTTCGACTGTTGCTCGAGAGAGATGGATGAACCAGGGAGGTATTCCGCCGGCGGAGCTCAACGCTATCGGGCGCGTTCCGAGGTTGCGGATCGGAGAACGCCTTCCTTGTGGAGGTAACTGTGAATAAGTCTCCTTCGCCTTGCAGACGAGATGAATAAGCAGTCGGGGAAAATCAGCGGCAGCGTCTCAGAGTGTGGGGAGTTCTGGGCTGGTCATCTGGTTCACCATTAATTCTCATTGACCACACAACACATGGAACTTTGCTTCCATTCCTCTGGCTCACTCTCTCCTTTTGTTATTGTTACTCAAATGTTGTGGCACTTCGCCAAATTTTTCCTGAGCAAGCTATATATATATATATATATATATATATATATATATATAATAAATTTAGTAGTTTTGGCTCTACGCCCACTTGCACGTCTTCCGGACTCGGACTCTAGAAACTTGATTGGTCCAACATCCTCTTCCCTTAAAAAGCTTATCATTTGCTGATAGGCCTATACTCAGTAAGTGACATGGCTTCGTCATGAAAATGTCTGTACCGAGGTTGGTAATCTTCATTATTAAATTCTACCACTTTTATCTCTGCATACTACACGCTAACCGTGTGCCACAGTTTAATACGCCTATTCTAGCCAACTCCAATGCTTGACTGCAAAATCTTGACAGCATATTATTTTCTAATACATGTATATGGTAAAGGGGCCCGCGGCCGCCACTTGGTCTAATCTATTTTATGTATCAGGCGGTCTCTACGCACATTTAGCTTGCTGTTCTTTATCCCATAAGCCATAGGTCGTCCGACGTATTTGATCAATGAGAAAAAACCTACATGCAAATAGATTGCTGTAGAAAGGACTAAGACTGAGATATTATGACTAGGTAAACAAAATGAATGTATTCAGTGGCATTCTGCATACCACCTATCTGCTTCTCAATGGTATTATTTTGCTGGATTGTTATACGAAGTAACTGCTACAGTAGCAAGAAACATATGAATTTTTCTTTGTGTGCTTACTGGAACAGCTGGTTTTCCTCCTCTATCTTCTGCTGCTGCGCCTCACTCGTCGCTCTTCCGAGGAAAAATATAGTCGCTATCTGCTCCAGTGCCACCCGCCTCATCGACGCCCATGTGGAACGTATTAGGTGACGTCGATGCGTGTTGCTTGGGTGTGAGTGAACCACGATGAGTAACTTCATCTGAGGTCGAAGCACACAGAACTCCGACTGATTGATGATATACGCACTATGCTCCACCTGATGCGCATCAAGATGTTTTGGACTGCTTGCACAACGTCCATACACCATTCGAATGTCCGATGAGGTAAGTTGGTGCGTGTTCTCAAGCGATTTGAGAAAGTGTTGTATTTCCTGAGACCACGTGGGCAATCGCTTCGCGAATTCGTGATCCGCGGCGGGCCAGTTTGTGTTCCGCTCAATGCGGATCGAATGGGGCGAATGTTGTTGGCCGGAGTAGCCCAGTAGCGTCACCACTAAGATGGGGATGAAGCCCAGTTTGAGCATATTACTTCTTAGGTCTCTTTTGAGAATTTATATTACCCTTGTTCTTCAAAATGTCGCGTGACAATTAAGTTACTGCTTGCAATCGTACAGTATTACGCGGCACCAACGAACTGGTCAGCCCACAGTCTCATGTGCATGGACCAGCGTATCCGAACACTACTTTAAGGCCCAGATGCGTTTGCACATTCACCATGACAACGAAGCACAATTTGTAGCAAATTTTCTCAGTTATGTGATTGGTGGAAAGGCACTAGAAGAAATTGTTTGCCAGAATGCTTTTTATCTCGAACGTGTGCGCATCCAATCCATGTGCAATGAGTGGACACCTAAAGATGAAAACGGTTGTGTCGTGTACGTTGACATTGTAAGTGTTACAATGTTGGTAGTGAACTTTCAGTTATCGATCGTACTGTGAGCACTTAGCTGCCATTCAAGCCACTAATGTACTTGTTAGCTTCGGTTCTGCTTATTTGCTCAACTCTCATTGGCACAGTTAAATGCGTTAAATCCGTTCACGTTGACTCACACAGCTACGAACATCACTATGCCAATGAGAAAAGGAATCAGGTTGGAGAGGAAAGATTGATTTTCACGGAGGTGGGAGAATGGCACCGTATAATCCTGACCTTAATCGTTTGGTCAAACAATTTAATCCTATTATGATAGAGTGGTTACCGGTCCAATAGCTTTCCGATTACACAGACCACACCACACAATACGTCAGTCAGATCCGATCAGAACTGCCATGTAAAAGAGTGGTAACATCTACACCCGAAGAACGCATGCTCAAATGGTGTATGCCAGTCGTCCTACATACCTGGCTATAAACGGTCGAAATGGAAAAAGCTATTTTCCGCCTAGAACTAGGCGGTTACGGGAAATAATGAAAGGCGAGTGAACCCCCTACTCATGCGAACTCTGTATGCGTTCTTGGATAGAGAAAAATAATTGATGTAGCTCTAGTTACTGCGAAACGGTTGAATACTACTCTTACTCACTTTGCGCTTCCACTAATTGCCACTTCCCCAACCATACGCATGCCACAATCAGTGGTAAGCCCACAATGGCAAGGCCAGACACGTCATGCTGTTTACTGCTCTGCGTTAATGAATAATGTCAAATGATGCTGTTCAGTACGTAAAGTTTTACCAATGCAGTAATGGTTTATGACGGCTATGAAAGCGAATCCTTAACATGTTCTTTAGAATAGTTAGGGTGCTAAATATAAAAAATATCAGTATCAGTAAAAGAACGCGTGAAATGCATGACACACCAAGCGTCTTGGAGTCACTCATACGCGAGTACGTTCCAGGACGTGGTGGGTTTTCGCCTGGCAAGCGTTCTCCCTATAAAAACCCACATATATCCGTTTAACAAAACTGTGACGTGGCAGACGTGACTCGCCACTAAGTAAAGTCACTGCCCCTTGCTTCATCCTGGCGAAGCATTGTATTCCAGAAACTTTGTGCTATAATTCTGGGGAGCATTAGGCCCCTGTTTGACAAAGGAACAAACGAAAGGTGTATGAACTGAGCAATCAGTCACCGGCTCCCAATGAGCACGATTCCCTGAATTCGCTCCACTGCCTTGCGGGCAGGTTATTCAGCCAAAGGTTCGGGGTTGTGTCCTCGAAGTCAACACCCTACTTCGGCTTGAGCAACCGGGTAGTATCTCGCCCTCTGACGAAACCGTGGACTTTGATGTGTTGTGTTTTCTTTCACTATTTCTTTACCTTGTTTTAACTTCCATGGTTTCCGATGGCTTAATGTCTATTCATAGACTATTGTAATATATATATATATATATTTATTTATATGAGTATGTCTGCCTGGAGTTTAGGAGGGTTATGGCAACACCCACTGTTAAATGGCTTGATGCATTGGTAGCCCGGGTTGATTGTTCCTGGGTTCAACTGTTCGCCGAGCTTCGCAGTTGGTTTGCTAACGTTTCATTACCACAGGAAGTGACTTCCTAAGTGTGATGCTGGGTCAGACGTAATCCTCTGACCTGCTCATCGATTTGTGCTTGATTAGCAAGTGACATTTGAATTGACTTCCTCGATCTGTGCTCCGTGACCATCCGCCTGCCCAACTTTACTGATAGACACGGGCGATCCGTGGATGGTTTGCCCTGACTGTTGGGGCAGCAGTCTATCAGAGAACTTGGGCGGAAGCTTGCTCACCGGACACAGATAGAAGAGGACAATTCAAAAGTCACTTGCTAATCAATCACAAATCGACAACGAAGTCAGTCAGTCTCAGCAGCGCACTGCGAAAGTCACCTCATGTGGTGATGAAACGTTTGCATACCAATTGTGAAGCTCGGCGAACAGCTGAACCAAGGAAAACCCACTGATTGTTTTGCATTAATGCCAGCATCCGATGGTCATGGGATATAGCACGTTTGGTTGAAACCGATAGTGTTGAGTTACTCCTATGGTGCATCCCATTAATCAAGGACATTCTTTTCTTTGACTAATTTATCATCGAACGTCCACGTGCTTCTAAGAGTTTTGTAAAACACAAGTTCAAGCTTAAGTTCAATTGGGACCGGAACGATAGGATAATCCCGTGAATGTTCCTTCTTTTGCGTATCGTCGGATAGGGAATTGATAGGTCTGCTTGAGACGTTGAAAAGCCTAAAACAAAGACCGCATCACACCCTGTCCAACCAATTACTGCCCACATTTTCCTGCCCAGCACTCCCTGCCAGGTTGGCATATGTGAAGTACAAGAGTGAAGGGTAAGCTAAGAAAAGAAGAGGAGGAATGTCACTTAAATAATGACAATACCAAGGTGTGAGAAAATTAAAAAAACGAAGGGAAAGTTGAAGATACAAGTCTGTTAGAAGAAGGGGAAGGTTTGGTACTGTCACCCAAGGGCATCTAACTGATGATCGAAACCCTCTACCGTAGACTCCCTAACGACTTGCTACGGAATCGCGTTCCATCGTTTCATAATGGCGCGACAAGCGAGTTTCCGTCCTTACCCGGTCAGAACGCTGTTTGTGCAGCTTCAACGGGTGACCTCGGAGACTAGGCAGAGTGGCGCGACTAAATAACCAGGACAAGTCTGGACCGATCTTACCCGTTGAGCCACGGTAAGTGAGAATCAAGTCTCCACTAATTCTGCGGTAGTGCATTGAGTACATACCCAAGCTAAGCAAAATTTCGAGATATGTTTGCCCTCGTAATCCCTGCACTAACCTAATACACACTCGCAAAACTCTCTCCAGTTGCATTTTGTCCCATACAAGACAAGGTGGACAAGCCTGGATACAGTACTCTAAGTGGGATCGCACAACAGCTGAGAACAGCTTCACAAAGATATTGGCCGTTAGGACACCGAAGGAGCGGCGAATAAACCACATCATACGGAACCTTCTACAAGCAGCCTTCCTCCAATTGTCCCCAGAGTGAAGCAATGAGGTGCGCGTGATACCTAGATCAAACTGCTGAGTGACAACAGGGCTTTCCTTTCCACCACCAACTGCATAGCGCGTGGGGGACTAGCACCTCCAATGCGGAAGACAGAAGATTTCGCTTGATTTATAAGCATCAACCATAAGGTTGACCAATCCCAGAGCCTATCCTTGGCACTCTGAATTGCCTCAGAGCCACCAGGGATATCCACAATATTCCAGAGCTTGAGGGCATCAGCAAACAATAGCGACAGTACATCAACCTCCTGGGGTAGGTCATTGACATAAATTGCGAAAAGCAACGGCCTTAGAACCGATCCCTGCGGAAGGCCACTAAAAACAGCTTGTCTAAGCGAAAAGCTATGCCCCACGCGTACACACTGTTCTCTGCCCTCTAGGAAAGCAGAAACCCATTTAAGGGCAGCTCCAGATATCCCATACGATCTCAACTTCAATGAGAGCTGTTTATGTGGGACAGTATCAAGCGGTTTCGAGAAGTCAACGAAAACCACGTCGATAGCGTGACCGTTGGCTACTGCCTCAACCCAGCTTTCAAGAGCTACGAGTAAATTTGTCAGACCTGAAAATCCCTTACGGAATCCGTGCTGTGCCGCACTGCTAAGGTTAAAGTTGATCAGGTTCTTCACCGAATACCTGACGAATTTTTCGAAGAACTTAACTACTGCGCTTGTTAAGCTGTTAGGCCGGTAGTTCGTAGGCGCAGCTCTGTCACCGCCCTTAACAATCGGACAGATGATTGATTTCTTCCATTCCGAAGGTAATGCACAGCTGTCGAGTGGTATTGTAAACGTGCATGTCAGAGGGCTACTTAGCTCAGTGGCCAATTCATGCATCAGCTTCGGATGCATTGCATCAGGGCCAGAAGCTGTGGAAGGATTGAACCCTTGCAATAGCCCAAAGACTTGTGTCTCCGTTATGCCGATCAGTTAGGCAAGAACCATCCGGGACTTTTGTGACCATCTCAACCTGAGGTAAAGAGGCTTCACCAGTACACTGTTCGCTAAGTATACAAGCATTATCATAGTCGGTAGGCCCGCTGGTGCTGTGCGCTGGTAGTAAAGCCGATATAGACGAGTATGTACCGACGCATCTCTTTACGTAAGCAACGAACTTCTTTGGATTTGTTACCGCTGCGTCAGCCAAATCCTCCTCCTACTGAAGACGAAGAGTTTTAAGATGTCTCCTACATTTATTTCTAACCGCTCGATAGGTTTTGTAGGTGCTGGTTGATGAAGCCGGTTGGTAAGTTCGTCAGCACTTAGAGCGCTTCCTGAGCAGGTATTTACCTGTCTGATCTATTCAAGAAGGCTGCGCCCGTATCACCCTAATCTAAATGAATTGGGTGTGGGGAGCAGAGATCTCTGTGAGGTATGCCTTAAATATCTCCCGGACTGTCTCAACAGTGTCAGCCACGGTGATCGCGCAATGCAGTCCTTGCGCTGAACTAGTTACCCTACTATTTATCTGTCTGATATTTTCGATGCGTTTTAGTCCATGGTGACCCATATTCAGTATCCGAAACATCCGCTTAACTGACTGCATTTGCCTTCCTGCTTTTGCTAACACAGCGCTGCTGAAACCTTCATAGGTGGTATAAAGAATCGGAAAAAAACAAGTGCCAATGACTTCAACCTCATACCATATCCGTCAGGAGTGCTGATAGGATTTGCAGCAATGTGAGCGGTCGCACCGTTTTGGCCCCTCTGGTAAATGTGGATTTACGAATTTCATCCAGAGATTCAATCGTTCTTCCACTCGCAACTACTGTTCCCGCAGACAATATGCGGAAACACACGCGTGAAATACTGCATCACTCGTAGACACAGTCGAACGTTTAGCGTCAATGGAAGGAGCACTAACATCGCTTTTCAACCACCGCTTTAGCAGAACGATCGGCGATTCTATCTGGAAACTGCAAACATTTTGCAGTCGCCAGATTTACGTTACTTCATCTTTACTGGTATTATTTTTCACCACTGAAATTCACCTTCACTGGACATCAGCTACAAATAGAGATCAAGCGACGCGTATGCAGATCAGTGAAAAGGGTTATCCGCAAGCTGTGTGAAGTTGCCGGATGAGTGCAAAAATGAGTGTACAATTTTCCAGTACATACTATCATGGAGTAGTAACTTCATTTCTCGTTGGGACAATAAATAACAGGCACTACGGGTGCCCAAATGAGCTTTACAGACACGGACATGGAGAGTACTCCTAGCTTATGCAACCATCATTGGTCATATAGATGTGCGGCTAAGTAAGCCGACTAACCGCTTTGATAACGAGAACTGATGCTTACAAGCCCTTTCTCATGGAAAGAGGTTACGAGTGCTGAAGAACGCACCGCTATATTCCAGGCAATTCCGTGACACCGGCATAGCAACTGGCTTTGGTTCAAATAAGACACCGAAATCCGCATACTACAAGTTTACAGAAGAGTAGTAGGGGGAGTTGACTGGTATAGGTAGAAATTCACCACATCTAGACTCACTCAGACAGCCGCCACACGCCCAGGAAGGCACTGTACGCGTGTTTCATCCTTTCGGGAATCGTCCGCAGTGCGCATTCCATCAGACCCTGGTTGGGCTCGAACCCGCAACTCGACTGTTGGCAGTCCGTGGTTGAGACCACTGAGCTGCGGGGGATGGCAACGACCATCGTGAATAAGTTAGTAGATGTGATATAGCGCCGCTCACTATCCACTGCCTTACATGTTACTGCCGTGCAGAGGACATGGTAGCCTCCTCACCAAGCGACGAGCTTACCAACCTTAAGCCGCCAAGTAACTTAGGGCATTATAAGCAGTTTGGTCGGCGTAATGATTACAGAAGAGTAGTAGGGGGAGTTGAAACGCGTGTACAGTGCTTTTCCGGGAGTGTGGTGGCTGTCTGCCTGAGTCTAGATGTGACGAATTTCTACCTATACTGCAATTTTAACAACCTACCACCTAAGGGAATCTATAGCCAAAAGTATTGGAAGCGAGTAGAAGGAGCATCACTGATAACTCATTCAAGCACAAGGTTGAAAAGCGTGGGCGAAATGGGACAATCCAGCCAATTTTAGGAAAGGCCTCTATGGACACCTACGTGACCTTGGTAGAATAGGAATAAATAGTTGCAGTATCTCCTTCGGATCCATGTCTTAACGAACGTACATGAGATAGCCCCTGTCAATGCATTTACTAAATCAAAAAGCTTTGACACAATAATCGGAGGCTGTAGTCTAAGAATGTGATACGGTTTCGAGACGTCTATCATCAGCACACAGGTTGCTACCCGACATGCGGTGGCAGGACTGAGTCACCCCGGAAGCTGATGAACCCAGATCGTCAGCATGAAACGGGTTGCTGTATGACAGGGCGTGACAACAGCTGGCCAGTTCCGACCGCAAGCAGGTTTGAAATCTGACCAAGGCAAGTGGCTTGAGTCAGCTCAGCGGCTTCAAACAGGAGATTATTGATAGCTTGTGACCTATAAAATGTACCGTGTTCTGTGCTAATACATCACGGTCTAGTAGGCTTCAGTGTTCTGTTTTGCCCCCCGCTGGTTTGGGGTGGCAGAGAACTGAGGGAAGGCAGTGATACAACAGTGGCAACGCGAGTTTCAATCGAACCCAGAAATGGCAACCAGCTTCGAACAATTGCAGGCATTTTTGTAGCAACACGCTAAGCTCATTGAGATGTTGACTAAAAGCTGTCGATACAATCTAGCGCAGGGTTAGGGGTAAGTGAACGTGTCCCCTTTCCAAAAAATCTGACGCAGCAGATTAACGATTTCTGGTGAACGGCGCTATATCACATCTAGTAACTTATTCACGATGGTCGTTGTCATCCCCCCTAGCTCAGTGGTCTCAACCACCGACTGTCAACAGTGGAGTTGCGGGTCCGAGCCGTACCATGGTCCGAAAGGATGAAACACGCTTACAGTGCTTTTCTGGGCGTGTGGCGGCTGTCTGAGTTAGTCTAGATGTGACGAATTTCTACCTAAATTTCATCTTGCCAAAGGAGAACACAGAACTATCCTTTGAAGAATTCGTCTCAGTCCTGTCACAAATTTTTGATGAGCAGACATCATTGTTCAACGTCCGGTGCAAGTGCCTCACGCTGTCCAAGAAAGAAGACGAAGATTGGGTCACCTACTCCAGCCATGTACATCGTGTGCGAATACGTTCATGGTTTCACAAAATGACCCACCGTCAGTACAAATGCCTCATTTACGTTTGCGATCTACAAGCAGCCAAAAGTGCAGATATATGAACAGGAATATTGAGCAAGATTGCGCAGAATCCTGACATCACATTGCAGCAAGTGAACGGTGATTGCCAGAGATTGACGAACCTAAAGCATGAAACATCAGTGATTCAGAAGTTGTCCAAACGAACGGGCATGACCTCATTTTTGCAATCAATTGGACTTGTTAAGAAGCACCGAATCACGTGAGTCCATCCCATTTCAAACCTCGTTCTGCTTGTTGGTTTTGTAGAGAATGGAATTTTGCTCGAAACTGTCCATTTAAGCAGCACGTTTGCAACCGATGCGTTATAAGAGGTCATGAAGACTCGTGTTGTTTGGCATGTGGTCCTACTTTGCCGAGAAAGAAGCGCAACAACGCCATACCGTTCAGACGGCCAGATGGGATCAGAACGATCACCGCGACTTTCAAGGTTGGTGTGGTCAACAGGCGTAAGTACACCATGCTTCTGATTTCGTTCTGATCTCTAGGGACTCGTGGCGCAGACTGGGTCGACCGACACTCATACAAACGACCCATACAGCACAGAATGCCAGGTGGCAAGCTAAAATTGTTTGGTGAAGTGAAATGACAAGTCAATCCACACAAGGTGTTTTGCGACAGATTAATCGGGGTTAGATTTACTGGGACTCGATTGGATGGACGATTTGAGCTAACTCGACCAGTCGGTAAAATGTATATGCCGGCAGTTGCAAGTTAAGTAAGCTACGCAGATGCAAACGATGAACCCTGAATTGCGCAACCAAATTGTAAATCTGAAGCGATACCATGGATGGTTGTTCGAACCCGTTCTCGGATGCTGTCGCGTAGGCAGGGCGGAGTTGAACCTCAAATCAGATGCCAGACCAGTCTTCAGACTAAGGCGCCCGGTGCCGTACGCAACTCAATCTCTAGTGGAAGCCGAGCTAAATCGTTTGCAATCCGAACATATAATCGAACGGGTCCACTATTCAGAATGGGCGACACCGACTGTGATGGTAAAGAAAGCAAATGGTAAGGCCCGTATCTGTGCTGATTTTTCAACAGGACAGAATTCTGCGCTTGAGGCGCATCCGTACCCACTGTCTGGACCAGAAGACTTGTTCTCCAAACTCAACGGTTGTAAGTGTTTCGCAAATTTGTATTACCTGACGCTTACTTGCAAGTCTCATTTGCTGAGGAGTGCAGAAAATTACTAACGCCTCGGGCTTTTTCTGTACTACCGACTACCATTTGGGATGAAAACCGCACCGGCCATTTTTCAGCAAATTACGGATGCCCTGCTGTACGATATCCCCAATAGCGCGGTCTACCTGGATGAACCATTGGTTATGGGCACAGACCCGCAAGACTTGACGCACACACTGGAGAGTGCTTTCACGTTTGGAAGAAGCTTGACTTCGTTTACTGGCTGAGAAATGTGAGTTCCCGTTAGATAGTGCTAAATTCCTTGGGTTTATCATAGACCAACATGGCCGGCGCGCAGGTTCCGCTAATATCGAAGCTATTAAACAGATAGAGCCTCCGAAAGATATCGCAGCGCTGCGCTCATTCCTCGGTCTCGTGAGTCATTACAGTGTTTTCCTACCAAGGTTGCATCAAACCATAGGTCCGTTGAACCAGTTGCTGACGAAAGATAACCTTTGACAATGAACGAGTGAATGTCAGCAGTCCTTTGAGGCAGTTAAAGCAACATTGATTTCGGATGTACTAGTTACTCATTTCAATCCGAACTTAGGACTCATGGTTTCCTAAGACCTTTCTAAGTACGGTATTGGCGAAGTTATTCCCCAGCTTTTTCCAAACGGAGGACAGAAGGCTTTTGCACCCGCGGCACGGTCACTAATGTCAGCTGAGCAGAAATATATTCAGATTGATATGAAAGCATTCGTTATCGTTTCCACAAAAATTCGGTCCCACACAATGCTCTATGGCAGGCATTTCACCTTCCTGACTGATCATAAGCAATTGCTGTCGATATTCGGCTCAAAGAAAGGAATTCTCGTTTTACCACGAATCGCTTACATAGATGGGCGACTATACTGTTGGTGTACGATCTCAGTATGCAGTCTCGACCTACGTAACAAATTGGCAAAGTGAATGCTATGTCTCATCAATCCGCTCCAAAAGGAGCAGGTTGATTGCGATTGCAGTCATCAACTCCCAGTCAGAATTCCAATGAATCCCGATCGATAATGTAAGAAGATTACCAGTGACCGCTGATACTAATCACCCGGAGACATCCCGAGACAGAACGCTAGAGAAAGTGATGCATTACGTGTAAACAGGTTGGCCAGAAGGTGGTATCCCTTCTGACTTACGGCCTTTCTTCAACGGACGTGGGTCACTATCTGCTGTGAACAATTGTTTGATGTTGGGAGACTGAGTGGTGGTGCCAAAGAAATTGCAAAGGCAAGCCTTGCAGCCGTTTCATACCTGACATCCACGGTACCAAACGTATGAAAGCCTTGGCAGGCAATTTCGTTTATTGGCCCGGAATGGATTCAGAACTTGAATGCTTCTGCCAAAAATGCAAATCCTGTCACCGGGCAGCGAATGTCCTTCCCAAGTTCCCCTGGCAACCTTGGCTCAAAGCAGAGAAGTCATGGCAGCGAGTTCACTTGGAGTATACAGGATCAACTGCCGGTCAATCCTATCGGTTTTCGTGGATTTTTTCTAAGGGGCTCGTTGTGAGCACGATGCAAAGTCCGAGTTCCCAGCACACGATCAACGGGCTGGATAAGCGGTTCCAGTATTTCGTCCTACCAGTGATAATAGTGACAGACAATGGTACACAATTCACTTCCTTCCTTTCGCGAGTGGTGCAAGGAGAAAGGAATTCTGCAGATGTTCCCACCACCCTATCATCCGCAATCAAGCGGACAGACAGAACGGATCATGGATATCTTCAGACGTGCTCGTTGTAAAGCGGGACAAACCAAGGTCCCAAAGGATGCGATCCAGTCTTTCCTGTGCATCTATCGGCAGGCGCCGAACCCGAACGCCAAGGATGGAAAGCCCCTACCGAAGTTGTGTTTGGAAGAAAGATTCGGATATCGTTGGAAAAACTTGTTGCAAGCAGGCAAAAAGCATTGCAGTTGTCATTTGGAGCAAAAGCTGACGGATAGGCTCGGCCCTTTCAAAATTGGTGACATGGTGCAGGCGCAAGACTTCCAAGGACCGAGGAGGTGGTCAACAGGAAGAGTGATCCGCAGAAAGAGTCGAGTCATTTACGTGCTAATGGTAGGAAGTGAGGAATGGGGCAGGCACATCAACCAACTGAGGTCGAATCACGGCAAGACTCAAACTTCTCCAGAAGCTATGAACAAAGTGGAGTTCGAAGAGTACGCAAGCGGAATCTATTCGAAAATGAAGGTAATCGGAGGTCGCAGCTTAAGAATGTGAAGTCTATCATCAGGACACGGGTTGCAACCCGATCGGTGGAAGTAGGGCTGAGACACGCTGGAAGTTGATGCAATCGCTTCGAAACCATCATAAGGGTTGCTTCCCGACCGGCAGTAGCGAGGTTGTCACGCCGGAAACCGATGAACTCAGACGGTCAGCATGAAACAGGTTGCTATGGGACAGGACGCGACAACCGCTGGCCAGTTTCGACCGCAAGCAGATCTGAAATCTGCCCAGGGCAAGTGGCTTGAGTCAGCTCAGAAGCATAAAACAGGAAATCGTACATTGTAACCTATAAAATGTACCGTGTTCTATGCTTAATACACCACGGCCTAGCAGGCTTCGGTGTTCTGTTTTGTTCCCGGCTGGTTTGAGGTGGCGGAGAACAGAGAGAGACAGCGTTACAACAAACGACATGCCGGTCGTGATCATGGTGTTATTCAATCAATTATCAAAGCGTGAAATGCATTCAGCATACTTGCTGTATGGACACAAGACATCTTGTCTATCAGTGAGTTGTCACAACATGCCGTACGTGAGGTGGAACCGGGTGCGTGGGTGGAGCGGTGACACCAGCTGGTAGACCGAGTTAGAATCCTGGAGTCGTGTTTCAGTCAGGCAGCAGATATCAATTCCAAGGGTCTCTAGCGTGCGTGCAAGTCCAGCTTCCTGGCCGATCTGCAGTAATGTGCGAACGTTGAAGGCTGCAAGCTTGAACTGCGTTCCGGTTTGCAGGAGCGGAGATGGGCGACTTTAGAACCGGCAACTCTCTGTTGAGTACTGTGTGGTTGAGTTGACAGATGTCACGGGAACAGGTTCATCAGTGTAGGTGGGATTGATCATTATAGAGGAACCAGGTCAAACTGGGTGTGAATGGTACACCAGGAGGGTAGGTAAAATGGTGGCTTGTGTTTGTGCAGTTGGCATAGTAACATGAGTGAATAGCATGGTAGCAGCAGGAGAGCGGAGGAATTGTTGTGGTTGTAAGTCCATGGTTCGTCAGTAGGCGAGATACTACCCGGTTGCCCAGGCCGAAGTGAGACTTGGCCTATTCGCTCGGAAGATATGAAGCGGCTATCAGTCTTTGATAATCGCTGTCTACAAAGGATTGCTAGGGTGTGGTGGCAACACCACCACAAGTTTGGCGGCAGTCGGTCCAGTCCGCCTTCCAGGTTGGGGACCACGAAATGCTGAATCGCAGTGGTTGGAAACATTAGACGTCATGGCCCGCGACAGATATCAGTGGCGTCAATGTTGTTCTGCGATTTCACCATCACTTTGATGCACACAAAACTCACAAAACTCACAAAAATACCAAATGGCGTGTGCAAAACCAAAAAATAGTTTCCCATATTTTT
This sequence comes from Dicrocoelium dendriticum, assembly GCA_944474145.2. Taxonomy (NCBI): domain Eukaryota; kingdom Metazoa; phylum Platyhelminthes; class Trematoda; order Plagiorchiida; family Dicrocoeliidae; genus Dicrocoelium; species Dicrocoelium dendriticum. Next base: position 104,736,901 of record OX104067.1, read on the forward strand.
TAATCGCATTAGTGTTCCCATCTTCTTCACTTTTTCTTCTTCTGCCATGGTTCTGATGGCACAATGTCTGCTAACAGACTGCGAATATATATATGTGTATATATATATATATATATATATATATATATATATATATATATATATATATATAGTGCCCCATGCTGAGGCTGATGTTGCATTCTTGATGCTTCTTCACCGCAGTTGGGCTAAACCAACTTACACTTAAACTAGGTCTTTTTAAGCTGGATAAATTTCATTCCGCTTTATTTAGTTTGTTCTGCTTCCCTGAATAATGTTCTATTAACTGGCCACGTTGCTTACACTAATTGCGCTTATCTTCGGTAATTTTGTTGCGTTTGTAGCATTTTAAGTAACTTGTGAACATTTCTTACTTATCACGGATTTGTTGCTAACCAAATTACTTCATATGGTGATTTTGCGAAGAGTTATGCCACCGTATCTGTATGCATTATTGGATTTATTTTATTTCAGCCTGTCGTTTAAAGTGAATGGCTGTTGTTTGATATCCCTGGTATGGTTGCGCTTGATGTGTATGTTGACAAGGTGCCTACCTGTCTATTACCCACTACATCGTTCATACTGGTTCCAGGAGACAGTTGGTCGTTGCTGGAGGGGACGGGGTGCACGGTTCTTGTGGCCGTGCTAGGCTCAAAGAGCGGTTCCATGCACTCAGTGTGGAGCGGATTACGATCCAGCCACCGCCTTGTGTGCGCTTGATTCCCCAAATACAGCGTGCTTGTGTTTGCCTGTGAAGGAGTGTGGGCCGGCTCCGTTGATGAAACGTGGTTCCCATCCGCATGCCTCCCGGTCTTATTCCTTCGAGTTTACACTGGATATGGGTGTGTGGTTGGAGCTGTGGGTGGTGCAGCGCAAGCCATCCATGGTCCCTGTGTAGGCGCAGGCGTCCTGTAACTTGCCACAGTGACAGGCAAATCCGAAACCGGATGCCGCCAACCATATATATATGAGTACTTGGGACAATGGAACAACGGTATAATACAACGGTATAATAAGCCAATGCTAGCCAAGTCTCGTGGGATTGTTTGCAGGAATTAGGTAAGTTAAAAGAAGACGTTACACTAGCTTGAATAGCGCATCTGTGGATTCATTTTATCTGCCTTAGCATCCAAGTATATGGGTTACCCAATTTAATGGGGGTTGGTGAGCACAATGGTTGTGTGTGTCTTGTCAGCACTCGACGAACAGAAACTCGATCAAGCAATGCAGGTTGTGTAAGGCATCATCGATTCCTTTTTTAAATACAAATAGTGTGGGCGTAACAATGTCAAAGGTCGAAAGAGCATACCACGGTTAAGAAATTCGGAAGGAAAAATAACTCCGGAAGCATTCTAGACGACTCCATGGCTTGGCCAGTTAAGGCTAGTGAACCCAGAATTTTGTGTCGTGGATAAGTTGGAGGATTTGGCGACAAGCGTGACGGCGGTTTTCCAAGATCAGGTGTGTCAGCATGAGGTCGTCCCGTAGACGGCCATACCTTCTGCTATACATTCCCAGGGATTTCAGTAACAGATGATATGGCAGTTGGTAAATCCTTTACATTCCTGGTTGCCCTTCGCTTTGTGGTCACCAGTGCAACCAGATCGCGTTTTAACCAGGGTTTCCAGGCCTAGATCGTGTGCTCTTTCTGGGGCCTAACATACGCATGAGGCATTTGAGGGCAGATAAAGGGATCAAATCGCCAGAACGCTTTGTCTAGAATGAAATATTTATTTATTTATTTATACACATTTTCGTTCGCGGTCTTGGGCGCCTTCTAGGATTGTGACGAACAGCCGAGGTTGTCTTGCATTACCACCCCAAGTTCGCGCTCCTAGGAGGCTGTTTTCAAAATGTTGTCCCCAAACTTACACGCGTTGGTGGACTTTCGGCGTACATGTACAGGTTTACAGTCGTCCGCTTTGAAAGCAACTATTTTTGCCTGACCAACAGTGTTTCGTATCAAATAGTGCTTTTTCTGACTACGATCGCCTTCCATATTTGGATGTTATCGATAAAAAGCAAGAACATTTACTCAATGACACGCGTGAGGTCGTTAATGTAGACCAAAAATAAGCGCGGACCCAACACCGAATCTTGCGCAAGACCGCAGTCCACATCAGTAGCATCCGAAAATCAGTCACAAACTCAAATCTGAACCTGCCACTGAAGGAAGATATTTCCAATCCATCCAAAAACAGAGTTCCAGTCTCGTACACTTGCAGTTTTTGGGGAAGGATGCTGTAGAAACATCCAGAATGCCCTATCCTGTGATACCTTCATCCCGCTCAATGATGGTTAGGCGATGCCTGGGATAATAGTCGGACACAATGAGACGTATGAGACTTGTCAAATGCGATACCGTAGAGAAGTTAGAGGCAAATGAACCCAACGTGTATTGTGCAGGCTACAAAGTAGGAAGCGAATCAACAGGGTCGAGAAACGGTGTAGCACGGAACGCACCAAAGCAGTTTGTGAACACGGAAGTGCCGTCAGTAAAATAAGTGGTTTTGAAGGTTAAAACAACGGTAAAAGCTAATATTGCAGAATACTGAAAGAGTATGTGTTTTGAGATGCACTACATGATCCCCTGGTTGTGATTCCCTCTACCGTTTACCTCAACCTTTCTTTGTCCAAAACCAAGATCTGTTGTGCTGGCATTACGTATTAGGTGTTCTGATATCAGATTAATTAGATTTATTTAGCACTTTGAGAATGTGGATGACCTACATTCAATCACAGGGTTGACCCACTTTTCTAGCTTCAGAACAAACTCCACTATCGCTCCACACAATAGCGCCCAATGTGTTAGCGGTACAGTTTAGTGAACAATGAACAATGATTTGATAGGTGATAAGAAGAGTTGTGTCAAGCACACACTTGAGTATCGATTCGTAAACACAGACCCTCACATGATTGGTTGAGAATGACCTTGTCCTACTTTCCTTATTTCAATGGTTTTCCTTTCAGGCTTTTCAAGCCACTGTAACGCAGGATGCCTTTAGTAGCTCGGTTCCATACTACGCGTGCTCGTTCTGTTTCGCTCATCGGCTAAGGATCATAGTTAACATGCTGCTTTACAAGTCCCGTTGGATAGTTGGTGAGGAGATAGAAATAATAATGATAATAATGTTAGTAACAAACATAAAAATAGCAGCAAAACAGTTGGTCATTTACATGTGAAAATAAGGACTTATCGTTTACTCCACCGTAGTCCTGCAATCCGCTTAGATTCACAGCACCCACGGTTAACATCAAATAAATCCATGGCAGACTCCAGGTGTAGGAAGGAGACGTAGCGCTAAGTGACAAAATGTCAGTGGATGAGCGCGTTATCCAAACGTCTTGCAAATACTGTTAGTGTCGGTTCAGGGACGACCTATTCTGGGAGGGCGTTCCACTGTTGGCAGCTACGAATGAATAAATATCTCTGCTGCATTCCAAACGGCTAGACTGTTCTGCGAGTTTCAATGAGTGACACAGGTTTGTTTTGCTGCTAAGCTGCAGTAAGGCGCAGCACACTTGCTGTGGATCGTGCAGAATCAAGTATGCTATAATAATCTGCGATACCGTCCGCTGAACAGCCCTAATCATTTCAGTCTCTCCACGCATGGAAGATCGCGCATTCCAGGTACGTTCACTGATGCTAGAAGTCCAGGCTGCTCCACTTTGTTCAGGTGGTGTTTTAACCATGGATGCTAGGCCTGAATTGCGTATTCGACATGGGGGCAAACATAAGCACTGAGCATTTGTCGAAATATGAGTCTGTTTATTTGTCCGAACGCCCGTCGTAGCAGCCTGGCGTGTTGGTTTCCAGTCTTCGAAGTCTTCCCTGATTGCCTGGAGCAACCCAAGCCATCTTGAACTACCACACGCAAGGCAGATTCGACAGTTGATTGTTGTGGTATATTCGTTCCGAGCCGGTATGAATAGCTGCTCGGATGTCGGATGGATAATAACTTGCATGTACTGACGTTGAAATGCAGTAAGTATTGGGTTGACCATTGATATACCGTATCTAAATCACTCTGAAGCAGATGCTGGTCGGCGTTCACTTGGATCCTGCACCAATTCTTGATATCTTAGACAAATATAAGGAGATTTGAAGCGATTGTTGGCGTTAGGTCCTTAATGCAAACCAAAACAAACGTGGTCTTAATACTGAGCCTTACGGAACACCAAACTCGACCTGTAGGAGGTCCGATAAAGAGCTCCGAACTCTGACCATTAATTGCCCTTTAAGTAGGAAGTTGGCAATCCAGCTTAAAAGAGGGTTGCCGATCCGTAATGCTGGAGCTTGAAAAGTAGTATTCCATGGCCTAGACGACCGAAAGCCTACGAAAAATCCAGGTAGACCACACCAACGCTTTCTCCAGTGT
>OX104067.1:104741307-104814517 GCA_944474145.2 Dicrocoelium dendriticum
ATGCTGAGTTGAATATGATGAAATTCAAAATATATCTGGGTCATCTACCGAAACGTCTGCCGAGATGAATACTTTGATAATTAATATCAGTGTAAAAGTAAAAAAAGTATCGAGCGTAAAACGTTTCAGGAAGACACTGGGGGTGCAGTGATTGTTGACGTAAGGGGTGAGAAAAATAAAATATGGTCGCTCACTTAGGTCCATTTGATACATAAATCCTGTTGAAAAGTATGCTCGGCATAATCCACAATAGAGCAGTTTAGGTAACAAAATGCTGGAAGCTAAAAGCAACATGTAATCGTTTTTTTGAAAACGTCCAAGGTAGGAGAGGATACAACTGAGTCTGGGAGTGCGTTCCAGGGTTGGCAAAACCCGAAGGGAAAAGTAATTCCGTCGACAATCTAGACGGCTATATTGTTCCTTCAATTTTAAGCAGTTACCCCTGAGCTGCGTGTTTGTGGCTAAGTTTCAGCAAATGGCGGCATACATGGTTGGGGTCACTCAGTATCTGATAAGCTAATATGAGATCGCCGCGCAGCCTTCGATAGCGTGTGCTGAAAAGTCCCCAGATACTTCAGCCTTCCGTAATAAGAATGATAGCGCAGGCCCTTTACATTCTTTGTTACTCTTCGTTGTGGTGCCTCTATCGCTTCTAGGTCGCGATTCAACCAAGGTTGCGTATTCAACATGCGGGCGTACGTAGGAATGGTGCATCATTGTGAAGATCGATGGGTCAAATCTCCCGAATGCCCTTCGCAGCATGCCGACGTGCTGGTTGCCTCTTTTCGCAGCTACCTCAGCCTGTTTTGAACAGTTGAGGTCACTCTGTACGATCACACCAAGGTCACGTTCCTGGGAGCTATTCTGCAATCCGTTTGTCCCAAGTAAATAGGTGTATTTATGTCTATGGCGTAATTGTACAACGCGACATTTGTCTACTTTGAATGGTAGGGCGTTTTGAACTGACCAGTTCGACACTGTGTTAAGATCGCACTGGAGCCGTTCGTGGTCTTCCGGTCCTCTGATCTTTCGCCATATCTTGATATCATCAGGGAAAAACAGGAAATCGGAAGTAATTGATCTCGCCAAATCGTTAATGAACCAAGAATAGACGAGGTCCAAGAACCGAGCCTTGTGGTACTCCACATGCCACATCGATTGCATGAGAAAATGATTCTCGGACTCTCACCACTAGTCGTCGTTCCTGTAGAAAATTGCCAATCCAACTCAGGATTGGGTCGCCAATGCCGTAGTTCCGAAGCTTCTGAAGGAGAATTCGATAGTCTAAGCGATCAACCGCTTTTGAAAAGTCCAGGTAGATGACATCGACTCCTACTCCATCATCAACAGCTTCAGTCCAGCTATTACGTGCAATTAATAGGTTAGTATTACACGAATGCTTTTGACGAAAGCCATGTTACTCTGGGGCTATTAAGTTGTGGCTTTCCAGGTATTGCATCAGCGCATCTGCGATGATTGATTTCATCACTTTGGATAGTACGGGAAGTAGTGTTATTGAACGGTAGTTGGTAGGATCAGTGCGGCTACCTCCTTTATGGATAGGAGTGATGACCCCTCGCTTCCATACTGGTGGAATACGGTTCTCTTCTAGACATCGATGATAGAAAACAGCCAGTGGTTCTGCTAGATCACTAGCTACCGCCTGCAGAGCCTTTGGTCGAATGTTGTCAGCTCCTGGAGAACTGTGGATACGCAAGGATAACAACTTCTTCAACACAGCTTCCGCAGTGAAGGTGATGTTTTCTAAACCAGATGGTGGAGTATTAGAAATGAGAAGAATGTTTGGGCTCGTTACCTGCTGGAAAGTTTGGGAGTAATGAAGCCGTAGGAGATCAGCTGCTTCCATTGCTGATCGCGTGCACCCATCAGCCGTGACTAGCGCTGGAACCCCTCGCTTCACCTTTCGAAGGCCGTTAACGTGCCTGTACAGGAGTTTGCGGTTAGCGCAGAATCGCTTCATTAACTTCTGTTGATGATTGACCTTGTCTTCGCGGATCAGTTTCACACAGAAGTTACGATGTGTCACGTATACAGTCCAGGTTTCGGCATTCGGGCAGTCCTGGTGATCTCGCCATGCCAAATCCCTCCGGGACATACATTTACGTGTTCTGCTCCTCAGAAATGACTTGTTTTTGGGTTGGAAGGACTTCTGTTCCAACGCGTGCGCAACCAGTGTGCTAAACGTCCTTTTAAATGTTTCCCAGGCAACATCTGGGGGGCATTCGGTTAAAAAAGTCCAAGATGTGTCCTTAAAAAGCTTAGATAACACACTGTAGTGCATGACAGTATGCACTTTATCATCCTCCTTTTCAGGGTACTCCGCATAGCATATATAGTCAAAGAGTAGAGTAACATGATCACTACGACCCAGTGGTGTGCTTGTAACTATCCCGTCAACCATGAGTTCTTCGTTAGTTAGCACAAGATCCAGTATCGACGGCTTGTTAGCAGTTCGAAATCTGGTGGGAGAGGTTACGTGGTTGTACAGAGGGTGGCTAGCAATTAGCTCTTGCAAGCAGGCTTTAAACTGCATACCGTCGGTTGCCGGCGTTTCTATGTCGTGCACGTTAAAGTCTCCAGCGATAAGAATGTGGGTGTAGGACTTGTTCAAAGCAAACTGAAAAACTTGGTTCAGTTTGGAGTCCATTTCCGACGTTGAGTTTGGTGGGCGATAAATCACGGATAGTAGACATGTGTCCTTGTTTCGCAACCATAGGCGGCACCAAAGCGAATCGGGAGCTCGGATTTCCGGGTGATCGATAACTTCACATCGGAGCTTTGTATTATAGTAAAGAATCACACCGCCACCCTTCCGGTTCTATCGGTCCGAAGCAGCGACATACCGGGTAAATTGATCTCAGAATCGGTTATCTCAGGGTTTAACCATGTCTCTGTAATCATGACGAGGTCCCGCGGTTGTGAGGCATGGAGTTCTCTAAGTTCGGCCAACTTGCTTAGAAGGCCTTGGGCGTTTGTGTACATGCAAGATAGGGCTTTTGTTGTTAGGAGTTCATTGATAGATGTCAACTTTGTGTTAGTTTTTAAGCCGGCCGTTAGGTGGCCGGCCATTAATCGTTTTTTGGTTTATGTATTTCAGTCATGTTGCATGGCATTATTGAGCGTTCCTGAACAGTCGTTTCACTCGTGCTGTGCTCTGTCCTGTTGTGTGCCGTGGGCGCTGTTGTGTCGGTCTCTCCGCAGGACTGTGCAAATAAAGAATTTGTAGCGTTTGCAAGTTCCATTGAATTGCTTCCGACTTTTGGTCGTTCGCCTGCTGCCTTTAGCCGGATCTCTGTTGGCAACCTAGCTCGAAACTTTAACCAGCTATCCAACAGAACTTGCGTCATTCCCTCGGAGTGTAGTATTACTTTCATTAGCCTTGGACCGCAGCCCTTGTAGTTAGGTGATGACGGAACTCTTGTCAGGGATTTGGCAATAACATTGTCAACAGAGAGTGCTTCGCGGATGTAGCACCACTGCTCTCGGTCATGTGTTTGCGCATCGTGATCAGAAGAATGCAGAAGCTCGGGAACACCATGAACAAATATTGTTTTCTTGCTATCCCTATTAGGAATGCCGCGTTGCTCAACTGCTTCTTTTGGGCGATCTTTCCAAGGTAGATCAGGTAATATGCGCACTCCGCTCGGTGAGTTGCGAAGACGAACTGCTGAGAGCAGGACAGCCTCTGTCTCATCTGCTGAGTCTAGTGTTACTCGAAGAATTCGAGGTTCACCAGAGTGCACTGAGGTCGGGTGACGCGCTACGCGTTGCAGCATTGCAGGCTCAACCCGAATACCAATCGCCTCGCAGATGGAACTCCACTGGTTGCGATCGTCTTGCAACTTGCCTTTTATTGTGCCAGATTTGGATTCGGGAACATTGGTGCACACGAGAGTTAACGCAGCGTGGTTTTGTCTATCGAGTGTCGGGTTTATAGTTTTGCCGGCAATTCGGATTGTTTAGAAGGCACCACTGGAGTTGACGGTGAAAGCTGCTTTGTGCCACGCGTGCTCGGTACAGAAGATGGACCTATGTGTGTCGCTCCCGGTGTGTTTGTCGAGGCAATCGATGCGTACGTTACCTGCTTGTTATCTGCACCGGATTTCCTTCGGCTCTGAGCTGTCGGTGTCATGGCTGAATCTCCAAGTGAAGCGTCTATGATTAGAGAAGTGGAAGCAGGCATGTTTGAGGCTTGCCCACTTATGGGAGTGAGGTGACCCAGTGGATTTAGAGTCACAGACGCTGCAGTGCGGTTGGAGCGTCTAGCTCTTTTCGTCGGTTTGGACTCAGAGCTTACTTTGGCTGGGTGAGGTATTATCGTGGCCATATTTACCTCCGTGGGATCGATCTTAGTATTTACAAAATGCGCGATTATTTCAGTCATCCTATCGCACTTTTTCATGAGCAAAGATAAACAGTTGACAACTGGAATGACTTGACATGTTGGATAAATCCAAGTTGTGTCAGCAACTTGGTTTGTCTGTCACACTTCTTGGACGGATTTGCCTACACATTGCGGACAGTACGATCTAATGCAGCTAGAACAGATAACACTGATCTTAAGGACTTTACTGCTAGTGTCTGCGCAACCTAGGCGGCGTGGAACCTTTGCTAGCCGTCCTCTTAATGTTTACGGCAAGGCCTCTCAAAGCGCTCACCTTGATGAGTGTTCTTTGCGAAACGGGTGACGCACAAATAGGTCAGAACACGCACAGGGATTGAGAGTTGTTCAACCGCACCAATGTCAGGCGGTAGAGGCAGATGGAGCTCGTAAAGCGCAGAATGTCGGATTCAGCGATCAATCGACTCGCAGTGGTACACGCACACCCACACAAAGCGGCAGCGTGTGTTAACCGGCCTGCCTTAAGCGACGATGCAGGTGGAGCGCTGATAAGCGTCCCTAGAGCTGCTCAGTTGATGAGCGGAGCAAAAGGCTGTAACTTTGTTATGCTGCAACTTTCAGGGATGGTTGCCACGTAGTTTGGGAGTCCTCAGCTTCTTCTTCCGAATGAGACCAAAATCGTTTCCGAACAACCGGTCTTATGTAGTTACACAAGTGGAATTCGGCAAAGAATATGTCGAAAACTGGGAACCGGAGCAAGAGTTTAATCCACACAGGTTAGATACAAGAGTTGGGAAGCACTGAGTAGAGCTCGTCGAACTGGTTCGAACGAGCGCACGCACAATATTGTGTGGGGAGAAGTAGAGTGGCCACAGAGGGCAAAGTGAAAGCCGAGTTAAAGTGCGCCCGCACGGTGGGTTGTCATAAGACAAGTCAGGCAACGTGTGCTGAGGTAGTTGCATAAGCTCCACCCAGGAATCGTCCGCATGAAAGCTCTTGTGCGCAGTTACGTGTTTTTGCCCATGATAGTTAAGTAGAAGACATTGGACGATCCTGTCCAAAATGTGGTAGTGTTTCCAAATTACCGGTGCGGATAACATTGCAATCTTGGCCGAATCCCGAATCACCCTGGTCGCGGATACATGTAGATTTTGTGGGACCAGTTGAGAGGACTTACTTTCTCCTACTTGTTGACGCATACAGTAAGTGGCCTGAGGTTAATGTGATGCGAAGCACATCCGCAAACAGTACGATCTTTGCGCTGAAGCGTGTTTTCAATCAGTACGGTCTGCCGGAAACAATCGTATCGGATCACAGTTCACATCATATCAATTCGCTGAGTTTTGCGCACTCAATGAAATCCAACACATGAGGGCTGCACCGTATCATTCCTAATCAAATGGGCAAGCAGAAAGATATGCTGACACCAGAAAACGTGCATTGTTAAAATCGAAGGGTGAGGGAACGCTGGATGAAAGATTGGAAAGATGCTTGTTAAATTATCGAGTAACACCGAACCCCAATGCAGTAGATGGGAAGTCGCCCGCTGAAGCCCTCATGGGCCGAAGACTGAGAACCAGCTTAGATCTGATGGCTCCAAAACACCCATAGATACGTTGTACGAATTCGGATATGGAAGCCCAATACAACAGACGGTACGGAGCAAGGCGCAGAAATTTCACATTTGGAAATGCAGTGTTTGCTGCCTCTCATCGAAAGCGTCGTATAAGCTGGATACCAGGTCAAGTCGTGGGACAAAGTGGCAACGTAATGTACGAGTTCGCGTTTGTAGACCAATATGGGTTCGTCATGCCAACCCACTGAGACCGCGGTTTGCAAGGATCTCAGAGACACGCGACCCCAAAGGATTTGATTTCAACGAATTGTTATGCACTTTGCACCCAAGCGTCTCCACCGGACAGGATACGCAACTCGTGGAACGGACTGAAAGTGAACACCGACTAAGGCCACAATGGGTAAGAAGATGCTTGCAACCCTTGCAGGTCGATCCCCGAAGGAAGAGCTATAAAACTACCGGTCTAACTGTTGCAACAAGGGGAGGTGTTCGGTCTTGAACGGTCTGCTCCGAGGAAAATTGCGCTGTCTGAGAATCAAGTCGATTTGGCGTCACTGATTCAGACCAAATCTTGTAACTTGTATGAAGAAACAGAATTCCACACAAACCGAAGTCAAATGCGCACAGAAACGAAACAAATTGACTTGTTCGGGAAGGTAAGTGCGCAGTTCCCCGCAAGTAACCATGTGCCTTGTATCAGAACCGTCTCGGTTACAAGCGGACCAGTGTTTTTCTGTGTTGCAGAGCATTTGTTACTATCGCTTGTTTCACACCACTCACACGTCCCGTGATTCTTGAGATCTATAAATTCAAACTAGCACACAGCCGTGATTTGCATTGTATCGGTGTGTATTCAGACCAACGCCGGCCCATTCCGTGTTTCGCAAATATATTTTTCGTCCGGCGGGTTGTCTTTTGACTCGCGTGGGGCAATCGAAGTAGGTGCTAAGTCGAACCCCTGAGGACCCAACAAAGTATTACAGATATATTCAGTTATGTGGTCCCATAAGGCCAAAAGAATGGGTGAAATATATTCTCAAGCAAATAGAGTCACGCCTCGGCCAGTGTGGTCAAAATTGCACAGGCGAAATGGATCACAGTGAACGAGTGGTAGATAAAAATAAGAGTAACAGTGGTGTTTGGAGTGTAGAATGTCTTGTTGAGGAACTGGTCCGATGATGTTATGTTCATAGTTCGAGTCAGGTGAGTGTAACATGAAGACCAATTTACAAAACGTGTTAAGTGTGTTTGAATGTTACTGAACATAAATGTACGTGTTGATGAATGTAAGCGAATATATGTAAATAATTTGTGAAGGGCGGTATTGGCCAACTTGCCAATGTGTAATAGGGGGCAGTGAATATTTGGTGACGAGTCACCTCCCTTAAGTCGCAGCGTTGTTAAACAGCTATTTGTGGCTTTTGTAGGGCAAACGCTTGCCAGGCGAAAACCCACCACGTCGCGGTACACTGCCAACCATAACAGTTTGACCGGTGACACGACATTGGCGAGGCTGTCTCCTGACCGATTGTTTCCGTGATTATTCGCAGTCATAGTTTGCTAATTTCTTTTTTTAGCTGTGTGTTTTGCTTCGTCAGAGTCAGCAGCGATTGTTTGAAGCTGGTGATGTTGGACGACTCGGATGGGGTGTGTTTTATGAATTCAATTTCCGTATTCTGTTGAGGGAGCAGAAAGCGAAGATTTGTTTGACCTGTTCTGAGACCGTGGTCAGGTGGGTGTCTCACATATGTCCTCGGACGTGTTTCATGTAGACAATAACAACCTTTAGAATATTGAGAAATGAAGAACAAGACCGAGCAAACTGCCAGAGAAATTGGTCAGAACTACGTTAATTTTTGAGCAAAATTTTTTTTACTGCGTATGTGGTGGCTAAAAGCATGGTATGGACCGAAAAAGCTCGATTACCAGATCTGGTATTTTGCGTGTGGATCCGTGACCCTCTAGTCGATGGATGAGAGCGGATGTCAGATGTGTTGATGAATAGCGGCCAAGAAATCGCCTAACTAGTGAGAGACAAATGCTATGCCAATCAGCTTAGCATAAGTAGTAGTTCTCCAGTGTGGAGGCCGGGAGTATCAGGCGTTGCAAATAGGTGAATGAGCTAAGGGAATCAAAAATGCAGAGATTAAAAGGAGGATGCAACCAGGAGGCAGGTTGAGTGATCGAACGCCAGTGGTGGGGCTGGTCGCCCGTATATAAAACATGGCCAGAGAAGTTGCTACCACTTGATCGGGTAAAGCGCAGTGACACACGGAACAAATACACCTGGCGAGATGCTTATGAGTGGAAGGTTGAAACAAGTTGAGTAATTGGATGTCAAAGATATAGCTGGGCGCCAATGTAAGATGAAGTGTCGGAGATGTTACGACGAGTGAGTGATAGATGAATTCCTTTACGTGCTAAGATAAGGCGCAGTGTAGGGCGTACCAAATAGTATGAACAATGATTTATAACGGGTAAAATGTAAGGTGCTTGACATGTCCCGTAGGGTGTTTAGGGTGAGAAAAGAAAGATCAAGGGATAATGGAGTCGTCGGTTCGGGCGATTACAGATGTAACTGCACTGCCGTATAAAGGGAGTTTGAAATTAGAATGTGTGTACACAAAGTAATCAGGGGGTGGTTATAGATCACGTACTAAGCGAGAAAAAAATAGAAAACAGCAAGGACGATGCTTAATCGTGTGCAGCTATCTCGGGTCGACGTGACACAGAAATCCAGTTTCTACAGTAGTAGTGTTTATCAAATTGTGTGCGAGGGGTTTGGAGTGACTTATTCGCCAGTAGCGTTATGGCACTGTCCACCATCTGTTGTGCATTAGTGCCAACAAACATGGTGCTTAGCAAGCAGAAGAGTGATAAAAAGGGTTTGCTTGTCAGAAAGCCGGCAGAAGAGTGACATGTAAGCTTGTAGGATGTATAAACCTAAAGCTCAACGACTATAGGGTCGTCAGGTCGTCCCAACTTGCCAGAAGAGTCGAACTGAAGATGGCTTACTAATGGAAAGTAACTGAGGATAAAGATGTACGCTTAGAGTGATATTGTGGAACCAGCCAGGGTATATAAAGCTATAACGCAGCAGCGTGCAAAGACGTAAGGCCTCCTAGCGGGCTCGAAAGGAGGGGTTTCAGTACCTCGCGACTGAGCGCCGGTGATATAGCTGGACACTGGTTGAAGCGGAGCGCGTCGTGCGAGGCTGCAGTGCTACCGTGCCTTGAGTAGAGTTCTCCAAGTTAAGTAAGTGTTAAGTGGAAAATTGCTAGAATCCAATGGAATGGCAACGCATGGTCAAGAAGTCACATAAATTTCCGGGTTCGCGACGGTGAAGGAGTTATTAGGGGGCAAGCAGATTAGAAGTGAGCAGTAGGAGGTAACGTTTAGTGCGCGAATATGCAATAAAAGTGCTAAATAGTGCAGCAAGAAGAGGTGGGCAATGTGGAGTACGGCACTTGCTACTGTCGATTGTTAGCGAGTGAGCAGAAGGTGAGAGAAAGTTCCACGGGGCTGTGGTGCTGCGTCTTACTGTCGTCGAGGCGACCTGAGGCAACATGAGAGAGGTGGACTTTCTGACAATTATACTATGGGTGTCTATGATCTAAAGCGTTCAGCGAGCAGGAGACAATCGCACAAGAGGAGGTACTGATGCTGCGGCGCACAGTCAAGTGATCACGCCATGTTTCCTGGTTTGAGACGGTGGGAAAACATTTAGAAGCAACCAGATTAAGACTATGATGCTGGTGTAAGGAGATTCCTACATCGCAGTGGCTAGAAATACTGAAATGAAAAACCAATGAAATAAGGAAGAGAAGGCAAAAGTCACTGTCAACCAATCATATGCGTGCCTGTGTTCACAAATCAATACCCAACTGCATACCTGACACCCCTCTCCTCCCTGGTAAAGAATGCAGACTTCGGGTTGTTCCCGATCAACTGGCTTAGGCATGCGTCTTGTGCGTTTTAATAGAGGTTGTTCTGCATCGTTTTGCGGTTCCTAGTTTTCTGAGGCAGATTCTCCGTCGGTTTTTACGTCAGTTGCAGTCGAATTCTGATCTCCATCATGCGGTTCGATTGAGCGTGGCCGGATATGGTCAAAATGGCTGCGCGCCACCCGACCATCCTTCAGCTATAGTTCCACTTGATTACTCGTTGAGAACATAAGTGCAGCAGGTTGTCAGTTTGCTTCTTGAGGCAGTTTGTGCATGCCGGATCGAAATCATTGGCATCTTGTCATCTCCACACATCTCCCGATTTGCCTCCATTCTTCTTCGAGGGGTTCGGAAAAAGTAGTTGCAGTCTCATTCGTAGTGGGCGGCCAAACAATAACTTCTCGGGTGACTGCCCTGTCGACTCAGTCGGTGTTGTGCCTTAAGAGAACAGTAGACGTTGCAACTTGGTTTTAGAGTTCCATGAGTCAGCTTGAGGCTACTTTGCTTAACAGTCTGGACTTTTACCTTCTGCCATTCCATTCGACGCGGGACGATACGGCGCAGACTTGTTGTGCCGTATTCCGTCGTTATTCAGGAACTGTGGAAACTCTCCACTGGTAAGTGGCGTTCCGTTGGCGGTGCATTCCCTCTCTGGGATACCAAAATGGCGAATATAGAGCGCATCTTTGCAACTGTTGTTGCGGAGGTCACCTGTGGAACTGGATGTACTTCTATCTACTTGGAATGGGTAGCAACCAAAAGTAGACATATGCTCCAGTTGCTTGGGCCAAAGTAGTCTGCCTGTATCTGCTGCTGGAGCCTCTTCGACCAATGCTGTGGATGTATCGGTCCGGGAGATTCTTGTCCTTGGTATTACTGACATTATATGCAGTTTCTCAGCAGCCACTCGATGTCCTTGTCAATCTTCGGCCATCAACAGTACCCAGTTGCCAGCATCTAGATCTTGTTCACGCCATGGTGTGCATCATGCAGCACTCCAAGCAAGTGAGGCCGTAGTCCGTCTGGTGGAACTAGTGCGAATCCCGAAATATACAGCCGTCGTATAGACTCAACTCATTACTCCGACACGCAAATGGCTTCGTTACGTCTGACTTTCTTGTATTCCATTGGATTAGCATGAACAATGTCATCACCGACAACATAGGGATACGGTCCGTTAGGCGCCGCACCAGGTCATTTCGGATGGATATCTTTTCAAGGTGTTGCATCAGATTGATAAACGCCATGGGTTCACTGTTCGTTTTGTGCAATGCTGCTGCGGGAGGCGACTAAGTGCATCGGCAATGGTATTGTTTGCTTGGTTTACATACCGAAGTTCGTAGTTATAGGCGTTCAAAAGTATTGTCAACCTTTGAATTCGAGGCGAAGACATTTGTTGGACTCCTTTCTGCTCACCCAGAAGCGAAAGAAATGGCTTATGGCCAGTATGGATATCAAACTGTCATCCCTCAGACGTACTGGTGGAAATGCTTGACTCCGAAAACAATCGCTAAGGCTTTTTTGTCTAGTTGGAAATAATTCCTTTCAGCGGGTTGCAGTGTGCGAGAAGCAAAAGCAATTGGACGAACGAAACCTTCATCCGTCCGGTGGCAAAGGACTGCGCCCACTATGCGTGCGGAGGCATCACACTGCAGCACTAGAGGCCGGCTCGGATCAAAATGCACGGGATATGGGGTGGCACTGAGCACTCTTGTTGCATCCGTGAAGGTCCTTCTTTGATCCGGATCCAAAGTCCAGGACCATCCCTTGTGCAACAGTTCATACAAGGGCACAAGTAATGTTGAAATGTTAGGTAAGAAGCGATGATAGTGAGCGAAAATTCCTAAAAGGATTCGAGTTCAGCTGAATTCTCTGGTTTAGGTGCGACAAGGACGAGCTTGACTTTGTCTTCTAACAAGTGTAATCCGATTTTATCGATGCGGTAACTCAAGCAACGAACAGAATCTGATATAAGCATACTATTGGACTTCTTCATTTTCAGTCCATTTTTCAGTTGTAAACGTTCAAGCACAGCGGATAGCGCGTGTAAATGTTCAGCATGTGTATGTTCTGTAGTTAGAATGTCGTTAAGATAGGCGCAAGTCTAAGGAGTATCTTAGATCAGGTTGTCAATGATCTTTGGAATATCACCGGGGCTGAACGGATCCCGAAGGTCAGACGTTTGTACTGGAACAGGCCCATGTGATTACTTATCATAGTGCAACTCAATTTGTAAGTGCGCGTAGCTGAGGTCGATCTGTGTGAACTTTTGTCTGTTTGCCAGCGTAGCATATAGATTCTCTATACGTACGCTCACTCTAACTGGATTTACCAGCTCTACACAGTGATCCACCATACGTGGAAATATTTTTTACCACCAAAGTCCTAACCATCGCTAACGGAGTTGACTGTCATCCGTGATTGAACACAAGCGGATAACTCATTTATCTTGTGCTCATTGCCCTTCGGTGTAACACCATTCTGTGCAGAATTCTCGAGGCAGTCCGAAAAGCCTAAGCTTACTCCAATCGGGTGTTTCTCAATGCATCTGTGAAGGAATTTGTGATCTCTCAATCTATGTTCAGCGTTGTGTTTAGATTCATTTACTAGGCCCCAAATCAGCCGGGTCTAACATCGATCGAGCAACCGACCAACACCGCAACATATGCTTATAAGGGA
The DNA here is from genome assembly GCA_944474145.2 of Dicrocoelium dendriticum. Lineage (NCBI taxonomy): Eukaryota > Metazoa > Platyhelminthes > Trematoda > Plagiorchiida > Dicrocoeliidae > Dicrocoelium > Dicrocoelium dendriticum. The sequence continues at coordinate 104,753,870 of OX104067.1, forward strand.
TCACCGATGACAGTGGGCGCACCACGCTGACTTACGCTTATCACTGAGGCGGGAAGCTGCACCAATTGATCATTCGACAAACGTGTGACCTTAAAAGTTCACGCCCTCAGCGAACACGTCGCACATTAAGAGCAAGTGTGAGTTGTGTGATAAATTGGTGAAGAGTGGGTTGCTTTGCAGCAGTTGCTTGAAAACCTATCACACAAAATGTCTTCGGACGGAGCCGATAACTACGAGACGGTACAATAACATGACAGAGGCGTTTCGGTTCTGCCTAGTGTGCAGTGCTATCCCAGTTGTTAGTTGTCTAACTGTGCCACAGAAGAAGTGTGAAATACTCACAGAAGCAGTCGAACAACTGATGTGTGCCAGGGTTACACTTATGTGGAAAACGGATCTGCACTTTTACGCGAAAATAACACCCCGAATTCCTCATTCAGGCGGAAGAAGAGAGCCAGGCGTCCAAACCTTACCCCAACGACTCAGTCCCAACTCCCTTCTCTCTTCTCTCTCCCATAAGTAAAAACGTTGTCTGCACCGTGCCTGCTTCAACTTCTGCACAGTGTGCTACACCGAGTAGTTTGTCCGCTATACAGGAGACCATAAGCTGCAGTCAACCAGCCATAGTGAGGCACCAGATAACATACACATCAGTTGCCGCCAAGCAAACCTCGGAAATAACACCGGTAACCTTGGTGGCCGGACTAGAGAAAACTAAAATGTCGCAGCACGGATGGCCCCCATCAGTGCCGTTCACAAATTCACCAAAAGCATCGGAAACTAAGGCTCTAAAACCAGTAGCCACCAGGCGCAACCATGGTGCCTTAAACCTTATGTGCACTAATGTCCCCGAATCCAAATCCAACACATTTAAGGGTAGGATGACAGATGACCGAAATCAATGGAGTTCCATCTGTACGGCAATTGGTGTTCATGCTGATCACACGACATCAAAACGTATCTCGCGTCACCCAAACGCATTGCCCTATGGTGAACCCAGGTTATTTCGGGTAAAATTAAAGTCCGGGTATGAGACAGAGGCCGTTCTGCTGTTTGCAAATCGACTTCGCAACGCCTCAAGTAGAGTGCGCATACTCTCTGAAATCCCGCAGAAAGAACGTGCAGCGGATCCAACTAACAGAGAGAGGAACAGAAAGAGTAGAGATAAGAAAACTGTGATTGCTCACGGTGTTCCTGAGCTTACAGATTCCTCTTCCGACGATGCTCAGGTACACGACCGGGAACAATGGCACCACATCCGTGAGGCATTTTCTCTCAAAAATGTCGTGGCCACCATTTTGACAAGGATCCCCGTATCACCGAAATATAAGGCCTGCGGTCGCAGGCTGTTTAAACTGGTGTTGTAATCAGAACTAACGGCACAAACTCTTCTAGAGGACTGGACTAAATTCCGTAGCAGGTTGCCAACAGAAATTCGCCTGAAAGCAGCAGGAACACCGCCACCCTCTAACGAGCATTCAGTAGAGGCGCAACTCTCCATGAAAACGCCAACTGCAGGACCCGACTCGGTGACGGCTACAACAGTAGCCATAACATCCGGAGGGACACAGCAAAGCATAAGCGAACACAAGTATCTATGGATCTGATACTTGAATAGATACCAAATTCATTCGAGTTGGTTCATCGCAATTAGATTCCAAGCCGCATAGGTAAGTTGCCAATCCGGAAAAGCACCAGACGCGCGTTTCGCCTTATTGGGTCTCGTCTCGAGAGTCTGCAACCCATTCAAAAAACCATTAGCCGCTTATCTTACATCGGTCCGTATAAACTCACTTGCTTCATTCAGTTCACCCAACAGAGTTTTGGTCTCCGAGAAGGTCTCATGCATGTGAACAAATGCCCAAGGTCTACTCAGCAAGTTAGCTGTATTAAGACTTGGAAACATGTCAGCAGCTTGAGACTTCATCGCTATCACGAAAAGGTGGTTACGCTGTGAGATAACGGATGCCGAAATCGCGCTAACAGGTATGTCTGTTGTCCGGAATGATCGAGCCCTCTACTTTGGTAACAACCTGTAGTGCGAACCTATACACGGTTCGGAAACCGATGTATCTGATCCCATTCGGTGCAGCTTTCGGGCGAGTGGGAACTATCTTGGCCTAGTGGCTGTTGTATAACGCCCACCATCGTCTACACCTGAGATGGACTGCAACTTGGTGGCTGCATTGAGGCAGGTGACCAACTGGAAGTGCAGCCACGCTCTAGTCGACGGCAATTGCAACTTCCGTGCTCTAGAATCCCAGGCCACACCAGGAGAGCTATCCAAACCAGATCTGCAAGAGCATGTCTCAGATTTTCCACTTTGTGTCTATGTCACTTTGCCCATCAGATTCAGGGAAAATAACAGATTATGCATTTTAGACTGAGGATTCACTAATGAAGAACTAATGATGGAAAGCGTGATAATCGATACTCCACTAGGCCGCAGTGACCATGCGACTTTGCATTTCATGTATACTTGCTGTGCTGAATATCCAGAGGACTGAACTCAAACAACGCCAACCGTAACCAGTTACATCACCTCAACCCGACTCGTTGAAGCAACCGACTGAAGTTCCTTAACAGTATGTACGTGATATTGCCTGGGAACTTTTCATCAGTAAATTGAATACTCTGGTTAGGGGGGTATCGGCAAGCAAGACTATCAGTTCGAGAAACATGGTGTCATTTATATGGAGTAGGACGTGCAAACGCATGGTGACGCGCAGCACGGCGTGGTATACCCACAAAACCGATCCGAGTCCGAGTACTTGGAAGACAAATGTTATCCACTGTAACTACTGTACACAATTAGTGCGCGAGGACAAAGTAGCTTATCAACCTGCTTTAGCTGAGCGATTAACCCAAATCCTAAGCTGCTGTACGAGCACGTGAACAGCCACCGCAAGGTGAAAAGGAGATTCCCCCTCTGCAAACAGCGGATGGTCTAACTCGGTCTGCTAAACAAGCGTCGTATGTTCTGCAACAACGATATGCACCAACGTTTCATTGCATTCCGCGGTCTCATGAATCTTTAAAAATATATGGTGCCCACACCAGGACACACTCATAGAAATTTTACGGCAGACACCATGATGAAAAAGATGTTATCCATGCGCCTGCACGCCTGTCCAGTAAGTGATAATATCCGCCCAAGGATGCTAGTTGGGGCGGATAACGTAATGACTGAACACTTGAGTCAGCTGTTTCAGCACTGCCTTAACGAGAGGCATCTTACTGTAATGTGGAAACACGGGATAATAAACTCCCAATTACAAAGGTGGTAATCGTTCCGACCCAGCTAATTATCGACCAGTGACTCTACTGCCAGTTCTTCAAAAGCTATGGAGGCTATCATAGTCGACGCACGCATGGCTTATCTGGAAGGCTTTGGGTACATTGCTCAGCAGCAACACAGCTTCCACCAGAATCGGTCGTGCACAACCGATCTGTTGTTAGTACGAGACAGCTGGAACGAAACTGTGGACGCTGATGCAGGAGTTGACGTGGCTTACTTTGATTTCCCTAAGGCATTCGACCGGTTGGACCATCGTATCCTTCTCATCAAACTTCAAGGAGGTGGCATTGGGGACCCACTGCTCGGGTGGATTTGCAAGTTTCCCTCGCACAGGCGCTTGGAGGTGAGAGTACATGAATCCATGTCAGACCCAATTCACGTCGAATGCGAAGTACCACAGGGTTCGGGATTGGGGCCCGTCTAACCTTGGTCTTCGTAAACGATCTAGTGAGGCAACTTGCGTCAAACTGTTTACTCTACGCCGATGACATCAAAGTTTGGCGACTGATCAGAGCTCCAGAAGACCGTATCCAGCTTCAAATCGACCTTGACAAGATTTATGGATGGTCGGTCCAAAATCGCCTTTCTTCAATGTGGCTAAATGTCGAGTGCTCCATTTAAGACACCGAATGGTTCACACATATAAGCTGGGGACCAGGATCTGCAACACTGTTCTCTCGAAAAGGATCTCGGTGTGTTGGTCCAGGAAGATCTCGGCTGCTCGGAGCAGTCCAAAAAGGCATCGAAGAAGGGATCCAAATCGTGGGGCTTTTACGGAGAGCTTTCGGGCAATTCGAACCGTCGATTTTCCGCCAAATACTTCCCGCTTATATACGCCCTCATGTTGAATATGCAATTCAAGCATGGCACCCATGGCTAAAGCGGGATCTCACGGTCTTGGAGCTTCCACAACGTCGGGCGACCAAAAATGTCAAGGGGCTGCGCCACTTGTCATACGAACAGCGCCTCAGAGTGCTTGGCATTTTCAGTGGACGTTATCGCCGTTTGCGTGGTGACCTAATCATGGTTTACCAAATATTAAACAACACTAATCACCCCTGCCATCACCTATTGAAGCTGAGTCACAACAGCCAACTAAGAGGTCATCATCTCAAATTGGCAGAACAATACAGTCGGTTGGAGTGTCGAAGAAACTTCTTCTCGCTGCGTGTTTGCCACACGTGGAATACGCTTTCAGAAGCTGTTAGTTCAGCCCCCACGTTAGCCGTGTTCAAAGCACGTGTCGACAGTGCACTGGCCATACTACACCATATCACGTAATCCAAACGACCCATACAAACAGCAGAAAAACGAAAACAAATCAATCCAGGGTTGGGAAGAGCAACACCCAAATATATCCATACAAATCAACTCACCTTCATTTTTGCACGGAAACTACAAACGATAACCTTGGATAGTAGATAAAACTGATGGGAAGGCTGTAATCAGCGAGTTCGCAATTTGCATTAGTTCACTATTCCCTATAGCCATTTTTGCCTTTATTTTGCTAACTAACCTATCATCCGGCAGGACATGTCAAGCTTCGGCTTTTTGGTCCGCAATATATAACTGATCATTGACCATACTTATCCAGAATTAAACGAAGATTAACAGATAGTTTATATTCACCACCAATACGTACAGAAACTTCTGGCTTCAGGACTGGAACTATCGACCTCCCCATTCATTGTATTGGCCTAGCTCGATTGTTCCTGCTGACTGCAACCTCTTTATCTCATCTTTCACTTGGTTTCATGGAATAAGCTGGGTTACTTACCCTGAAAATGCGGGGCTATGTTCCTAACCGTAATTTGATACTAGCCTGATATCCGTTCAGTGTTCCCCGTTTCTTGTCCACAAGGTCAGAATATTTGCTGAGCACCTCCTGCAAGCGTTGGTTAATGAACATGCTATGAGGCTGGAGCTAAGCGTGGTTTATGTGCCTCAGCGGACCAATGAGCTACGCTGGGTGGTGATTTTCTGCACCTTCAGAGCCACTCATACCAGATTGGTCAATGGTTAGAGGCCAGACAAACTCAGTCTCCTGGCCCTCCAAGTTGGGGGTTGGAGTGAGGGTGACTCCTTATTCCTTAAAACGGACTCCTTGTAGTCCACTGCCAAACCCGCTGCCTTGCGGTCAGGTTTGTGAACCAAAGGCTTTGGTTGAGAACCCTAATCGTTCTCCTGTCTAGGCCTGGGCAACCTGACAGTATCCTGCTCAAGCAATACTATGAATCTTTCCTCAAACAATTTCCTGATGCTCTGGCCACCGCAGAGGATAATCAACGGTGCCCTATCTGCTGCATCAAGCAGGGTGGATAGGGATTTGGATGCTACTGCTCAAGCCTTCTCGTCTTCTTATCCCCCTCTTACGCTTTTTCACCCTTATCGTCCCGTTCCAACTTCACTTTTATCCCCACTTTTCAACCCCAATTCTTGGCCCTCTCCCACCATGCTTTGATAGGCGTTTATCTTCTAGTTTCAACTCACATGCAAACGCGGAGCGTCACTCTTGCCCTATCGACAAGCCCATGTCTAACCAAGCGGTCAAGCCCAGTTCATCGGCTTCTATTTGGAGCCCTCGATCCTCCCTCAGATTGGCATGCCTCAACGTACGCACATTGTTACAGATCGGTCAACAGGCAGCACTTGCCCGAACATTAGAGACCCTCTCGATCGATATCTGCTGCCTATCGGAAACCCGCCTACAAGACCCGAGCTCTGTTCTCACTCTGCGATCCCCTTCAGGTGACACTAGCAGTGCTTTCTCATTGCGCCTATCCGGAGACGATGCAGCTTCGAGTACCGGCCAAGCCGGTGTTGGTATTGCCCTGAGTCCCCGGGCTGAAGCTGCTCTGGTTGATTGGATCCCAATCAGTAGCCGGATGTGTGCGGTCCGACTGGCTGGCTCGTTCAAAGCTTCGAAGTCGCGCGGGGCTAATAGGTGTCTGTTTGTCATCGCTGCCTACGCCCCCACAAACTGTAGCGATGATTCGGTAAAAGACGACTTCTATCGTCAACTGAACGAGCTCCTTCGCCACAGAAGAAGCACGGACACTGTAGTGCTTGCTGGGGATCTGAACGCTCAAGTTGGGAAATTGTCCACTGATGAGCTGCATCTGGGCGGCCAACATGGTGTAGGCTCCCGTAATGATAACGGTGAGCGGTTACTTCATTTGTGTGAAGATGCTCGCTTATTTCTTGCGAGCACTAACTTCCGACACAGCACCCGTCGGAAGGTGACATGGCGCCCACCAGCCTCGAACCAGCCATGGACGCAAATCGATCACATCGCGATCAGTTATCGCTGGAGAGGCTGCGTCCAAAACTGTCGCTCGATTTGGAGCACATGTGTGGACACTGACCATGCACTTGTATGTGCTGATCTGCGGGTGCGTTTTGGCGGTCGCCCTCGACGACCCTGTGAGCGCATAGACACCAGCCAACTGGCGAAGCCAGGTGTTCTGAATGCGTATCGAAGTACGCTGGCGTTCGGGTTGAGCAAGCGCTCACTGAATACAGTTGAAGGTCACTGGTCGCATGTTCACCAGACCTTACTAGAAGCAGGTAAATCATCATGTGGTAAATCCACTAGCCAAAATAGACATTGGGTCTCTTCGCAGTCTCTGGAACTTATCGATGCTCGCCGGCACATTCCGGCTGGAAGCGAACACAACGAGACTCGCAAAGACCTCAGGGCAAAACTCCGTGCTAGCCTGAAGAGAGACCGCGAATCCTGGTGGTCTCATCGTGCGTCAGAGATGGAAGTGGCCGCTGCCCTTGGTAACCATCGGAAGTTGTTCCGTCTGATACGGGAAACGGGCAGCAGGAGACCTGGTGTTAGTGAAACTATACGTGACGAGAGTGGACAGCCTATCCACAACTTGTCAAAACGTTTGGAGCGTTGGGCTGAGCATTTTGAAAAGCAATTTAATCGACCGGAATTGTTAGATTCCTCACCGGCCAGTGATCGCCCTGCTCCCTGGGCTGTCCCTTTGGATCCGCCCTCTCGCTCAGAAGTCGAACGTGAGATCGGACTGTTGAAGTTGAATAAAGCCGCGGGACCAGATGATCTTCATCCAGCCCTCTTCAAATTCGGGGGCCCTGCTCTTGTTGATGATTTACACGAATTACTAGTGAAACTGTGGGAGCAGGAAACTGTCCCAACCGACTGGAGCCGCTCCGTTATTGTCCCGATCTTCAAAGGAGGCTCGCGTTCGGAATGCGGCAACCATAGAGGAATCAGTCTGATCCCATCGCCTCCAAATTACTTGCCTCTGTAATCCTTCACAGACTGACTGGCGCTCGTGAAAGCCAGATTCGTGAGGAGCAAGCCGGGTTTCGTCGTGGTCGGGGATGCATCGACCACATATTCACATTACGTCAGTTGTTGGAGCACCGTCACATATATTGGCGGCCCACCGTTGTCGTGTTCCTCGACATCAAAGGTGCCTTCGATTCAGTGGATCGACGTGCCCTTTGGGACTGTCTGCTAAGGAAAGGTGTGCCCGAGAAGTATGTAAATATTATGCGAGCGCTTTACGCGCGTAGCTCGGGCAGAGTGAGGGCTTACGGCAAGCTGTCGCCGCCCTTCAATATCTCCAGCGGTGTAAGACAAGGATGCCCGCTGTCACCTTTCTCTTCAACTTCGCTATTGACGAAGTCATGTAGATCGCGTTCACAGGACACGACTTAGAAGGTGTGGAGCTACTCCCAGGTGAACGACTTCTTGACTTGGAGTATACTGACGATATTGCCCTCATCTGTGACAACTCCCAAAAGTGCCAAGCGACACTGGATCGAGTAGCACTGGCTGTCACCCGTATCGGGCTATGCGTTATACCCTCCAAATGCGAAGTTTTCCCCCAATATTAGTAGCAACCGCCTTCTTTGTTGACCCTTGGGGAGTTCAGCTAGAAGTCGTTCAAAAATTAAGTTGCCTGGGAAACTGCATCAGCGCCCGTGGGATTGGAGGTGAGATCACCAACAGTATAGCAAAAGCACGCGAAGCTTTTGCTAACCTTCGCCACTTATGGTGCCGACGCGACATCACTCTCGCCCTGAAGGGTACAGTGTACAATGCAGCGGTACGTTCGACCTTACTATACGGTTGCGAAAACTAGCCCATTAGATCAGCGGACATATAGAGGTTAGTTACGTTCGACCACCGGTACCTTCGCAATTTGGCTCACATCTGATGGGAACACCGAATGAACAACGAGCGTGTTCGACGCCTTGTTTACGGCACAGGAAAAGGAACTGAACCGCTCAGCACCGTTATTTCACGCACCAGGCTCCGATGGCTGGGCCACGTGTTGCGCATGCCAGCCCACCGAATCCCGTGACGTGCGTTGTTTGCGTGCCGGGGTTGTGGATGGAAGAAGAGGTGGGGTGGCCAAGCGATGACTTGGTCGAGAGGAATGAAGGTCCTTAGTTAGAAGCTGACCTCGATTGGAGCCTCTCGGATCCCTGGTTGGGGACCGTAAAACGATGAACACATTTGGCTGGATACACTTGTTGATATGACTAGGAGCCAACCTCAATGGCGCTTGTGTTGTCAGTTTCTTTTCCCTCCCCATCCCGCTTACCCTCCCCCGCCAACCACGAGGTTAATTATTGGGGATAATACGACTGCTTTGCGGCACAAGCGCCGGCTGTTAGCTCTCCGGAACGATGTTCATCCGTTCCTGGTGGCTCAGTCGGCGTGCCATTGTTTCATGTATTTTTCTTTTGTATTGTGACACAGTAGCTGAGGTGTTTTCCGCCTGCAGCCAAGGTGTATAATGATGAATGATTATGTAGCCGGAAGGCATTTAATCCAGTCGCGCCCGAGTCCGTTTGGATAATCATTCACCACAACATATGCCTGTAAACTGCGCTTCTCCTCATGATAATTAACATGAACTGTGCATTTTACCAGGACTGATATCGGTTCCAGGTTTACGTCCGCAAAGTTGATTCACGAGAGGTTAACTTGGGTATTTTTTTAACTGATGCAGTACTGATTGGGGTAACAGAAGCATGGGCATCAACTTCGTTTTAATCAAGTGGCCTTCCATTTTCAATTGCACGATGTAAGATGGGTGAATGCTACCGATGCTTGACGTTGCGTTCCAAATCGTGCTTACCTGGTCATTTTCGTCTGAAGGCTGGGTGATCTTCACGGACTTTTTGGGCAAATGTGATATCGCAGCTATGCCAGCTTTAGATCGGCAAACTCAGGCCAAGTGCTCTAACTTTCCACATTGGTGGCAGATGCTCTGTTTATGACGACATTCCTCGGCCGATAAATGCTGTTTTCAACATCGGTACTGGGTAAAAGGCACTTCAAACCGTCTCGGTCGATTGCTCACACTGTATCTGTATGAGGTTGTGGGAAAACTGCTAACTGTTTATGAACATTCTCCAGCTGTCGAACAATATTGTAGGCCTTCTAGATCATCATCCTCTCATCTTCCAACAACAGCCTTTCGCGAGCCTGTTCGTGACGGATACTGAATATCAAGCACTGTAAAGCCATCGACTCTTCGAACTGAGTGGCTGAAATCTCACCATACTGACACTCTGATAAGGCTTGCTGAATCCGGACACTAAAATCAATGACATTCTTCAGGGTTTTGACGCGAGATCGAGAAAGAATACCGCGCAGTGTAGGTGTTCAGTCGTGAAACCCATAACCCGCTGAGGACTTTTAGTGCGCTGTTGACCGTCGGCTTCTCACCGGCATGGAAAGCGTCAAAATGTCTTTGGCCATCATCCCCCAGAAATTGTCTCAGTAATTTAATTTGTGATTCACTGACAGTATCGTATTTTGTTGCAAGGGGTAGCAGCTCAAATAATCCAAAAAATTACGTTTCCAGCGGTTCCAGGTAGTCGCTGTTGGTTTCTCATAAGGAATATTCCAAAGTAGTGTAGCAAGATGTAAAATCGCGTACTTTAACCTCGTCGCCAAAATCTTAACTATGGTCCTTAGCTGATGGAGGGAACAGAACGCGCAGGCGTAGTTTGAAACCGTTTAATGAAAGCTTCCTCTGTTGCAGTGGTTAGAAATACCGAAACGAAAAACCAATGAAATAAGAAAGGGATAGCAAGATTATTGTTAACCGATAATGTGAGTGCCTGTGTTCACGAGTCAATACTCAACTGGATACGTGAGATTCATATATGTCACTTCATCACTAATTCCAGGCTTGTTACCACGGCAGAGCCAGTGTCACACGCAGAGGTGGGCCAAGTTCCCTGCTAGCCACGGTTTCAGTGGATCGTCACGTTAGGGGGTAGAGATAATACAGAAAGCACGCACAGAGCCTATACAGGGATGGTAAGCCAGCAGGTGGTGAACTAGCTGTTTGTATAAAACTTCATTCCGAGTGGCACGTGCAGTCAACTGTGAAATGTGTTTACTAACCAACACCGGTATGTGCTCAGCGACACAACCTCAATAGTCATGCTGCCATGTGCTCGAAATTCATGTAAAATGGTTCGTGAAAGGCTGGACAGCGACAGTGCGAGTGTAAGAGACGTAGTAGGGATACGATTCGTTGTGTAGATTAGCACTGGTTCCGCCGCAGGGTATAGACGTGTCACAGCTAATTCCAATCCGCACTGAAATGCTTGACATGCGTCGTACGTTGAATGGCAGTTTCAAGTTCACGTTCAGCTTCGGTGTCGTGGGCACACCTTTCGTCTTCTAAGTACTAAACCGAGCGATGAAAAAGGGTGGATACCTATTGTCTACGAGGGTGTTGGTTCTCAGCCTCACCTCTTGTTCCAGCGTGTCAACAGTGCATATTTTGCTGGTCCTGTTGAACAAAGTATTCACTAGACCTCGTTTGTACCGCTTAGAGACAAAGCTGTAGAAATTCATGTATTGGCTTACGTTAAATTGACCTGTGTGTTGTACCATCACTACTGCGCTCTAGTAGGATGTTAGGGGACAACAGGACCTCGTGCTTTACGCGCTGCGTTGTCACGCAAATGTTTGGGTATACATCACTCAAATTAGTAACTAGTTGATTCAGCTGATCCATGTTGTCACAACTTTTCTGAATATCATCCACGTTTCTTCGAAACAGCACTATCTTGTGGATTTATTCCCTGATTTGATTCTCAAGATAAGTGACGAAAAGATCTGCGACTACTGGTCCGAGTAGAATGCCCATTGTGACACCATTCACTTGGCGATAGCCTTGTCTTGAAAACTGAACTTGGCGTTCGATGTGCATAAAAATAGTAGTCGTTTTAAATCTGAGACCGGAATATCCACTTCTAGCAGGTTCTCCATCAGGTGCTTACATATTGTCAGGATAATCTAGTTTACAGGCAGATTAGCTAACATTGAGATAATATCGAAGCTGGTCATGTATTTTTCGCGCAGCTCGATATCGTAAGGAATTTCCACTAGCCCAAACGTATCCCTCAGACTGTATTTAACCATCGCTCTATTAAATGGCTCCAACAATGCTACATTCCACTTGGCTCGTTTGCACTGAGGGGAATTGCTTGTATAGAGATTGGCCGGCTCACACTAAAAGACTTGAAGCATTCGACAGACTACCGGTGAATACCGTTCCAAATGATTAGAGAGAAGACACAAAAGTGTATTGTAGTGATCACTGATCCAGTGTATTGGTCAAAAATACGACACCGAACGACACTAAGTTATCTTGGGAAGGATGTGGGGGACCGCACGACTGAGCGGCGTGTGTATGTATTGGGTGTGTGTTGGGTCAGACCAACAAACGCAACATACATTTCAGCATTCTGCAAACAAGGTTTAAACGTACAATAAGATGATATTAGTTAGTATTTTACACTACATATTCAGACAAACTGCAGCAATCCACAGATTGCCTTCCTACAGACAGCCCTCCTTCAGAACGGATGGTGTAAACAATCCTTGGATCTATGTGAGGACTATCTGTCGCTGTCTAACCACAAGGGCCCGCAGGATCTGTTCTGAAGACACGTTGGATAATGAGTTGACGTTTATTCAGAATTTGCTGCGCGAAAATGGATATCCTGACCGTTTCATTCTTAGGAACATGAAAGATTAGCCAGACCTGTTGCAATTTCAGACATCAAAGACCTTTTCATACGACTACCCTTCAAGAACGACGCCGTTGCTGAGTGTGCAACTAGAAGCCTTCCAACAGCTGTCAAGTCAACTTTCCCAACAGCCAAGCTTAGGTGTACCTTTTCGACGGAGCCACTCATTTGTATTCACAGCAAAGACAAGTCCCCGACGATGAACGCTTCGGCAACTGTCGAAGCGCATTAAGGAGCACATACCAAGCTGGTTGCGTAGGGACAGTACTGGGGCTATAACTACCTCTGTTATGGCTCATCTTGTTGATAGTGGGCATGAGGCTGACCCAATGCGTGCACTTCGGATACCATACAGGGTCCCTCCTGTCCAGTCGAAAGGCCTGCGCCTCCGCACCCTTGCTACTACCGAGGCGATCAGCATTCGGTTGTATCAACCGCTTTCGTGTGCACAAAAGAAGCTGCTCGAAGCTGTTAAGCTACTTTGACCAGACAAACGGATCCTTCTGGGGGCAACTGTAATTGTGCAACTACACTTATGTCTTAGTTGGTTGCTGGCCGGCACTTGATTGCATCTCATTTGAACTGATCGAATCCACTTTTACGCCCATTGCTATTTCAGTTATATGATTGTACAGGTCTGAAGAAGAATAATCGAAAACAATTGTTTACCTTCGGTCTTTCGGTCTTAATAATGAAATGGGAATTTTCCAGTTGCTGAAAACGAAAAACGAATACGTGAAGCAGATTGCTTTGTAAAAGTGACAGCTTAGGTAATGGCTTACGAAGCGGTAGACGAGGGGTTGACCGAAAAGCAGTTGAACACTAGGTACCTGCAAGTCTACCTTAAGGGTAGTGCGTATACCTAACATGAGAGTAGGCTAGGCCTCTGTCCATTGTAGAGAGTCAAGTGCAATGAAGCTGGCTTTAAATTGACGATGGATGCATCCTGCCATACCGTTCGATTGTGGATGGTAGGATGTGGTATGGGAAATCTGGCATTCTAGATGTTTTAGTGTCACTTGGAATTGCGTACTTTCAGACTGTTTTCCTTTGTCTTCTATTACAGTTGTTGGACAACCGTATTGGTGGACCCAGGAACTCACGAACCTGTGAACGATATCCTCTGTGTTAACGTTTGGAGGCAGAATTGTTGCTGACTACCTAGTAAGGTGGTCAATTATTTGCAACAAGTAGGCTATGCCGTTGGACGGTGGAAGGGGGTCAGCAATATCATTGTGGATATGGGCCAGTCGAGAGCTGGTTGCAGCTACGTGTCGCTGCACCTTAGACTGTTTGTAGAGAAGACATGTGCGGACCCGCGGACTAACGTCTCGCTTGATGTCGCGCTATACAAAACGCTGCGTGACGGGCATGATCGATGCGTGGATGCCTGAATGTGATAAATTATGGTGTGGCGAACACAGTGCGGCTAAAAACATATGGAACTACAGGACGCGGATAACTTTGCGAGACATAGCCAAGAATCGCTCCATCAGAGCTGGGTCCTATAACTGGACGTGCGAAGCTGATCAACCTGCGGGTCAGTCTGTTGTGCAGTCCTTGTTGTGTGCGGTCCTTGCTGTCAGATCAATGCTGTGATCATGTGTAGTTGAAGCAGTTAGACATAAGGCGTCTGCAGTAAGGTTTGCATTACTGAGACGAGCCGTATATCAGACTGGAACTGTGAGACAGTCCGTGTCGTATCTCACTAGGAGTGTATTTTCGAGGGATGGACTCATGACATAGACTATGGCTTTGTACTTGGTAAAATTATGAAGTTCGTACTCTCGTCCATGCCTAAACCGCTTAGGAGCCGACGAAGCTGCAGTAACTGTCGACGGTTTCTTGCTTTTTAAATGCAAACCGGAAAAAAAGTTGACGTAAATGAGATATGTCTGAAGGTGTGCATCATTTCGTTATGGAATTTTTCAGAGCGTTATAACGATTGGTTGGATCAACCATCACAGTCAGATCGCCAAGCCGGACAGTGAGATATGTGGGCAGACGACATATCAAGTTGTTGAACTTATCTAAATGGCGTGTGACACGTTTATTAACAAATTCTGCCTCTAATATCACGATCCACAAAGCAGTGCTTACCTCCACAAACGAAGGAAATACCAGAGTAACTAAGTAAACAGTCTGCTTATCCTCACTACACTTGGAAACAAAGCTCATATTAAAGAGATGAATTGTTGATGAAAAATGCATGAATGTTTCACGAATAAACCAGAAAATCTCTGCACGGTCTCGTCAAAAAGGCAAGAGAAATACAGTTGGAGTCTTCAATAGAGTAGAGAAATTGACTCCGAGCGGGGCGATCAATTTAGCGACCAAAATTGATTCAAATCGGTGTCACCAATGTGTTGAGAGTGGCCGGCTCACGCTAACAGACTTGATGTACTAGATCGACTACTGGCGAGCAACGTTCTCAATAATTAAAGAGATTACACGGAACTGACGGGACACAAATGTATTGTGATGTACACCGATCCCGTGGTTTGGCTAAAAATACGACACCGAACAACACGAAGCTAGCTAGGGAAGGATGTGAAGGACCGCACGACTGAGCGGAGTGTTGAATCCAACCGTGGCGCCGTGTGTATGTATTGGGTGTGTGTTCGATCAGACAAACAAATGCAGCATACATTACAGCATTCCGCAAACAACTTTTAAGTGCATAATAAGATGAAGATATTACAATATTTTACAGCGCATACGCAGACAATGCGGGGGAATCACCATACTGCTACATGCGGATGGATAGAGTCGGTCTCAGAGGGACGTCCACTTAGTGCAATTTTGGTAACCCATAAGGCTACGGTTGCTGCACGTTCCGGGATATAAATAAGTTAGCGTTTCCGGCATTTAACGATATTTAAGTTGTTAGGCATGCCTTTTGGTTGAAACCTGTTAATGTAGCTTAGCACTGCCATATTCCTTTCTATAGAAACCGATGTATATAAGACTACGGGATTCGAACCTTTGTCTGGGTGAAGGACCACCATATTTCCTTCTGAGTTGAGTTGTTTTAGTGCCTCTAAGCGCTTGGCTACAAGGAGAAAGATTCATCTAGAGTTGAATATTCGGTACTTGTTTAAGATGCACGAGTCTGACCTTAAGTCACTGATCGTTGTCTTTGGAGGTTGCTGTAAGATTGATAGCCTGTTTGAAAAATACCTCAAGTTGTGCTCTAGTTTCTATACTGTTGATCTTTCCTAGTGGAACGAAACTTTCAAGCCACATGCAAGAGCCCCTAGTCGTAGTGGAGTCAATGGCATAGAGGAGAGGCCGGCGATATACTTTAATTGTTCAAAGGGTAAATATGCTCAAAAAGTTTTTGGTTCAGCAACTTACCAAAACGTTCAGTCCAGATCCTCTTAGTTTTACGTCCCAGATGGCGACAAAATTTAACAAACCTGAAGTAATATACCATAGTCATTTTGATGATTGATCTTCGCCTGGGCAGATACAGATCGCAGTATTGTCGGTAGTCTCTTCGAGAAAGCACATAGTCATGAGCTCGAAATTCCTAGCACTCGATTGTAGTTTATGCGCCCGTAAGCTCTTACAGTAAGTAGCAGGGGACACGGTTCACCTTTAAACATCGTTCCAGGAGCTACCTTCGCAAACAGTGGCAAATTTAGATCATAACTTGACAAGACCTTCCAGATGCTTCACAAAGTTTCTATGGATGGCGTTCGGGAGAATTAAAAAAACTAGTTCCCAAGGAAATTGTTATAAGAAAAAGTAACACGTGTCGCATGAGTAAATCCTGGAAACAGCTCTGTGTGTTCAGTTTTGCTAGGTTGCTATTTAAGTTGCGCTCGATTCATGGTGCTATAAATTCACACGAGTTGCAGTATGAATTTGAACTATGCAGTGATTTTTCTGAAATTAAATCGTGCGGACTCTTATGTTAACATTTCTGCTTAAAACCCTATGCTGGTACATTTCACAACATGCTGTAGGCCTTCGATCAGGCATCCCATTCCATCGCAATGAGGCTGGACCTTACCGTGGTGCGATGGTTTGTGTGCCTGAGTGATCCGTTGAGCTATACTAGGTGGTGCTTTTGCACCTTCAGAGCCACTCATACCAGACTGGTCAATGGTTAGAGGCCAGACAAACTCAGCCTCCTGGTCCTCTAGGTTGGGGGTTGGAATGAGGGTGGCTCCTTATTCCTTAAAACGGACTCCTTGTAGCCCAATGCCAAACCCGCTGCCTTGCGGAGAGGTTATTGAACCAAAGGCTTTGGTTGAGAACCCTAATCGTTCTTCTGTCTAGCCCAGGGCAACCTGACAATATGCTGCCCACGCAATACAACGAATCGCACTTCAAACAAATTTCTGATGCTCTGGCCACCGCAGAGGATAATCAACGGTGCCCTACCTGCTGCATCGGGCAGGGTGGATAGGGGTTTGGATGTTACTGCTTAAGCCTTCCCAACTTCTTATTCCCCTTCTTGCGCTTTTTCACACTTATCATCCCGTTTCAGCTTCACTTTTATCCCCCCTGTTTTCAACCCCCCCAATTCTCGGCCTTCCCCCACCTTGCTTCAATAGTCGCTTGTCTTTTAGTTTCAACTCACAGGTGAACGCGGAGTGTCATTCCTGCACTGTCAACAGGCCCATTTCAAAGCAATCGGTCCATTCCAGTTCATCGACTTCCATTTGGAGCCCTCGATCCTCCTTCAGGTTGGCATGCCTCAATGTTCGCACATTGCTTCAGATCGGTCAACAGGCAGCACTTGCCCGAACATTAGAGACACTCTCGATCGATATCTGCTGCTTATCGGAGACCCCCCTTCAAGACTCCAGCTCTGTACTCACTCTGCGATCCCCTTCAAGTGACACCAGCAGCAATTTCTCATTGCGCCTATCGGGTGACGATGCAGCTTCGAGCACCGGCCAAGCCGGTGTTGGTACTGCTGAAGCTGCTCTCGTTGATTGGATTCCAATCAGCAGCCGGATGTGTGCGGTCCGATTGGCTAGCTCGTGCAAAGCTTCGAAGTCGAGTATGACCAACAGGTGTCCATCCGTTATCCGCTGCCTATGCACCGACAAACTCTAGCGATGACTCGGTAAAGGACGACTTATATCATTAACTGAACGAACTTCTTCGCCACAGAAGCTCGGACACTGTAGTACTGGCTGGGGATCTGAACGCTCAAGTTGGGAAATTATCCACAGATGAGCTGCATCTGGGAGACCAACATGGTATAGACTCCCGTAATGATAACGGTGAGCGGTTAGTTCATTTGTGTGAGGATGCTCGCTTATTTCTTGCGAGCACTAATTTCCGACACAGCACCCGCCGGAGGGTGACTTGGCGCCCACCAGCCTCAAACCAGCTATGGATGCAAATCAATCATAATGCGATAAGTTACCGATAGAGAGGCTGCATCCAGAACTGTCGCTTGATTTGGAGCACAGGTGTTGACACCGATCATGCATTTGTATGTGTTGACCTACGGATGTGCTTTGGCGGACGCCCACGACGACGTTGTGAGCGCATTGACACCGGAAGACTGGCGAAGCCAGCTGTTCTGAATGCCTATCAAAGTACGCTGTCGTGCGAGTTGGATAAACGCTCACTGGATCCACATGAAGCTCGCTGGTCTCATATTCACCAGGCCTTACTAGCAGCAGGAAAATCCTCATGTGGTAAGTCTAATCGCCAACATGGACATTGGGTCTCTTCACAGTCTCTGGAAATTATAGATGCTCGACAGCATATTCCAGCTGGAAGCCAACACAAGGAAACTCGCAAAGAGATCCGGGCAAAACTCCGTGCTAGCCTGAAGAGAGACCGCGAATCCTGGTGGTCTTATCGTGCATCAGAGATGGAAATGACCGCTGCCCTTGGTAACCATCGTGAGTTATTCCGTCTGATAGGGGAATGGGGCAGCAGGAGTCCTGGTGTTAGTGAAACTATACGTGACGAGAGTGAACAGCCTATCCACAACTTGTCAAAACGCTTACAGCGTTGGGCTGAGCATTTTTAAAGGCAATTTAATCGGCCAGAATTGTCAGATTTCTCGCCGGCCATTGATCGCCGCGCTCCGTGGGCTGTTCCTTTGGATCCACCCTCTCGTTCAGAAGTCGAACGTGAGATCGAACTGTTGAAGTTAAATAAAGCCGCGGGACCTGATGACCTTCCTCCAGCCCTCTTCAAATTCAGGGGACCTGCTCTTATGGATGATTTACACGAGTTACTAGTCAAACTGTGAGAGCAGGAAACTGTCCCAACCGATTGGAGCCGTTCCATCATAGTCCCAATTCTCAAAGGAGTTTCACCATCGGAATGCGGCAGCCATAGAGGAATCAGTCTGATCTCCATCGCCTCCAAATTGCTTCTCCTGTCATCCTTCACAGACTGACTGGCACTCGTGAAAGCCAGATTCGTGAAGAGCAAGCTGGATTTCGTCGAGGTCGTGGCTGCATTGACCACATCTTCACTTTGCGTCAGTTATTGGAGCACCGTCACACATATTGGCGGCCCACCGTAGTCGTGTTTCTCGACATCAAAGGTGCATTCGATTCGGTGGATAGACATGCATTTTGGGACTGTCTACTCAGGAAAGGTGTACCTGAGAAATATGTGAATATTATCCGAGCATTATATGCGCGTAGTTCGGGCAGAGTGAGGGCTTACGGCAAGTTGTCATCACTTTCTAATATCTCCAGCGGCGTGAGACAAGGATGCCCGCTGTCACCTTTCCTCTTCAACTTCGCTGTTGACGAAGTCATGGAAATCGCGTTCACAGGACACGACTTTGAAGGTGTGGAGCTACTCCCAGGAGAACGACTTCTTGACTTAGAGTATGCTGATGATATTGCCCTGATCTGTGACAGCCCACAAACGTGCAAAGCGGCACTGGACAGATTAGCACTAGCTGTCCGTCACTTCGGGCTTTGCTTCGCACCCTCGAAGTGCAAAGCGTTCCTCCAACATTGGTCTGGACCGCCTCCTACGCTGACACTTAGTGGGGATCAGCTAGAAGTCGTCCAAAAATTCAACTACCTGGGAAGTTGTATCAGCGCACGTGGGATTGAAGATGAGATCACGAATCGTATAGCAAAAGCTCGCGAAGCTTTTGCTAACCTTCGCCATTTGTGGCACCGGCGTGACATCACTCTTGCCTTGAAGGGTAGAGTGTACAATGCAGCGGTACGTTCGACCCTACTGTACGGCTGTGAAACCTGGCTGCTTAAAACAGCGGACCTGAGGAGGCTAGTTACGATCGACCACCGGTGCCTTCGCAATTTAGCTCACATCTGGTGGGAACACCGCGGGAGCAACGAGCGTGTTCGACGCCTTGTTTATGGCACAGGAAAAGGAAATGAACTGCTCAGCACCGTTATTTCACGCATCAGGCTCTGATGGCTCGGCCACGTGTTACGCATGCCAGCCCACCGACTCCCGCGACGTGTGTTGTTTGCGCGCCGGGGGTGTGGATGGAAGAAGAGGAGGGGTGGCCAAGCGATGACTTGGTCCAGAGGAATGAAGGCCCTCACTTCTGAGCTGGCCTCGGTTGGAGCGTCTCGGCTCCCTGGTTGGGGTCCGAAAGACGATGAACACGTTTGGTTGGACACACTTGCTGATATGGCTAGGAGCCGACCTCAATGGCGTTCGTGCTGTTAGTTTCAATGTCCTACCCCATCCCTCTTAGCCTCCCCTTCCAACCACGATCTTAATATTTAGCCTTATATAATTTCGCATAGTATTTTTTTGGTGCACAGCAGCCGGCTGGTAGCTTACCGGAACGATGTCCATCCGTTACCAGTAGCTCAGCCAGCTTGCACTAGTTGCATTTTTCTCCTTTTTCTATGTATTGCGGCACAGTAGCTGGGGTGTTCCCCACCTCTAGCTAACGTGTATGATGATGATGATGATGAGGCATCCCATTTGATATGCATGTGGTAACAAATGCATCATTTTGTTTAAGTGACCCCTTACTTTCTTGATTTTAATCCAATCTCAATACCAGAACCCAAGTAAAATGGAAAAAACCACATATCGGTTCGCAACCAATTAAGGAGTGGCGATATCCACGGAAATGTTACTGGTCAGTTAATATTCATCACACATCCCAGCTATTGTGACGACCTGAATATTCCCCATTTTCTGTGTACGATGTGGAAAATATTATAAAATCATAGTTTCACCTTGTACTTAGACAAAGTAGAAAGCTTGACTGTTGGAACGTTGACTATGTGTGTTTGAGTCAACCAGACAGAAGGAACTTCTGGCTTTTCGCCTCAAAGAGTGCTCACGACCTTTGTGGTAGCGACCATACTTTCGCCATAGCTAGAACCTCTTTACAGTGGCTTGTAGCTAGCGGTACTGTAAATTTAGACACCAAGCGTAAACCAACCAATAAGCAGGACAATGAAAGTACACCGACTGGCCCATAAGGAGCAGACAGAAGGGAAATAGGTGATTGTAGTTCAGTCAAATGGAGCACGGGGTGATCCAAGTCTTCCCACAGCATTGCGTCACCATCGCACGGCGGTGAGGGTTATACTTTTTCCGCGGAATCTAGATGACTCACGACGTTGCGAAAGCTTAGGTTCAGTATGAGGATACGGAAGTGCACTTCCAGTGCCCCATGTTCTGTAGCGAAAATCGCAAGAACAAAAGTGACAACGAACTTTTATTGGGTTGTTTTATGCCATACATATGTATGTGAAGAATTTAGGTACATTTGAAACTGTCTGAAACAGTTAGAACCGCCCAAGCCCTCGTCCGGCGGCTGGGACAGCTGCGGCAACTGGTGCTGTTGTGCTGGTTCCGACACGCCCACGTCCAATGACACGGGCACGCCCGCGAACTACGGTGAAATTGTAAATCAAACGAATAACACTCACCTCCAGCTCTGATCATTGCGTTTTTACCCCGACCTGTACCCAAACCTTTGGCACTTAGTGGCCTCTTCAGCATAGGCGAATTTTTCAGCATGTCAGGAAGGATTAAAAACCTAGATGGTTGGAGTCATAGTGGGTACAATTGGAACGGCACCTTATTTTGCTTCCACGGATATAAATCTGCTGCAAATTGCTGGTTCTTCCGTCTCGTGCTGTCATAATGACATCCGACATGTGTATGTTCATGTTATCCTCCGCTTCGATCAGTTTTCCGCGGAACGTTTCGCCATCTCTTGTCTCCACTGTTGTGACATGGCCTTCGGCATCATGCAGAACTTTGATCGGAATTCCAACTGACATTATGGGCTAAAGCAAAGAAGCAAGATGAGGATATTCTAGTCCAAAGCTATGGCAAGTACGTATACAAGTATCGGCACTGGTGATTGAAAAGTTGCAAAGTGACAACATTTAACCCTGTCAGCAATCGGTCGGCCGGTGGCCGAGTGGTCTGCACTTTTACTTTGAACCATAGGATCACCGGTTCGAATCCGCGTACGGGTGGGCGTCCTCGCGGTATACTCAGCCCGCGCGCGACTGGTGGTGGTCGCGCGACAGCGAAGCGCCGTTACAGCGTACAGCTGACACATTATTTCATTTATTATTGTCAGCAATCGGTTGCTGTCGCAACCGATTGTATATGCCAAAGGATACTGTCCAGATGCTCAAGAGTGTGCAGTAGCGAGTTCCATACTCGGGGCGCAGGTGCTGATATGTCGGTAGCTGTACAGAAACACTGCGGCCAAATGATTGGCGACATCCGTTTCCGGATTTTCTCGTCACTACGGCCTGTCACGTGTTGAATAATGAGCAATGACTGAAGCTGGTTCAAAATGTACCGATTTTGCATGCGCGTATAGGCACGCCCAACTGCGCTTCCTATGCTGTAATCCGTTCCGCGTTATCTGTTGAGTGTACTACATTCCTTACAAGTTTTCCTTCTTTAGTATTATTAGTCAACACTTGACCAGTGTACAACGTTTTCCTTCTGCTGCCAACTTACTACGGCTGACGTCTAGTCTTGACATTTGGCGACGGGATAAGATAACATGTCTGCGCCGAACACTCCTGGTACTGTTCTACTGACAAACCGTCTTTGGACAATTGGAATCGACGGCGAACAACTTTTCTTGATTACCTAGAGTTGCTTCCCATCTTGAATCCGGCAGTGTTCTTGAGGGTGAAGGTCAGGGATATTTTGACGCCCTTCGTATTGACGAAGTCTGCTCTACTATAACAAGTGCCCTGAATACATTCAGCGCTCTTTGGGGAGTTCGCCAGTGTGTTTACAGCCAGATACTATTCCAAACTATCCCAGAAACCAGACGAAAGTGTAAACGAATTCATCGCGCGTATACGTCAGGCGGTACCAAACTGTAAGTACAATGAAATTGATCCAGCTAGGTTTGAAGATACCATGTTGCTCCAATACCTGACCTATGGGATTTCGGACCAGAATACCAGGGAGAAAATCCTTCACAAGTTGATTTTTCGTTGACGTAGGTGTCAGCCTGTCTGCTTGCCAGGAAGAGGGAAAACCCTACTCAACAAACAATGTTTACACTAAAAGATTCATCGGAAAATTTGCGATTGGTTCATAACACTCCAAAATCTAAGAAGATACCTAATAACGTCAGTCCGTTCGTATGCTATCGCTGTGGAGAGCGCCATAGTTGTCCTTCGGACTGTCGACATCAAAAGACAGCATGCAGAAGTTGCGGGAAAATTGGTCATTTGGTGTGAGTATGCAGATCGGTCAAACGTCGTTTGGGTGACTTATCGGAGAACGTAACCCATTAAAATAGTGGACGAGTCAGAGGGAAGCGAATCCGAATTGAATTTCATATGGTCGAATACAGTTTCCAACATGCGGCCCGCACCGCACACGCTAGAGCTTCATATTGAGGAACAAAAGGTGCAGATGAAAATCGACACAGAAGCATTAGTGACGATCCGTAAGGAAAATGCTGTGAAAAAGCTACCGCGCTTATCAGTTTGCAATCCTGTTCTCCGCACGTACACTAGTGAACCGATATGTGTCCTTGGTAAATGCTCCGTAAAGGCATAATATGACAACAGGAAAGAACTGGGTACGCGCATTTCCGGATATACTGGAGGTAGTAAAAAGAGTTGCTGAGTTTAACGAACTTAAAGCATTACTAAAGCAATATTCAGCTGTTGTTGCCGAGGGGATGGGAAAATGGAAAGATTTGCAGACTTCGTTAACGTTAGAAAATACTCGGCCCAAATTCATTATATATATATATATATATCCAGTGTGGAGCAGGTTAAAGCCCAGTCATAGCCTTGTATACATCTGATACAGATGATTTCCAATTTAGATAGACAGGAATGCTGCTGCACGGCATGTTAAAGGGGTGTGGGCCGAGTCCGTTGAGGAAACGTGGCTCCCATCCACATGCTTCTCACTCTTACTCCTTCTGGTTTACACTAGGTGGGTGATTGGTGCACCGTAAGCCACCCATGGTTCCTCTGTAGGTGCAGGCATCCTCTGCCTGTCCTATGGAGGCCGTGTTAAGATTAGATGTTAGCCAGCGCTTCTCTGTCCAATTGTGAATGATTCTTCTCCACTGTTTTTAGTGTACGCGACGCGAATGCTATGGGATGTATGGATCCATCGTTTTCACGGTGGCACAGAACAGCTCCGACCTCCCAAGAAGATGCGTCACACTGAGAAATGAGTTGTTTATCGGGATCAAAATGAACTTATGTCGGTGGAGAAGCAAGGGCTTGTTTAGCTTTGGTGAAGATATCACTGTGACGAGAATTCTAGCACTATGGAACATTTTTGTGAGTAATTCATTTAATGGAGATCATACTGTAGATGCATTTGGCAAAAACGGCGATAGTGAGATAACATTCCCAAGAACGAACGAAGTCCACCACTGTTCCTGGACTCCGGACTTTCTATAATAAGTTTCACCTTGTCATTGAAAACATGCAACCCACATTTGCCCGTCCGGTAACCAAAGTAGCAAACGGAACAGGAAAGGAACCCACATTTGGATTTCATAAATCCAAATCCGCTTTGTTCTAGGCTCTCTAGCACAACAGCGAGTGTCTGAAGTTGTTCTGCATCACAGTGTCTCGAAATAAGAATATGGTTCAGATTTGCAAAACCGAGAGGCATATCCTTCACCAAATGGTCGAGAATCCTCTGGAAGATGCCAGGGGCAGAATTAAGACCAAAAGGCAAAAGAGTATATTGGAAAAGTGCTATATGTGTGGTAATCGTAGTAAGCTTCCTGAATAGCTCGCCAAATTTAATCGGGGAATATGAATGGCTGAGAACAAGCTTGGCAAACTTTCCACCACCAATTTGAACTGCGTATAAATCATATATATATATATATATATATATATATATATATATATATATATATATATATATATATATATATAACCCGTTGCAATGACTGAACCTTAAAGTGGTGCGATGGTTTGCGTACCTCGTCGACCCATTGAGTTAAACTGGGTGGTGCCTCCTGGGCACCTTAGAATACACCTTCCAGGTTAGTCAATGGTTAGAGGACAGACAAACTCAGTCTTCTGGACCTCCAGGGTGGTGGTATGAAATGGTATGGCATCCAATTCTGGTAAAACTAAATCACTACCACCTACCCGCTGTCATGCGGACAGGCTATTGGACAAAATGCTCCGGGTGGAGTTCCTCAAGCGAAATCTCCATATCCCCCACTGCCTTATGAGTTCGAATAATGAGTCAGAGGCTAGTGGCAGGGCACCTCGAAATGGGCAGCCGGAGATTATCATCCAGCCAATCGACCACGTCGACAATACTTCCTCTTCTGCTTGTTTTTCTCCCTCCTCTTCCTCATCTACTGATCAAGAGAGCATCAGTGACCTCACCGTTGCTGCCATCGATACATGCAGCTCTGCTATCAAGCCTAGAGTTGAAGTTCACATTGGTTCTTTTAACATCCGCACTAGGTGAGATCGGTCATCAGACAGCACTGACTCTCACTCTCTTGATATTTATAGGTGCTGTGTTTCCAAAAAACGCATACAAGATAACAACGTCGTGACAAATCTTCGACTCCATGTTGCTGAATCTGACGACGGTGACTACACTCTTGGCTTCTCTGGCGATACTGAGTTAATGGCTCAAGGCACGCACGGTGTCGACATTGCTCCCAGCAAAAATACTGAAGACAATCAGCTCGACCAGATACCGGTGAACAGAAGCAAGTGTGCGGTTCGACTTCGAACCACTACTGGAGCTAATAAGCAAGGATAAGGTGCCTTTTCATCGTCTTAGTTTATACCCCTACTGAATGCAGTCCAAAGGGTATCAAAGACGAATTCCATCAACAGCTCTCACCCGTTCTTCGCAAAGCGAAGAATACTGACATGTTGATTGTTGATAGTTACATGAATGCCCAAGTGGGTCGTCTTTCAGACCATGAACAGCATCCGGGCGGCCGCTTCAGAGTCGATGCACACCGAACAGACAATGGTGATCGATTCCTGCAACTGTGTGCCAAGCACAACCTTCATATTAGCACCACTGCTTTTCAGCACAAAGGTTCACACCGCTTCACCTGGTGATCACCGAATTCCTCAATAACCTAGACCCAAATTGACTATACTTTTATCTGCTACAGATGGTGCACATCAGTCCAAGGCTGTTGATCAATTTGGAGCAAGTGCATGAATTTTGAGCATGCTCTAGTGCGCGCACAGTTGGCGCTCACTCTTCCCGCTTCAAAGAAGCGCCTATCTGCTAACCTTACCTGCAAAGAAGTCATAAGCTACCGTTCAGTAATATCATGACGTACCGGTCCACTGATTGTCTGGGGTGAATGAGGTTAGTGAGGCGAACGCCGACTGGGATCGTCTCAAATGTGTCATGGAAGATGCCTTTGAAGCATGCAGTACACCCAACTTGAGACGTCTTAACTGAATGGATCTCAGAGGCACCGATCAGCTAGTTCTAAGCACGGAAACAGGTTCCGATTTGCTCTAAGTTCCAGTGTACTTGTAACACCCTGGAGCAAAGTCTGCCAGGGTGTCTTTGAATTGACCGGGGACGTTAGTGGAGGGCAAGGGCTCGTAAGATGGAGGAAGCCAGTGTTATTGGGAACAGCGAGCGCTATTCCAGCTCAGCCGCAATACGGATCTGAGAAAGTCATCAGTAAGCGAGATGATAGCTGAGAAAGTTGGGCTGTTGATCCATTCTGAGCGTCGTCGACTAGCCCATTGGGCGGAACATTTTTGAAGAGCAGTTCATCAGGCTTGCCGCGACATTGCTGCTAGCCGAATCACCCGAGCCTACGTAGGAAGTAGATGTCACACATCCCACATAGGAAAAGATCTGACATGAGCTTTCTGTGTTGAAACGAAACAAGGCTACTGGACGTGACGACCTTCCTCCATTTTTGATGAAAGATGACGGTGAATCTTTGTCGACTGAACTCGCTTCTCTATTTAACACGATTTGGAACACTGAAGTGGTGCATTTAGACTGGTGACTGCCAAATATCGTGCCCATCATCAAGAAGTGTCAGCGTACTTGGTGCGAAAATCATTGAGGCATTATCGTTGTTTCCGTTGCATCTAAACTTCTTACGGGTATCATTCTCCGACGATTTACTGGTCCCCGTGAGAACCAAATCACTGAAAGCCAGACTGATTTCCGGCCTGTTCGTGATTGTATCGACAACATACTTATTTTTCGCTAAGTTTGAAAGCAAAGACACATATATAGACGACCGAGTATTGTGGTTTTCATTGACTGAAATCTGCCTTTGCCTCTGTTGACGGCGCCAGCTTGTGGCATCGCCAAACCATGAAGGGTGTGCCGGCTAAATTCCTTTCCATCATGCAACCCCTCTACTGTGAGACCGTGTAATGGTCTATGGGAAACTGTCTCCTGAGTTTCCCACGACAAGTGGGGTTCTCCAGTTGTCCTTTATCTCCTTCCTTCTTCAACTTTGTTAGTAAAGGAAGCAGAATGACTCGGTTATTTCAGACTCTACCGGAGTGGAAGCTCTGCCAGGTCACCGACAGACAACCATGGGGCTCTTCTTGAATGTGACGCAGTGGCAATGCAAACACTACTAGATAAACTGACGCATAGCGCTGCCCGTTTCACCATGTAAAGTGTTACTGCGGTTTTGCTATTTACCAAACAGCCACTGGAAATGGTGGATAGGACTACTCACCATGGTAGCTGTGTTACCTCTGGTGGTCACAGCACTGTGGAAGTTACTTCGTAAAGTCCGTGTGGCTCTCCAAAGACTCAAGCATCTATGGAGACGGCGGGATATAAGGCTATCAGTGCATAACGCTGGCCATCGCATTAAGGCTGGACCTCAACGTGGTGCGACGGCTTGTGTGCCTCATCGATACATTGAGCAACGCTGGGTTGTGCTTTGTTGCACCTTCAGAGCCACTCATACCAGATTGGTCAAGGGTTAAAAGCCAGAAGAAGAAAATCTCCTGGTCCTCCATGTTAGTGATTAGAGTGAGGGCGCCTCCTTATACCTTAAAATAGACTCCTTGTAGTCTACGGTCAAACCCATTGCCATGCAGTTAGGTTCTTGTACCAACAGCTTTGATTGATGCTCCGGCCGCCGCAGAGGATAACGAACGGCGTCCCATTTGCTGCATCGAACAAGGTGGATATGGGTTTGGATGCTACTGCTCAAGCCCTCCCGTCTTTAGCTTATTTCCCCCCATCCGCAAGCGAGCGCGGAATACTTCGTAGTTTGGATCGGTAATGTATTTAGATACCATCTTGAGGAATAACGGGTGAAGTTCGCCAGGACCCGGCGCGGAGTTTTAGGTTCAGTTCGAGGAGCCACTTGACTACGTCGGGATTGATTTCAGCTTGCTCAAGAAGGACAAGACGATGGCAGATCGTCAGTGGGTAACGACGGTTCCATGGAGTAAATTTAGGAGTACATAGTAGGCGGTAGGTCAGCCTTCTCGTCATCTTCGTACAGGATTATCCTCCTCATGGGAGGACAGAGCAGGAATACCACTACCCGCTTTGGTGTTCGCTTCAGGTACGAGAAGAGGTTCTTCGAGCACGTTCGTGATTGCGTGTCTAGGTTGTGTTCACATTGTGTCCGTTTCTGACGCCTTTTAGAGTGCACAGGTTTCTGACCACCTTGTACTTCAGTTAGTCTGATGTTACTTGTGTTTACTTGAATACGTCCCACAGTTTATGCCGTCCATTCAACAAGGATCACATCTTTCGATCGAACAAAGGAGGGCCTTTTAAAAAACTCCTATCTTAGGGGCTGAGAAGAACATTTTCGATGATCGACATCATCTCCAAGCGTAATAAGTTCCATGTCTTGTCAGGGTCCAGGTATTGTGGGTCGTACTAGTTTGTAGTGCTTGCCAGTTTTTGTAATCTGGACGGGACAATATCCCAAAAGTTACGACGTGGTCACTTAGACCAAGTGGTTGAAGAATCTTCAGGCAGTAGACATCAGAGAGCGCCCGAGTTGGGACGAGATCAAGAATACGTGGTGTTGACCTAGCATCATTCGTATCGGTGTTGCATTCATGAATATTGTCGGGAAGGCCGGCTTCGAAGAAGTCATGGCAAAGATCACAATGAAGGTTCCGATCGACATTAAGTACACTAACGTCACCAATGAGCAAACCCCTTTTGCTTCTACCATTAATTTTTATCGACTACAAGAAGCGGATGCTTGAGCCCAGTTAGGCTGTATAGGTAATTAAAAGCCATCATGAATCCGGCCCCACAGTATCTGAGACTCCGTCGTCGTCGCAGACAGCATCGATAACGTATACATTGAGTGATGGATTCGAGTAAAGAATTACTCCGGCCCAAGTCCGCCCGCTGGATTGATTGGCTCGTGAGAGTTGATATCCTAATATGCTAATCACTGCATCTTGAATGTCTGAAACAACCAGGTCCCGGTGAAAGTCAGTGGATCTGCCTGATGCTCACAACTGCGAAGAAGAATCTCGTCGAGGGTGTGTTTAAGGCCTCACACATTGACAAATATTACTAAAAATGCACTGTTTAAGCTGGAGGGCTGGGTGGCAGAGGGGCTAGCTTCTAGTGGGTTCCGTGAATTTTTCGAACGCAAAAAATTCACAGTACGAAGACTGGTTTCGACGATTGCGCAGCAGGTCCGACAAAGGTTGCTTCTTTGGGGCGCGTGGTTCGCCAGAAGTGGCGACATTCCTCCTCATCTTTACAGACGACTTCTAGCAGGTGAAACGTGGATAGATAATCCTGTTTCCCACCAAGTCAAAAAGCAGAGACCATGTTACGACCTTGCTCGCCTTCAATGAATAGGAGGGATACAATCATTCCAAAAAAGCTTGGTAGTCAAGAATACTCTCGGCAGAGAACTGTCAGATTGAGCAGCATTAGTAATTATTAGGCTACGATCACAAGAGGCTTTGTTTCCTTCTAAAAACCTCGGCTTTTCTTTGAGGTTATTCTAGTTGTCGAACTGTCTGTAATGAGCTTCAGTTGCACTGGATAGAGCTTGATTTCTTTCCTTTGCGATCTGGTTCATTACTGATGCTTATGTTCGCCGAAGATGCAGAGGCATTCGTCTTTATTTAAGGCGTAGGTGCAGTCACGTGGTCTTTGCAGCCGCTACTTTGTAATAATATTGTCTCCTCCGGTGAAGTGAAAGAGACGAGGCTTCGATTTTTGTGCCGGATTAGCAGACACGATGATAGATGTCGACAGAGGGGGACGTCGAAGATACACCATCAGGCTAAAAGGCCGACTGATTTAGGGGGGGGGGGACTACATATCGAAAAG
Organism: Dicrocoelium dendriticum; assembly: GCA_944474145.2. NCBI lineage: Eukaryota > Metazoa > Platyhelminthes > Trematoda > Plagiorchiida > Dicrocoeliidae > Dicrocoelium > Dicrocoelium dendriticum. The sequence continues at coordinate 104,783,946 of OX104067.1, forward strand.
GTAAAGATAACCAAAAGAGACCTATTGTTCATCATAGTTCGACAGCGTTCACAGTGAAGAGTAAGAGCCAAGGAACCAGTCCCCTTTAAGCATTCATAGAGATCAGCCACAATCTTACAGCAGGATACGTGCAGCCATCTCTCACACAGAGAGCACTGTAGGGTCTTTGACTGAAGTTACACCTTTGCCCCGGTAAAAGCACTTGGATGCCGTTATTGCTCTTTCTGTCACCCGCTTGTCTGATGAGAGTAGTCTCAAGAGAACGAAACGCACAGGAGTACGTCGTTGAGAAGAGTATTTAACGAAGGAAACATTTGTAGTTTAAATAAGCCCGATTCACACTACGGTTCAACAATGTAATGCCCACGTGGCCTTCACTAGTGTAATGACAAAATTCTAACCATTGCCGAACTTTTTCTTTTCATTTCAAAACATCGGCCGAACCATAAATTAGGAAAAGTTAGCTGAATACCAAAGGATCACAATGGCTTTAAGGAACAATAGTTGTTTCTGGTATTTCTTACTCCGAGTTGCGTACCGATAACAAGATTTGTTTAAAATAACCTGAGTTTGACTTCTGACAAGTACAAGCTCAAGGTTGCGGGCAGTGTTCTGCTTCAGATCCCATTCGTGCGCCGTGATCATCGTCATGCTCAGCTGCCGCCATCGTGTTTCTTTGGCCATCGGCGAGCTTTCGTGCCCTATGGATCATTGTGCTCCACAATAGCAATCCCCGCTGTACTGGCCACGTGAAGTGTGTACGGAAAAATTCAAACTCAAAGGGGACAAAAACAAAGGGTTTCAACTCAAGCAGAATGATCACTTCGTACATCAAATTAAGAAAGATAAAAAACACGAAGCTCTAAGCGAACAACTGTTTCCGATTAATTCTTCGTCAGGCTCATACACTAATATACATTAAGGTAAGGTCTGTTGCCATCGTCAGTATAACAAAGAAACGATTGATCAAGTAATTGAAATTGTGATCATGATGGCAGTCATCTGATCACATGACTGAAGTCAGGTGGAGTTGCGAAGTACCATCACTCCCCGTCTGATGGTCGACCACGGAAGTTGTAGTGTTTGTATCATCTCCTGGATACACAAGTCCGGATTTGTCAGGCATATGCATACTGCCTCAGCGGTGGCAAGTAGGCTTGCTCTTAAACGATGACTATGCCTTGGTGATATTCTGTAGAGAATCTGAAAGGATGTTTGTTTATCTGGTGGCTTGTGTTGATTAGATGGTTCGTAATCGCGCTGTAGTTTGTCCTATTCTCACGATTGTAGATCCAACATAGGAGGTGCTCCTTAATTCTCTTACCTAAATATCTGGTCGTCCGTCCAATGTACCTGGCCCTACACGGGCAGGTGAACCGGTAGATTAACATTGATTGGAGATGATCAGGCAGTCGGTCTTTGAATCTCGGAACTAGTAAAGGTCTGCTCGTGAAAACCACTTTCATCTGATCCGCATTAAAGGTCCTTTTGCAGCTTTGCTGTAGTCGACGCTTGCATGTCAGAATCAGGTAAAGCAGTTTCTTTTCAACAGTTTGTTTTGATACTTTTGATATGCATCGCCTCATATGGGTCTCGATAAATCGCTCCGGATATTCATTGTCGAGAATCGTTTTTTGATTCATACGAGTTCGGCTTTTATGATGTCTTCGCTACAGATTTTGTATACCCGATCGATTAATGTTCGCATCAGCGTTCTTTTTTGGGCTGAGTGAGGCGAAACTATGAAGATTCATGTATTGTCCCGTCCACTATGGTTTCCTGTATACTTTTATTTGGATTGGTCCATCGGTTCCTCTGATAAGACGTGCGTCCAAAAATTCATTTGGTTGTTTTTTTCTTCAGCTGTAAATGCGGCATTGGGGTGCGCATTGTTGAAACAGTCGGGTATATCCTGAGGTTTGGTGATCCGATCATTTATACGAAATATATCATCCACATAACGCCGACAGAATTTCAGACCCGATATGACCTGTTTTAATGGACCGTTTTCTAGCATTCCCATATAAATATATGCTAACAATGGACCAAGCGGAGATCCCATTGCAACGCCATCAACGTGTCTATAAAACTCGCTGTTGAATTGAAATTGAACTTTGTACGTACATCTGAGTATGTTGTTTCAGTTGGTTGGTTCGTATACCGATGTTTATAGCATACTGGTCAATGTACGAGCACAGATAGCTAACTGTTTCTACGGGAGACATATTCGTAAACAATGAAATTCAGTTTTGAATGAAACAGCGTCTTAGGAAAACATCCGATACTCTTGCACATTCATATCTCGAATTTCGTTGACGAACTGGAATGTATCTGCCAGTCTATGAGGAGCAAAAATTTGCCTCATGGGATTTAGCATTTTTGTCAGCCATTGCGCAATGTTATGATAGCGCGAATTTCTCCGATCTAGTATACATCTCAATGGTGCGTCAGATTTATGTATTTTTGAGAGATCATAAAGGCGAGCAGTAATGGAGCCTATGGGATGAAGTCGGTCGTACGTTTCTTTGGTGATGGCGCCGTCGTTCACTAGTGATTTTAAACACCTGACCAATTGATCATCCAGGCATTGTTTTATCGTTCTGTTGTTCACATTTCACGAAACGTGCAGTATCCAAGAGTATTATTTTCATTTTCTTTAGTTAATCAGCACGACCTAACAGCACAGGCTCAAATCTTTTGTCTGATTTGTTTATGATGAGCTTCTCGTTTTTCTCTCAAGGTAACAATGTGCGCTTTTGGCAGTCGATGGTGTTTTATTGATTGTCCTTCGTATTGAGAAGAAACGTTGAACAAAATTGATTTGAACTGTTCAAGTTCCATATCAGAGTTGGCCACCAAGTCGTCCGTCTGCTTGATTAGGTGTTCAAACGGTGCTTCTATTTCAACGCGATCGTATTTCTTTTGCGGATGGCTAAATTTTAGACCGAGTGAAAGTGCTTGCAGCTGTAGTCTGTCTAAATGGACGCTGGAAAGATTGTACATGTATTGTTCTGCAACTGATGGAAACATGGTTTGACACTTTGTTTCGCTTAACATTTTCTGCATTTTGCATCGTTTCTTGTCTACCCGTTTAGATGTTACGCCTTGCAGAGAAGAAAACGGATACGTTCTTCCTCGCAAAGCGTGTACAGCGCGGCTTCTGTTGAGACAATAAGTCGTTTAGTTTCCTCTAGTCTCGCTCTATCTGTTCAGTGTGTACGTACAAAGTTCAATTTTAATTCAACAGCGAGTTTTATAGACACGTTGATGGCGTTGCAATGGGATCTCCGCTTGGTCCATTGTTAGCATATATTTATATGGGAATGCTAGAAAACGGTCCATTAAAACAGGTCATATCGGGTCTGAAATTCTGTCGGCGTTATGTGGATGATATATTTCGTATAAATGATCGGATCACCAAACCTCAGGATATACCCGACTGTTTCAACAATGCGCACCCCAATGCCGCATTTACAGCTGAAGAAAAAAACAACCAAATGAATTTTTGGACGCACGTCTTATCAGAGGAACCGATGGACCAATCCAAATAAAAGTATACAGGAAACCATAGTGGACGGGACAATACATGAATCTTCATAGTTTCGCCTCACTCAGCCCAAAAAAGAACGCTGATGCGAACATTAATCGATCGGGTATACAAAATCTGTAGCGAAGACATCATAAAAGCCGAACTCGTATGAATCAAAAAACGATTCTCGACAATGAATATCCGGAGCGATTTATCGAGACCCATATGAGGCGATGCATATCAAAAGTATCAAAACAAACTGTTGAAAAGAAACTGCTTTACCTGATTCTGACATGCAAGCGTCGACTACAGCAAAGCTGCAAAAGGACCTTTAATGCGGATCAGATGAAAGTGGTTTTCACGAGCAGACCTTTACTAGTTCCGAGATTCAAAGACCGACTGCCTGATCATCTCCAATCAATGTTAATCTACCGGTTCACCTGCCCGTGCAGGGCCAGGTACATTGGACGGACGACCAGATATTTAGGTAAGAGAATTAAGGAGCACCTCCTATGTTGGATCTACAATCGTGAGAATAGGACAAACTACAGCGCGATTACGAACCATCTAATCAACACAAGCCACCAGATAAACAAACATCCTTTCAGATTCTCTACAGAATATCACCAAGGCATAGTCATCGTTTAAGAGCAAGCCTACTTGCCACCGCTGAGGCAGTATGCATATGCCTGACAAATCCGGACTTGTGTATCCAGGAGATGATACAAACACTACAACTTCCGTGGTCGACCATCAGACGGGGAGTGATGGTACTTCGCAACTCCACCTGACTTCAGTCATGTGATCAGATGACTGCCATCATGATCACAATTTCAATTACTTGATCAATCGTTTCTTTGTTATACTGACGATGGCAACAGACCTTACCTTAATGTATATTAATGTATGAGCCTGACGAAAAATTAATCGGAAACAGTTGTTCGCTTAGAGCTTCGTGTTTTTTATCTTTCTTAATTTGATGTACGAAATGATCATTCTGCTTGAGTTGAAACCCTTTGTTTTTGTCCCCTTTGAGTTTGAATTTTTCCGTACACACTTCACGTGGCCAGTACAGCGGGGATTGCTATTGTGGAGCACAATGATCCATAGGGCACGAAAGCTCGCCGATGGCCAAAGAAACACGATGGCGGCAGCTGAGCATGACGATGATCACGGCGCACGAATGGGATCTGAAGCAGAACACTGCCCGCAACCTTGAGCTTGTACTTGTCAGAAGTCAAACTCAGGTTATTTTAAACAAATCTTGTTATCCGTACGCAACTCGGAGTAAGAAATACCAAAAACAACTATTGTTCCTTAAAGCCATTGTGATCCTTTGGTATTCAGCTAACTTTTCCTAATTTATGGTTCGGCCGATGTTTTGAAATGAAAAGAAAAAGTTCGGCAATAGTTAGAGTTTTGTCATTACACTAGTGAAGGCCACGTGGGCATTACATTGTTGAACCGTAGTGTGAATCAGGCTTATTTAAATTACAAATGTTTCCTTCGTTAAATACTCTTCTCATCGACGTACTCCTGTGCGTTTCGTTCTCTTGAGACTACTTTCATCAGACAAGCGAGTGACAGAAAGAGCAATAACGGCATCCAAGTGCTTTTACCAGGGCAAAGGTGTAACTTCAGTCAAAGACCCTACAGTGCTCTCTGTGTGAGAGATGGCTGCACGTATCCTGCTGTAAGATTGTGGCTGATCTCTATGAATGCTTAAAGGGGACTGGTTCCCTGGCTCTTACTCTTCACTGTGAACGCTGTCGAACTATGATGAACAATAGGTCTCTTTTGGTTATCTTTACCTTTTCGATATGTAGTCCCCCCCCCCTAAATCAGTCGGCCTTTTAGCCTGATGGTGTACCTTCGACGTCCCCCTCTGTCGACATCTATCATCGTGTCTGCTAATCCGGCACAAAAATCGAAGCCTCGTCTCTTTCACTTCACCGGAGGAGACAATATTATTACAAAGTAGCGGCTGCAAAGACCACGTGGCTAGCAGTGCTCGCCGCGCCGGCAATGTACAATAAGAAAGAGTCGTTGTTGTTTGCACAAAGCAGGAAAGTGCTACAGAATTTGAAGAGAAATTTAGTAAGAGTAGTTAGGAAGAAGGGGAATGGAAAAGCAATCAAAAGGAAGAATAAGGAGAGAAAATGAAAATGCGGAGCTGTAAGGCGATAATTCAACTCTGGCGCTGTGTGTGACAATATGACGTCCTCAGGTAGCGCATTCCAGGAATCTATTACTCAATGTGACAAATGAGTATGAACCCGGACCCGATCAGATAGGAATTTGTGCAAATTCAACGGATGACATTGAAGAGTAGATAACTGAACAAGATGAAAAAGCCAGGATGGGCCTGGGTCGATCCATTCTGTTGGTATACGATGAGAACCAAATCACCATGAAGATGGCGATATTGTAGAGTACATCCTTAGCTTAAGGAACGAGCCAGGGTAGGACAGATGCCCCAGCCTTCGGATAATTTTGGTGCCGCTTCTCAAGGCTTGCTTCATTGCTATCCTGTCACGAGTGAGGCGAGGGGGACAGGCCTGGACGCAGTTAGGAGGGCTGCATCCGAACATATACATTCCCTTTGTTGACACTTATGTTCATTAATTACAGCTATATTATCTTCCATTTCAGCTCCTCAATGATCCTATCCTGGACTGATGCACTTCCCTTTCCACTGTACAACGGCCAACCTCTCCGGAGTTCTCCACCCGGAGATATATCTTCCATCAGTGCTTGTTTGTCTTCTCACCTTCCATGGGTTGATAATGTGGTTGATTGAAGGACCTAAAAGGATGACACTGGAGAGGGAGTTCTGAAACGGATCAAATTATCTCATTTTCAACTGAGGGTTTAAAAGCAATTCCACAGCATTAACAAACGCAGTTCGAGCAATTTTAATTGCGGCTCATTCAAACTCTTGTTCAGTCCCTCGCTCTGCAACCAACAGTTCCATCAACAATAATAGCTCGGAATCCTCATCTGATACCATCGCAGCTTTAGCTGAGTTTAACTAGGAGCCTACATCCAGTCTTACATTGGATTCGTGGTACAAGCGCTGGAAGTATACATTGGATAATGGGTTTGCGGATAAAGTCGTGGAAATCCCGACTATTAATCCAGAAAGTTGGAATCGGCGAACACGATCGTCTCATTAATGTCGTTCTTCCCAAGCAAAACAACGATCTTAATTTTGTGCATACAACGGAAGCAGTACGCGAGATTTTCAACGATCAGCTTTCGATTTTAAACATCCGGTACAACTGCATTTAGTTGGCAAGGCGTGTAGTTACCCGGAGATTCCCCGTATGACTGCAAATTATTCTAACACTAAAATTATAGTTTTATCATGTATTAGGGAATTAAGCGGTTTGCTTGTCGGAACTTTATTCCCGTTTGTTTGAAACGCATGAGATCCGCCTTTGGCGCGCGAGACTCAAATGCGAACGACGCGCAAAAACCTAATAAAGCCCTCTACTACATACAAATAAATACGACGTGCATCCACATACTCGAAGCCCCAACTACTTGCTAACTAGCCAACTCTCCTCTGATGGCTTATTATTAGCTTTAGCTAGCTCTTCCTCCATCGCAATGAGGCTGGACCTTAAGGTGGTGTGATGGTTCGTGTGCCTCAGTGACCCATTGAGCTATGCTGGGTGGTGCATTTTTGCACCTTCAGAGCCACTCATATCAGATTGGTCAGTGGTTAGAGGCCAGACAAACTCAGCCTCCTGGTCCTCCAGGTTGGGCGTTGGAAGGAGGATGGCAACATTCCAGAAAACGGACTCCTAGCTCAATGCCAAACCCACTGCATTGCGGACAGGTTTTTAAACCAAAGGCTTTGGTTGAGAACCTTAATCGTTCTCCTGTCTAGGCAACATCATTATCATCATTACATGTTAGCTGGAGGTGGAAAATACCTCAACTATTGTGCCACAATACAAAAGACAAGAAAAAGAAAACAAACAGTGGCACGCCGGCTGAGTCCCTAGTAACGGATGGACATCGTTCCGGAGAGATAACAGCTGGCTGCCGTAAAAAAGAGTCATATTATGCCTAACAAGTGAGATCGTGATTGGAGGGGGATGCTAAGCAGAAGGGGGATGGACAAAGGAACTCACAACGCAAATGCCATTGGGGCCGGCTCCAAGCCATATCAGCAAGTATGTCCAACCAAACGTGTTCACCGTCCTTAGGACCCCAGCCAGGTAATCGGAATGCACCAACCGACGTCAACTACGAAGTGAGGGTTTTCATCTCTCTCGACCAAGTCATCACTTGGCCTCCCCTTCTCCTCTTCCAACCGCACCCACAACGCGCAAACAATGCACGTCGCGGGAGTCGGTATGCTAGCATGCGCAACACGTGGCCCAACCATCGGAGCCTGGTTCGTGATATAATGGTGCTGAGCGGTTCACTCGCTCTTCCTGCACCAAATACGCGACGCTGAACACGCTCATTGCTCACGCGGTGTTCCCACCAGACATGAGCTAAGCTGCGAAGGCAGCGATGATAGAATATGAAGAGCCACTTTATGTCTGTCGACCTGATGGACCAGGTTTCACAACCACATAGGAGAGTTGAACGGACGGCTGCGTTATGAACTCCGTCCTTCCGGACGAGCATAAGATTGCGTCTGTGCCAAAGGTGGCGGAGAGGGGTAAAAGCACCTCGAGTTCTTGCTATATGATTCGTAACCTCATCTTCGATCCCATGGGTGCTAATATAGCTGCCTAGGTACTTGAATTTCTGAACGACTTTTAGCAGATCACCACCAAGTGTTAGCGCAGTGTTGGGTCCCAGCAAACCTTGGAGAAGTACTTTGCATTTCGATGGAGCAAACTCCTGTCTAGGCCTGGGCAACCTGACAGTATCCTGCATGCGTAATACAATGAATCTGTCTTCAAACAAATTTAGGTTGCTCTGGCCACCGCAGAGGATAATCAACGGTGCCCTATCTGCTGCATCGAGCTGGGTGAATAGGGGTTTTGATGCTACTGCTCAAGTCTTCCTGTCTTCTTATTCCCACTCTTACGGTTTTCACCCTTATCCTCCCATTCCAGCTTCACTTTTATCCCCCTGTTTTCAACCCTCCCCCACCTTGCTTCAATAGTCGCTTGTCTTTTAGTTTCAACTCACAGGTGAACGCGGAGTGTCATTCCTGCACTGTCAACAGGCCCATTTCAAAGCAATCGGTCCATTCCAGTTCATCGACTTCCATTTGGAGCTCTCGATCATCCTTCAGATTGACATGCCTCAATGTTTGCACATCGCTTCAGATCGGTCAACAGGCAGCACTTGCCCGAACATTAGAGACCCTCTCGATCGATATCTGCTGCTTATCGGAGACCCCCCTTCAAGACTCCAGCTCTGTGCTCACTCTGCGATCCCCTTCAAGTGACACCAGCAGCAATTTCTCATTGCGCCTATCCGATGAGGATGCAGCCTCGAGCACCGGCCAAGCCGGTGTTGGTATTGCCCTGAGTCCCTGGGCTGAAGCTACTCGGATTGACTGGATTCCAATCAGTAGTCGGATGTGTGCGGTCCGATTGGCTAGCTCGTGCAAAGCTTCGAAGTCGAGTATGACCAATAGGTGTCTATTCGTTATCCGCTGCCTATGCACCGACAAACTCTAGCGATGACTCGGTAAAAGACGACTTCTATCATTAACTGAACGAACTTCTTCGCCACAGAAGCTCGGACACTGTAGTACTGGCTGGGGATCTGAACGCTCAAGTTGGGAAATTATCCACAGATGAGCTGCATCTGGGAGACCAACATGGTATAGACTCCCGTAATGATAACGGTGAGCGGTTAGTTCATTTGTGTGAGGATGCTCGCTTATTTCTTGCGAGCACTAATTTCCGACACAGCACCCGCCGGAGGGTGACTTGGAGCCCACCAGTCTCGAACCAGCTATGGACGCAAATCGATCATAATGCGATAAGTTACCGATGGAGAGGCTGCATCCAGAACTATCGCTCGATTTGGAGCACATGTGTGGACACCGACCATGCACTTGTATGTGCTGACCTGCGGATGCGCTTTGGCGGACGCCCACGACGACGTTGTGAGCGCATTGACACCGGAAGACTGGCGAAGCCAGCTGTTCTGAATGCCTATCAAAGTACGCTGTCGTGCGAGTTGGATAAACGCTCACTGGATCCACATGAAGCTCGCTGGTCTCATATTCACCAGACCTAACTAGCAGCAGAAAAATCCTCATGTGGTAAGTCTAATCGTCAACATGGACATTGAGTCTCTTCACAGTCTCTGGAACTTATAGATGCTCGCCGGCATATTCCAGCTGGAAGCCAACACAAAGAAACTCGCAAAGAGCTCCTTGGCAAAACTCCGTGCTAGTCTCAAGTGAGACCGCGAATCCTGGTGGTCTCATCGTGCAACAGAGATGGAAATGACCGCTGCCCTTGGTAACCATCGTGAGTTATTCCGTCTGATAGGGGAATGGAGCAGCAGGAGTCCTGGTGTTAGTGAAACTATACGTGACGAGAGTGAACAGCCTATCCACAACTTGTCAAAACGCTTGGAACGTTGGGCTGAGCACTTTGAAAGGCAATTTAATCGGCCAGAATTGTTAGAATTCTCGCCGACCAGTGATCGCCGCGCTCCGTGGGCTGTTCCTTTGGATCCACCCTCTCGTTCAGAAGTCGAACGTGAGATCGGACCGTTGAAGTCAAAGAAAGTCGCGAGACCAGATGATCTTCTCCAGCCCTCTTCAAATTCAGGGGACCTGCTCTTGTAGATGATTTACACGTGTTACTAGTCAAACTGTGGAAGCAGGAAACTGTCCCAACCGACTGGAGCCGCTCCGTCATAGTCCCAATTCTCAAGGGAGGCTCACGATCGGAATGCGGCAGCCATAGAGGAATCAGTCTGATCTACATCGCCTCCAAATTGCTTGCCTCTGTCACCCTTCACAGACTGACTGGCACTCGTGAAAGCCAGATTCGTGAAGAGCAAGCTGGATTTCGTCGAGACAGTGGTTGCATCGACCACATCTTCACTTTGCGTCAGTTGTTGGAGCACCGTCACACATATTGGCGGACCACCGTAGTCGTGTTTCTCGACATCAAAGGTGCATTCGATTCGGTGGATAGAGTTGCACTTCGGGACTGTCTACACAGGAAACGTGTCCCTGGGAAATATGTGAATATTATCCGAGCATTATATGCGCGTTGTTCGGGTAGAGTAATAATAATAGTAATAATAATAATAATAATGTGTAAGCTGTACACCGTAACGGCGCTTCGTTGCCAGCGCGACCATCACCAGTCGCGCGCTCTGAGTATACCGCGAGGACGCCGACCCCTACGCGGATTCGAACCGGTGACCTTATGGTTGCAAAGCAAACGTGCAGACCAATCGTCCACCGGCCGACGGCAAGCTGTCGTCACCTCTTGATATCTCCAACGGTGAGACAAGGACGCCCGCTGTCACCTTTCCTCTTCAACTTCGCTAATGATGAAGTCATGGAAATCGCGTTTACAGGACATGACTTAGAAGGTGTGGAACTATTCCCAGTAGAACGACTTCTTGACTTAGAGTATGCTGATGATATTGTCCTAATCTGTGACAGCCCACAAACGTGCAAAGTGGCACTGGACAGATTAGCACTAGCTGTCCGTCACTTCGGGCTTTGCTTCGCACCCTCGAAGTGCAAAGCGTTCCTCCAACATTGGTCTGGACCGCCTCCTACGCTGACACTTAGTGGGGATCAGCTAGAAGTCGTCCAAAAATTCAACTACCTGGGAAGTTGTATCAGCGCCTGTGGGATCGGAGATGAGATCACGAACCGTATAGCAAAAGCTCGCGAAGCTTTTGCTAACCCTCGCCACTTATGGCGCCGGCGTGACATCACTCTTGCCTTGGAGGGTAGAGTGTACAATGCAGCGGTACGTTCGACCCTACTGTACGGCTGTGAAACCTGGCTGCTTAAAACAGCGGACCTGAGGAGGCTAGTTACGATCGACCACCGGTGCCTTCGCAACTTAGCTCACATCTGATGGGAACACCGTGTGAGTAACGAGCGTGTTCGACGCCTTGTTAACGGCACAGGAAATGAACTGCTCAGCACCGTTATTTCACGTACCAGGCTCCGATGGCTGGGCCACGTGTTACACATGCCAACCCACCGACTCCCGCGACGTGTGTTGTTTGCGCGCCGGGGTGTGGATGGAAGAAGAGGAGGGGTGGTCAAGCGATGACTTGGTCCAGAGGAATGAAGTCCCTCACTTCTTAGCTGGCCTCAGTTGGAGCATCTCGGCTCCCTGGTTGGGGTCCGAAAGACGATGAACACGTTTGGCTAGATACACTTGCTGATATGACTAGGAGCCGACCTCAATGGCGTTGGTGCTTTGAGTTTCTTTGTCCCACACCATCCCTCTTAGCCTCCCCTTCCAACCACGATCTTAATATTTAGCCTTATATAATTTTGCATAGCTATTTTTTGATGCACAGTAGCCGGCTGGTAGCTTACCGGAACGATGTCCATCCGTTACCGGTAGCTCAGCCGGCTGGCACCAGTTGCATTTTTCCCCTCCTTTTTTATGTATTGCGGCACAGTAGCTGAGGTGTTTCCCACCTCTAGCTAACGTGTATGTTGAGGATGATGACTTCTCCCGTACAATAAACTTTTTCTCCAGCCTATTTTCGTATGTTCTTCCGTACACTCACGGTTGGTCGTTTAGTCTCGTACCGGATATATAGCGCGTGATCTACTCGCTATAGTTGGTAAGCCAGCAAATTTTTTTGATGAGTGTGTTACTAATATTTCTTTTCCGATCCGGCAACCTATTCCGTCTACCCTTCGAAATTCACTTTTTAGTATTTGGGTTTACTTTCACTGGCTCCGCAATTTTTCACCATGAAGGTTATTCACCCAGATTCGGACGAACAGGTTAGTGGGTTCAGTCTCCCTATCGCGCCTTTCCGAGAGACTAATCCTAAGTCCTGGTTTACTCAGCTAGAATCCAATTTTTCGGTACGTGGCGTGAAGTCTGATAGTGACAAAGTTCACTGCGTTATCGCAGCGCTTCCTCCGCAAGTCGTCGATGACTTCGACGACATCTTAGAGCATTCTAAATATCAAAGACTTACGACGAGCTTACGACCGTCGTCTTAAAGCGATTCGGCGTATCAGACTATGCTCGCGTTACGCAGCTTCTTGAAGAAACCGGGATAGGTGATCGAAAGAGTTCTCAGCTCCTGTACGGGATGCACACTAGCTAAACTTTTCTGTTGGCGACTCTCCTTAAACAGATGTGTTTTCGTCGACTGCCACGTGATACGTAACACCTTATATGCAAATGATGCGCCTCTTTCTCAGCTTGCCGACCGTATTTGGGAATCCAACGCCTAAATTTCTCAGGTCGTCTACTTTCAGTACGGAACTAAGAGTGCAAGCAGCGGCACTTACTAACGTACTAGAGGACCTAACACAGTCCGGATCCAACCGCTGAAATCGTTCCAGTAGTCGCACTCGTCCTAGATCACGTTCGAAATCTCCCCCTAGGTCAGCCTATTGTCGGTAGCACGAGCGATTTGGTCATCAGGCCATATCGTGTCGCCGGCTTTGTTCCTTTCAGTGCAACATGCAGGAAAATGGGCCAGCCAGCACGTAGGGGCGACGGACGTTGCTGGTTGCCGGCGCCTTTTCTTCGTCAACGATCGTAGTACGGGAGCGTGCTGTCGCGTTGACACTGGCGCAGAAGTTAGGGTTATCCTACGAGATTCCAATTAAGTTGCTGAAGAGGCGACCAGTTCATTGCGCGCAGCAAACGGCACCACCATTCGCGTGTATGGTCAATGCTCGCGCACGCTTAATTTAAGCCTACGACGTTCTTTAAAGTGGATCTGTCTCGTCGCAGATGTCCAGACGACAATTCTTGGTCTTGACTTTCTGCAGCATTTCGATTTGCTTGTTGACGCGAATCAACGCCGTCTGACCGATCGGCAAACAAACCTGGCAGTTATAGGTACTTTGACTGACATTGAATCAATGAGTTCTGTGTACGTCAACCAATAGAGCTCACCTATCGGTCTGATGTTTAATACCAAGTTCCCGCAAGCCTTCCGTGCAATGGCATCATCGCCATCCGCCACCGATGCTGTAAAACAGACATCGTTACCAAAGGCCTGCCAGTTTTCGCCAAAGCCAGCCGAATGACCCCTTACAAGCTAAAAGTTGCTCGCGTAGAATTCCAGCTTATGCTTCAACTAGGCGTTCGCCGTCTAAAAATCCGTGGGCGTCGCCACTCTACACGGTGCCCAAAAAGTCAGATTGGCGTCCATGTAATGGTTTTCGCGCACTAAATAACGTTACTGTTCCCGACCGTTATCCCATTCTTCACATTCAGGACATAACGGCTAGCCTGCGGGGCACCAGCGTGTTCTCAAAAATCGATCTGATTCGCGCTAACCACTAGATTCCAGTGGCTGAGGAAGACTGCCGTAATCACGTTTGGGCTCCTCGAATTTTCGCCTATGCCCTTCGGTCTCCGCAACACAGCCCAGACTTTTTAACGATTCAGTCACTAGAGGTCTAAATTTCGTCTATCCATACATCGACGACATCCTAGTTGCAAGCGCTTCTAAAGAACAACACGAAAAACATCTCAAGATTCTTTTCGATAGGTTGGCCGCTAATAGCATCACTATCAACGCTGACAAGTGCATAAAAGGAAATTCGCGTCGTATACCAAGGCTTAGGTGCAACAGCTTCTGACCGTATGTCGCGATCTTAGTCTGGTTAGCCGCCTGTAACGTAAGTCCGACTTGCTGCAGAGCGCGTTTTTCCAAAGATGGTGGTATAACGCTGATCTCTGCGTCCGTATCGACCAAAAAATGAAGTTTAGTGGTGGAGTCGAACACGTACAGACGGTGACTGAGGACTTGGGCAGCGACAGCCGTCGCCAGTACTGGCTGGCTTTGGCGTTTCCCGGTTGCGAAATTGGAGTTCCTTTGGGATAATTGCATCCCGGGCGACAGTTACGTGTTGCTTTACCGAAGCGACGGTGGAAGTAGCATCACGACTACTGACGTGAGAGTGATGTGCTGCGGCGCGGACCACGAGGATTACTTCGGTTAGTAGTGCGTTCACGTCTAATAGCAGACATGCTGAGTTATAGACGGGAGATTCTATCGTAGATCGAATCAAGCGTAGTGCTATGGGATGAGCTGGCTGTGGTAGGCTTAGATACGTGATTAAGTGTATTCTTAAACAAACATTGGCGCGTTTTGTCCGCAGCTTCTGTGAGCTTTTCCAGAGTGATATCGTCGCAAAGAGCTGAAAAATCGCTGTGATGTTTGCCAAAAGACATTTCGTCCAAAGTTGGCGGAGTATGGAGTCGTCGAGTTTCGACGGACCAACTAGGGAACGCATGTGTCTAAGAAGCTAAGATGGATTGCGATTGCCAAGCTCGACGCCGGAAAGTAACCGTTGCAGACGAACCTCATCAGACGCAGTGGTGCGCTTATGGATAGCTGCTGTAAGTTTATCATACGGCACTTCTGCAGGCAATGAGGCAGGACCTTACCGTGGTGCGATGGTTTGCGTGCCTCAGAGATCCATTGAGCTATGCTTGGTGGTGCTTTTTTTTGCACCTTTAGAGCCACTCATACCAGATTGGTCAATGGTTAGAGGCCAGACAAACTCAGCCTCCTGGTCCTCCAGGTTGGGGGTTGGAATGGGGGTGGCTCCTCATTTCATAAAACGGGCTCTGTAGTCCAGTGCCAAAACCCGCTGCCTTGCGGTAAGGTTTTTGAACCAAAGGCTTTGGTTGAGAACCCTAATCGTTCTCCTGTCTAGGCCTGGGCAACCTGACAGTATTCTGCCCACGCAATACAATGAACCTTTCCTACAACAATTTCTTGATGCTCTGGCCGTCGCAGAGGATAATAAACGGCGCCCTATCTGCTGCATCGAGCAGGGTGGATAGGGGTTTGGATGCTACTGCTCAGGCCTTCCCGTCTTCTTATACCCCTTCTCGCGCTTCTGCATCCTTATTGTCCCGCTCCAACTTTACTTATATCCCCCCCATTTTCAATCCCCCAATTCTTGGCCCTCCCCCAGCTTACTTCAATAGTCGCTTGTCTTCTAATTTCAAATCACACACAATCGCAGGGTCTCGCTCCAATCCAGTCGATAAGTCCATGTTCAACCAAGCGGACAACGTCAGTTCATCCGTTTCCCTTTGGAGTCCTCGTGTCTCGCTAAGATTGGCATGCCTCAACGTGCGCACTTTGCTGCAGATTGGCCAACAGGCAGCACTTGCCCGCACACTAGAGACCCTATCGATCGATATTTGCTGTTTATCAGAAACCCGCCTGCAAGATTCGAGCTCCGTGCTTACCCTGAGATCCCCCACATGCGACACTGGCGGCACATTCTCATTGCGCCTATCTGGCGATGATGCAGCTTCAAATGCCGGTCAAGCCGGCGTCGGCATTGTTTTGAGTCCCCGGGCTGAAGCTGCCCTGCTTGATTGGATCCCAGTAAACAGTAGGATGTGCGCCGTTAGATTAGCTGGCTCGTTCCGTGCTTCGAAGTCGCGCGCGGACAAACGGTGCCTGTTTGTCATTGCGGCCTACGCCCCTACAAACTGTAGCACTGATTCGGTAAAAGATGATTTCTACCAGCAACTTCACGAGCTCCTTCGTTACAGAAGAAGCACGGATACTGTTGTGCTGGCTGGCGATCTAAACGCCCAAGTCGGAAAATTGTCCTTTGATGAGCTTCATCTGGGCGGCCAACATGGTGTAGGCTCCCGTAATGATAATGGTGAGCGATTGCTCCAGCTGTGTGAAGATGCTCGCCTGTTTCTCGCGAGCACTAATTTTCGACACAGCACCCGCAGAAGTGTGACTTGGCGGCCACCAGCCTCGGGCCAGTCATGGACGCAAATCGATCATATCGCGATCAGTTACCGCTGGAGAGGCTGTGTCCAAAACTGTCGCTCGATTTGGAGCACGAGCGTAAACTCTGACCACGCACTTGTATGTGCCGACCTCCTGGTGCGTTTCGGTGGACGTCCGCGACGTCGATGTGAACGGATTGACACTAGCCAGCTGGCGAAGCCAGATGTTCTGAATGTGTACCAAGATGCGCTGACATCTGGGCTGAGTAAACGCCCACTAAACACCGTTGAAGATCACTGGTCGCACACTCGTCAAGCGTTGCTATTAGCAGGCATGTCTTCATGTGGCAAAACAAATTGAAAAACCGGACATTGGGTCTCTACACAGTCTCTGGAACTTATGGATGCTCGCCGACGTATTCCGGCTGGAAGCGAATACAATGAATCTCGCAAAAATCTCAGGGCGAAACTACGTGCTAGCCTAAAGAAGGACCGCGAAACCTGGTGGTCTCATCGTGCATCTGAGATGGAAACAGCCGCTGCCATTGGTAATCATCGTAAGTTATACCGTCTGATACGGGCAACAGGCAGCAGGAGACCTGGTGTTAGCGAGACCATACGCGACGAGAGTAGGCAGATGATCCACAGCCTGTCAAAACGCTTGGAGCGTTGGGCTGAACACTTTGCTATGCAATTTAACCAACCTGAGTTATCACTTTCTTCGGGCATTGAGCGCCCTTCTCCTTGGGCCGTCTCCTTGGACCCGCCCTCACGCGCAGAAGTCGAACGTGAGATCAGGCTGTTGAAATTGCATAAGGCCGCAGGAGCAGATACTATTCCTCCAGCCCTCTTCAAGTTCGGTGGACCTGCTCTAATAGGTGATCTACACGAGTTGCTAGTAAAACTTTGGGAGCAGGAGACAGTCCCGACAGACTGGAACCGCTCCGTCATTGTCCCAATTTTCAAGGGAGGCTCCCGTTTGGTATGTGGCAATCATAGAGGGATCAGTCTGATTTCGATTGCCTCTAAATTGCTTGCCTCTCTCATTCTCCACAGACTGACTGGCACTCGTGAAAGCCAAATTCGTGAAGAGCAAGCCGGATTTCGTCAAGGTCGGGGCTGCATCGACCACATCTTCACATTGCGTCAAGTGTTGGAGCACCGCCATGTTTATTGGCGACCCACCGTTGTCGTGTTTCTTGACATAAAAGGTGCCTTCGACTCAGTCGATCGATGTGCCCTTTGGGACTGTCTGTTGAGGAAAGGTGTGCCTGATAAATATGTAAACATTATCAAAGCGCTGTACGCACATAGTCCGGGCAGGGTGAGGGTTTATGGCAAACTCTCGCCACCCTTCAGTATCACCAGCGGTGTGAGACAAGGATGCCCGCTGTCACCTTTCCTCTTCAACTTCGCTATTGATGAAGTCATGGAAACAGCGTTCGCTGGACACGACCTAGAAGGTGTGGAGCTACTCCCTGGTGAGCGACTTCTTGACTTGGAGTATGCAGACGATATTGCCCTAATCTGTGACGGCTCCCAAACATGCCAAACAGCACTGAACCGATTAGCACTGGCTGTCAGTCGTTTTGGGCTATGCTTTGCTCCATCAAAATGCAAAGTACTTCTCCAAGATTGGCAGGGACCCAATCCTGCGCTAACGCTTGGTGGTGATCTGCTAGAAGTCGTTCAGGAATTCAAGTACCTGGGCAGCTATATTAGCACCCGTGGGATTGAAGATGAGGTTGCGAACCGTATAGCAAAAGCTCGAGGTGCTTTTGCCAATCTCCGCCACCTGTGGCGCAGACGCGACATTACTCTCGCCCTCAAGGGCAGAGTTTACAACGCAGCCGTCCGTTCAACTCTCCTATATGGCTGTGAAACCTGGCCCATCAGGTCGACAGACATGAAGAGACTCGTCACGTTCGATCATCGCTGCCTTCGCAGCTTAGCTCATGTCTGGTGGGAACACCGCGTGAGCAATGAGCGTGTTCGACGTCGCGTATTTGGTGCAGGAAGAGCGAGTGAACCGCTCAGCACGATTATATCACGCACCAGGCTCCGATGGCTGGGCCACGTCTTGCGCATGCCAGCACACCGACTCCCACGACGTGCATTGTTTGCGCGTTGTGGGTGCGGTTGGAAGAGGAGAAGGGGAGGCCAAGTGATGACTTGGTCGCGAGAAATGAAAACCCTCACTTCGAAGTTGGCGTCGGTTGGTGCATCCCGACTGCCTGGCTGGGGTCCTAAGGACGGTGAACACGTTTGGCTGGACACACTTGCTGATATGGCTCGGAGCCGGCACCAATGGCGTTTGTGTTGTGAGTTCCTTTGTCCATCCCCCTCCTGTTTAGCATCCCCCTCCAATCACGATCTCAATCGTTAGGCATAATATGACTTTCTTTTACGGCAACCAGCTGTTAGCTCTCCGGAACGATGTCCATCCGTTACTGGGGACTCAGCGGGCGTGCCACTGTTTGTTTGTTTTTTCTTTTCTTGCCTTTTGTATTGCGGCACAATAGCTGAGGTGTTTTCCACCTCCAGCTAACGTGTAATGATGATGATGATGATGATGATAGGATCGAGGATATCAATGACTTCAGAGGTAATGAAGACAGGTAAGCGCGAGACGACGTATGAAAACATCGAAGATTGTGAACTGATGTTACATCGAAAACTGGCTTCTACCTGAATAAACCAGACACGTGGATTAGAAATTTCAAAAGTAAGGAGCGGGAGTTCGACGGAATTGTCAGTAAAAACACATGGGGTCTGATCAGACATGACTGAGAAAAAAATACGTGTTCACAAAACATAAGACATGGTCACAAATTTATGTAGTGGTCGAAAGAATATTAGGAAGGTTTCAGTCCCTTAGTAAACGCAAAATATTGGAGAGAGTCAACCCACAGTCCAAGTACAGTTGAGTTCGAATTGTAGATTGCGTCATACCTGTGGAACACAACGAGCACGATGGAAATAGACGTTCGATAGTAATTTCGAATCTAATATCCAAATCGCAAGCAGACTGGAGGAAACCGTACGCAGTCAGAAGCAGCAAAGCCAAAAACCAGCACGATAGAGCGGGGGCCACGAAGAAGTATATTGTAATCGTTAATTCAAACAAACTGTGTAAAAGATGCCATGAGAAAATTGATGATAGGAAAGACGAAATATGAAAGATTAAGAACCACTACAGATCATCTTCAATAATCTGATTATTCAGGTTCAGTTATTCCTCTACTGACTGTGGTTAGCGATCACTGGTTCATTTTTTTGGCCGTGTTAACAAGATTAGTTCATGAAAGCAATTATCATCAGTAATTTGAAAAGTACAGCAAGAGAACATTTGGTAGATGCAAGCATTTCGTGTTGTCAGTCCAATACCAATAACAACAATCGATGAGAAACAATAGCAAACGGTGGATGTGACCAAAAAATAAAAAAGATGGGGATCAAGATGGACGAAAATGATATGGTTTTTATGTTCACGGAAGCTTGAGATTAACCAATATCTGTTTGTGCACACACAGTATAGGCTGCATTCGGCTAATCGCGATAGCCTCAGAAAAAGAAAGAAATCGCGTATTAGAGTGCCGCAGCAAAATTTTGAATGCGGTATCGAGCCGGATCCGGTGACCAGTAATCAATAGCTGCTTACCTATGGAGGATACCGGCGGCTTACGCAACGAAAGGGTTTGGGTAGGACATGGCTGTTCGTTTATCCCACGCAGGATCAACTTTGGTATGTGTTCCTTCATACGCGAAGACAATGCTCGATCGGTTCTGTCAAGGTAACTGGCTCCGCAGTTACATGTGGACTGGTATACACAATGGGAGCTGGCACCGATTAGCAGAGCTTCCTTCGGATGAGGCACAGGCAACATGGTGGTTCGGTTGATGACGACGACCTGAGCGGCATACTAAGTCCTATGTGCAGCAGCGATCAAGCGTTTGGTGGTTCTTAAGATGGCAAAATCACATTTGAAAAGTAATTCGATATAAACTTTCTCCTTGGATGCCTCCTGTACTAAGTCCTTTGGTCTTCGTGGTTGGCTGTGCTTCTCCATCAACCTCCGAGGGTAACCGTTTGACATCAGTGTTGGATTGCGCCATGCATTGGGATCATTTCGTGGAAATTACGATAGCATTCAGTTTCATTTCGGATTCTGAATTCTTCAACATAAATACTTGTGTTATCTCTGTTTAACTTCGGAGATCTTACTATCCCTTTGTGCTCCACAATTTGCCGCCATCTTGGTCTCCGATTGTGCATAATAGCGACATAATCACCTTGCGGTTCATAGTCCAAGGTTGTCGGAATTCGAGCAAACGCCATCACGTTAAATTCCATATTTCGTGCACTGGACAATCGATTGAGCATTCCCGTGAAATCCAACATGATTTCGTTAGAATTTGATGGAAGAATTGCCGAAACGAGATATAGCCGAAGGCAGAGCAGAATCGCAAACCTCCCTGTAGGGTGAATTATTCCGTTGAGGGCAGTTTCGTGCGTTTGGCCCAACAAGCTAGCCCGAAGTGCCTCCAGGTATCAGATAACCTCTCCTGTTCGTCCGGTTCAAACTCACCGGCACGAAGTCCCGCAGTTACCAGCACCCCAGCTACATCTGACGCGAATATTTCACATGTGTTGTATTCTAGAGGCATAGACGTCTTATTGTGTGAAGGCCTGTGTATGAAGACCCTTGGAAAGTACAAGGAAAGAAAGAACAGAAAAATGGAAAGTTCAGCCGCTGCAAAAATACGACAAGCCATGTGAAGCGAGAGAAAATCCTCGTCCCGCAACGTCAACTTTGGCCGATCAGAGGCGTTTTAACCTAGTGATCTTCTACGCGCCTGAGTCCAGTGATCCAACTCCCCAGGTATGATAAGATCATGACGTCGAGTTTTTGTAGAGCCTAATTGACAGACTCCAAGACGTGGGGGAGGACGGGTTGAAAGTGAAGCAAATTACCCGTCTTGGAAAGAGATGATTCAAAAAGTCGACCAATGAGAAGCACCTTTACTTATCTTGTCCCGATTAAAAAGGTTGAAAGTCTGATATATATATATATATATATATATATATATATATATATATATATATATATATATATATATATAGTACGTATTCTTTGCGGCGATTGCGAGCTGCTGTTCGAAATGCCGGCGCTTGCTTGTCTTTACACTATTGCAAATATTTAGCTGTCTCTTAATCATTTGAAGAGCTGGAGAGGAGAAATTTGTCCCACAATTTGCGCCGCCGAGCCATTTTACTATACTCCTTGTCGACCCAATGCGGCTTGAGTGGTCCAACTTTGCGACACTTCAATAGTACAAACTGAGAACACAATGTCAGTCTTTCTCTAATATCAGTCCAGCAGTCTTCCACAGATGCAGTTTGCGGCAGAGACCAATCTACTTGGCTCGCGGCTTTAGTTAGACCGTCGAAGTTACTTTTCCAATAGTTCTAAGTTGTCTCCAGCGGACGGGAATACGGTAAATATAGATCCATACTGGCTATGAGCACTGAGGGATCGCTTGCTGCTAGGGACTCTAGGGTCTGAATCGCATACACGAATTGTTCATAGCTTGTTAACACTAAGTCCAAGCACGACGGAGTTGAGCGCGGCGTTATTGGAGTCGGCTGGTATGTGTTGCGCTGCTCCACTTTCAAGTACTAAATCCACGAACCTTGTTTCGACCTCGCAATGTCCTGGCATAAGTTCAACTTCTGGCCAGCGTATCCGATGACAAATGAAATCATCCATGAGTAGAAAATGGGGACGACTCATGTGGCTTCGGAGATGCGACAACCAATCCAAACAACGGCTCAGGGAAATGCAATAAAATGCGCCCACGAGCAGCTCTCCCCGTCTGAGGTAGATGGAGCATCACAGTTGTTTACACAAACCATCATCGGTTCTGTAGACACTCACAACTCTCACACACAGGGGGGTCCGGATGTGGAGCAAGACTTCAACGCGGGCAGTCGACAGTTTATCGCAGCGGAAGCAAGTGTAGCCACTGCGTTCGATTTCCTGGGCTATCACAGAATTCAGCCAGGTTTCTGCGAGTCCTGTTATGTCTGACTGCTCAGATGCAACGACAGAGTTCATCGTGCTTCTTCATACGACTACAAATGTTGGTAAAGGCTACACGCGGGCAGCAGCAGGAACCACCGGGCGTGTTCGAAGTATAAGCAACCTATTTGTCCTGATCCGTGGCATCTTGGAAACGACCGGAGAATTTGCGATACAGAGATTCGTTTCCCCATCACCATTTCGTCTCTTCAGTTCAGTGATGGCAGACTTCAGTCGTTCTCGATCCACCGGATCTAAGTTTGGACGAACATGGAGCTTCAGACCTTTCAATATATTTAATCGGGACAAGATAAGTAAAGGTGCTTCTCATTGGTCAACTTTTTGGATCATCTCTTTCCAAGACGGGGAATTTGCTTCACTTTCAACCCGTCCTCCACCACGTCTAGGAGTCTGTCAATTAGGCTCTACAAAAACTCGACGTCATGATCTTATCGTACCAGCAGAGCCTCCGCAGTGAAATGATGCTATCAATAAGTAGGCGGAGTTCGTTACATCCGAAGACTGGCGGGCGGACTCCCTCATTACTGATATGATGCTACCATCGAACACCAGCAATGCTTCGCAAACAGCGGTGATCGAATACGGATAGCCGCTGAGCATGGCTTTTGCGAACGGGCCAAGTCTCACAGCTGTACAGCAGAATCGCTCGTAACGTGGCATTATAGAATCGTCCCTAGAGAGCGACGCTGAGGTCACGACGAAGCTCCAGGTGACGAAGTTTACCGAAAGTGACTCTAGACTTGAAGACACGCAGGGAGATCTTATCTGTCAAACCGCCAATACTAAGATAACTCCCAAGATAAATGAATTGGTCGACAACTTACGGAGGATATCCAGAAAGGGTCAGAGGACATGCATTTGACCAGCTCTGTAACAGGACCTTACATTTGGAAGGGGGCAAAGCTCATCCCAAATTTGAAATCGGACACCTCCAGTCTGAGCAGCACATGCAGGGCGGCTTGAGAGGACTAGCAAATCACAGCGATGTCATCAGCATACTATAAGTCCCGAAAGCGGTCACCAAGGAGCAGCTCAACATCGCAGGATTGATTTATCCAGGGCAGTTTACAGGATCTTGTCCATGGCGAAGTTGAACAAAAATTGAGAGGATGAGCAATCTTGTCCAACACCGCTTGTGATACTGAAATGGAGCAATGCCTCCGTATGCTCGCATGCGGCCCGAAGTTTGATGGTAAATAGCACAGAGAATGCTGATGTACTTCTCAGGTACTCTCCACTTCAGTAAGCAGTCCCAAAGAGCCACTCTGTCAACAGAGTCAAAAGCGGCTCCAATGTCCAAGAACATGACTATAGTTGGTCGAGTGAATGTATGGCGATGTTCAAGTATCCAGCGGATCGTAAAGATGTGATCGACGCAACTGCGACCCGGGCGAAATCCAGCTTGTTGTTCACGCAGGCGCTGTTCTCGTCCGCAACTGAGCCTCCGAAAGAGTAGGGCAACGAACAGTTTGGATGCGACACAAATGAGATTGATGCCACGATGGTTGAAGCAAATGGTCCGGTTTCCATTTTTGTAAACAGGTACAACATCCGCTAAATTCCAGTCGGATGGAATGGTTTCAGTAGTCCAAAGCTGATGGCATAGAGATGTCAGTTCGCGAGTGAGAGCAGGACCGCCATATTTGAAAAGAGCAGGAGAAAGTTCATCTGGGCCAGGTGACTTGTAGTGCTTTAGTAGGCGAAGCTCATTGGAAACCTCAGCCTTTGTCGGCGGAGAAACATCCACGCACCAGGGAGCACTGTGAACCCCGGAAGATAGACTCGGTCGCGCGCTGGCCAGTTGAACTGATCTTCAAAGTGCTCTAGTCATCGTACCAGACGACGGTGATGACTGTGAATTAGTTCATCGTCATTTTCACGCAAAACCCTCAATGTTGGTCTTCTGCCTTCTGTGGAGCGAATAAGCTGGAAGAGTTTGCGGGAGTTTCCTGATGAGGCTGCCCGCTCCATCACAACGACGTGCTGTGTCCACCAAACCACGCGATCCATCCTGTGGAGCTGTCTGAGCTCAGCAGTTGTGGTTTTGCGTAGTGCGTAGTACTCAATTCCAGCGGAAGTTGTTCCACGACTTTCCATTAATTGGAGAGACTGTGCGGAGATCCAATGACCAGCAGTTCGTCTAGTGAAGCCACAGACCAGGGTAGCGAACTTTCGTAAAGCCCCGTGTCACCACATCGGAGGATAGAGAACGCAAGTTGGAGACTAAGGTGTTCTGAAATGCGCCGAGAACATTAGGGGCAGCGAGTTTGTCTGTGTCAAGCCGTTTCCGGCGATGCTGTTGGGTGCCTCCAAAGCGCCGAACGAACTTAGCACACACGAGCGCATGATCCGAAGTCAGCTAAGTGTTCCATAGTGACTTGCAGCCTCGTCAACCGTAACTAACAGCGATGTGGTCAATTTGCGTCCAAGACTGACCAGGCGCCGGTCGCCAGGTGGCTCGATGGCGGCAGGGACGTTGGAAATTGGTGCTCCTAAAAAACAAGCCGTGGTCGGCGCACAGTTGAAGGAGTCGATCGCCGTTATCCGGCCTGCGAGTACCGTGGCTGTGCTGACCCTCAAGTTCGCACTCATGAACCTCTAGTCTACCTACCTGCGCATTTAGGTCAACGGCTAGTGTTATGATGTCCGTGCGGCGTTTCTTGTGGAGATCGGTGAGTTGGCGGTAGAACTCGTCTTTAGCTTCGTCAAGACTGCAGTCCATAGGAGCGTACGCCACCACAATGAATAAGCAGCGCTCACTTGTCCCGTGGCTGCAAGATCGTACTGAGCTTTCCAAGCGGACTGCACCAAGACTGCTGTCGACCTGGAACCAATCAATGAACGCAACTCCCACGCCGACGCAACCATAGGCTGCCACTGTCGCATTTCCAGGTAAGCGCAAGGTGAATGTGAAATTGGAACTTGGGGGGGGGGGGAGGGAAAGAGCAATCGCAGCATTGTGCTGGAGTCTTGCAAACGGGTTCCGGTTAGGTGGCAAAGGGCGGTTGAGAGGGTTGCCATGGTGCGCACAAGAGCAGCTTGTGAACCAATCCGCATGAGCGTTCGGACGTTGAACGTAGCTAGCTTGAAGAGCGAGCGAAGTGCAAGAAAATCCTTGCTGCTGGTAGTGAAATGTGTGCGATCGGTTTTGAGCGGTTCAATGATGAGGCCAAAGGTACCGTTTTTATTTGCAATGCATATCTGGAGACTAAAAATTGAAGGGGGTTGCAAAGAACATGAGGGTTAAATAAACATGAAACGAAGAACGTGGTCTGCGGTGCGGTAGAGTGAAATTTAGCATGCCCGGCCAGAGAGAGTTCAGAGAGCGAGAAACGTGAGCAGAGTATCGTAAATATACCATTTCATGCGTTGTGTGGGCATATAGTTTCCCGGTTGCCCAGGCTGAAAAAGGGGTTAACTTCGAGGACCCCACCCGAGCCTTTGGTCATAGGGACCTGACCCGCAAGGTAGCAGGGCGAATTCAAGGAATCGCGCCCATTTGGAGCCGGTGACCGATTGCGCAGTTCATACGCCTTTCATTTGGCTGGCTGCCAAACAGGGGCCCAATACTCTCAGTAATTAAGCGTCAAGTTGAATGACTACAATGCTCCAGCGATATGAAGCAAGGGGCAGTGACTTTATTTAATGGCGAGTCACATCCGCCACGTCGCAGTACTGTTAAACGGATATATGTGTTTGTTATAGGGAAAAGGCTCGTCAGGCAAAAACCCATTACGTCCTAGAACATTGCCGCTGAACCTTTCGCTGGAACGGGATAATCCCGAACCACCCAGCTGGCACAACGAGAAGGTAGTTCGGCAAGCCAGTCATCTCTGAGTGTGCGTCAGCCTTGGCGACGCACTTCGCTTCCGTGTTTGCAAATGACCAAGTGGCTGTACCGAGTTCGACGTGTACCGCGCTTACCGAACTCGAGAGTCTGGTTTGTGGTGTTGAAGTGGTGCATCAACTACTCACTAAACTTGACGGCACAAAATTTGCTGACCCTGATGGACTCCACCCCCCGATTCTCAAATCCTTATTGGCCATCATCTCACCCGCTGTGAGTTGCTCAAAAGGTCACTATCCGAAGGTTCATTGCCGGGCGAATGGAAATGCTCGGTGGTTAAGACGATTCCGAAAGGTCGTGACCCCAGCAAAGTGGACAACTACAGGCCAATTTGTCTGACATCTATTTTGGCTAAAACTGTCGAGGTCATGAAGAAAGGTCTATTACAGCTGCTCCATTCGAAATATTTGGAAACCTTCTAGAACACTCGATAGAACGTCCTCGATTGCGAAGTTAAAGAAAAGTGAGGACATAGGGCAGCCCTGTCGCACACCGCTATTGACAACGAATGCTGAGGAAAGCTTCCCGTAGACCCTCACTCCGTCGGAAATATGAAGGTAAAGTGTACGTAAGATGGCGGTAAACTTTTATGGCCCCTGTTATTTGGCAAGCAAAGCCATAAAGCAGGCCGATCAACGAAGTCAAATGCAGCACGCATGGTTAGGAATGCAACGATAGTGGGCCTGTGAGGTTCGAGGAGTTGGCAAGGACGATGATTTGATCCACGCATCCGGCGCAGAAACGAAAAACAGCCTGTTCATCACGGCGGTATGATTCACGTATTGGAAATAGTTTTCGAAGCAGAATGAATGTCAATAGTTTGGAGGCAACCGAAATGAAACAAATCCCGCGATAATTTACACATGAAGTGCGAGCGCCTTTCCTGAAAATCGGGACAATAACCGATCAGCCCCAAGAGGAAGGCATTTTCACTTCACGCCAGATTTTGTGCGAACAGCAAGATCAGCTAGTTAATGATAGCCACGCCGCCGTATCTCAACAGCTACGAAAGAAGTTCGTCTGAGTCAGCAACCTTGAACCGCTTCAAGCGTAGAAGCTCGAGGCAGACTTCCGCTTCGCTGGGTGAATTCAGTGGGAGGAGCCAGGGTAGACAAGATGTACTGCATGCACCGATGGACGGTAGGGCAGTCGAATTGCAAGTGAAAGTATACATCCTAGCGGTCCAAACGCCTCCGTTGGTTGGGGGTCGGAGACTCAACAGCTTTGCAAATAACTTCACTGGCACCAGTCTTCCTGAGGCCAGTGGACTGAATGAGTTGGAAAAGTTTGCGAGTATTGCCAAAGAGGGCAGCCGTATCCATCTCTAATGCGCGCGCAGACCAGCATGCCTCACGATTCTTGCGTAGCCTTTGGTTGCGCAGCCGGTTGGTAGAACGGCGCTGCTCGTTGCAATCTGATTCCGCTGGGATATATTTGCGGCAGTCGTGCAGCTTCAGAGAGCTAACCGGGATCCAAAGCTTTAAGGGGCGTCGAGCCAGGTCGCAGCTTGACTGTCCGGAAATGGTCATCGCTTTCTGAATACAAGTCTAGTGTTACTCTATGACTTGCGGTGGATTGAAATCGAGTGCGTATGCCAATGAAGAATGATAGCACGCCTGGACAGAGAAATCAGTTAATCTGTTTACATCAATCTTGCGGTGCTTCGCTTTTCAGGACCCCCAAAACACATGCAGATTTTCACTCAGACCAGTGCATGACCAGGAGGATCTGCAGTCCAGTGCGCTGCCCCGCCATATGAAGCGGACTGCAATGTGATCGTCGAGATCACAGTTGCGTTGATGAAGAGGAACGCCACGCTGCGGAATGCTTCTTCGTACGCTCGAGGTTAGTGCTCGAGAGAAACAGATGGTAGTCTCCGCACAATGTGAGCAGCCTCTCTCCATTATCACAGCGCTCCTCATCGAGCGCGTGGTGACCACCAAGGTGGCGTTCGTTTGGTAACAGGTGGCTAACCCGTGTATTTAAAACCGCAGCAAGGACAACGGTTTCTAAATTTTTAACATTAGTCAAAAGCTGATGTAGATCCCGGTAGAATTCGTCCTTGACCGAGCCACTACTGCAGTTAGTTAGAGCGTACGCGGAGATCGCAAACAAGTTGCGCCTCTTCACGCTGCGCTTGTTGATTCTACATGAACGTCGAAGCCGAACTGCACATAGTCCGCTGTTAATCGGGAGAAAATCTAGTAGTGCCGCCTCGGCCTTGCCACTTAGTGTTGTACCTACACCAGCCAAACCCGCTGAGGCTGCTTCTGGATCTCCAGAAAGACGCAGGTGATATGTAGCTTCGTGGTCAGTGGGGGATATCACTGTAAGCACAGTGCTGGGGTCTTGCAATCGGGTTTCTGAAAGGCAGCAGACGTCGATATGGAGGGACCCTAGGGTGCGCACTAGACCGACTTGCTGTCCAATCGCATGAGTGTGCGAAAGTCAAAACGCACCAGACGGAACGAGGATCGGGGTCGAAGGAGAGTCACAGGTTGAACTCCATGGTTCGCGGCGCAACCGGAAGCGCAGCCATATTTTTGAACACATGAATCGAGTAACGGAAAGTAAGGATTGTTAGCAAACATACAATTGGCGGATGATAAAATCGCGTGAATGTATGAAGCAGAAACTGTAACCGATGAGCAGGTTGTAGAACAGTCCATGGTTCTGTGAGGGGGCGTGATACTACCCGGTTGCCCCAGCGGAAGTTGACTTAGGGGACCCCACGCCGAGCCTTTGGCTAGATAGCCTATCAACAAAGCGGCGGGGCGAATTCAGGGAATTGTGCCCACTGGGAGTCGGTGAGTGAATGTTCAGTTCATACGTCTTTTGTTTGGTAGATCAAACAGGGGCCCAGTCCTCCTCATGAAATCAGCACAATTGCCGGAGTGCAATGTCCCTCCGAGGTGGAACGTTGTCGTTGAACACTTCGCTGGAACGGGCTACACCTGAACCACCCAGCTGGCACCACGAGTAGGTAGTTCGGCAAGCCAACCTCTCCCATAGATTTCGACCGAGTCTACAACGTGGGCACCGTTACTCGATGGCAGCTTGTAGACCACCCCGGTAGTGAGGGGTTTGCATCTGTCATGGACCCGACACCATTGCATTTCTGAACCGTCATCACTAATGGTCTCGATAGCATGAACCACTAGACCTGATCTCCAGTAAAGTATAACGCCGCCCCGGTCTTTGTTCCATGGTGATCAGCCCGGGAAAACTGATATCCTGGGATATGGACTTCGCCCTCAGGTGTGTCCGGGGTTAGCCAGGATTCAATGAAAGCGAAAAGGTCTAGGCGAAGCTCCGAGGTGAGAATGAGAATCTCATTCCATTTCTTTCTCATGCTACTAACAGTAGCAGACATCACTCGCGGTTATCATCATCATGAACAACAGTACATCAGCCAAATGAACTGATGCAACGCTTCCATATAACCATAACGACCTACGGAACGAAGAATAAGTGGGAGAGAAGGGGGGCTTACCGGAAAACTTTAATGCCCTAACCAAACATTCAGGGCCAATGCGCCTACACTTTGTTAACAACATGCCACCAAAACAGCTGGCTATCGGCGAGAGAGCTTCCTTGCGGGTTTCACTGTCACGCGTCGTAATCAGGCATTATCCCGCAGATAACTCAGCACCAAACACACGTTAAACAGGCAGTCCGACTAAGAGACGGCAGCAGACGCGCCACTGGTGCCGACTGCGAGCCATGTGTTGTAGTTTGAGCCAAGAACAAGGCGAGTCACGTGGACTCCAACCCGGAAGGCGAGACGGACCGAAGGCACCAAGTTTGGTCATCAGTAACTTCATTTGACGCTGCCAAGTCAACTTCTGTCCACCTCGAACCTTGCACCACCCTACACCTGGCAGACTAAATAAGGCCCTCCTAAGTAAGCGGTGACCAGGCATACGTAGCACGTGCCCGAGCCAACGCAACTTATTCAGTGCTATCTGTTGTTCTAGGGAGCTAGCTAGAGTATCACCACCTAGTACTCGCTTACGCACATCATTGTTGCGGACACGCTGGTGCCATCCGACACCAGCAATGCTTCGCAGACAACGATGATCAAAGGATTGAAGACGCCTCAGATCTTCAGACCGAAGGGGCCAAATCTCACTACCATAGAGCAGAACGGCCCTCACTGCAGCCTTGTATACTCGGCCTTTCAGACGGAGGGAAAC
>OX104067.1:104814545-104829856 GCA_944474145.2 Dicrocoelium dendriticum
TAACGCAATCGTTCCTGGAGAAACATCACCAGTTTCAGCATTTTGAGGTTATGTTACATATCTTAATGGATGTGCCACCAATGCTAATGAGCTAGAGATGTCTTTTCTATTGAAAATAGAGAAATAGGTGTCCAAAAAGTTAGGGAAATGCATTCAGGTGGGAAATACCACGAATGCCGCTTTGGTTAGGCATGATCACCTCATCTTATAGGGGTTGCACTTTCTCATTTGTGACGGATTATTGGGCCTCATATATTAAAGCACACCATTTCTGCATCGCGTTGCTATTTTGAGCTCTAACTCACTTGGTTGGGAGTCCGATGCAAGTGCAAGTGATATTCACCAGTGTAAGGTAATAGAAAACTGGGAGATCCCAACAGCTATTAACTTGGAGGTTTCCTGGTGGGAAGCTTACACATTGTTAGGCAAAATGAATGAACAACAATATAACGCAAGCAGAGAAGATAACGGAAAACAAGTGGGAGCTGGTTGTTCACCCATCATTACGCATTACGTATGGTAGGCTTTGGAGCAAGGTAAAGGTTAAAATTACGTACCAACGGACAAGGAAAGAAGAAGTGGTGGTCAAAATATCTGGGTGTCTAACTTTCCAGGTGACAGGGGCCTCACTGCCGCATGGTTAGCTTTTTGCCAGAGAAAGAGAATCCGGAATAATTGTTGTAGTTGCTAAAGTGAAATGGGCGAAATCGCTAGATTCCGGTAACAGCATGGAGGTTGTTCGTAGATTTTAGCAAATCTTTCGACAGGGTCCCGCAAGAACGACTTTTGCTTAAACTCCGAGGAATCGGTATCGCTGAGAATCTTTTCTCTTGGATCTCCGATTTCCTTCGCAACCGCACGATGCAGGTGCAAGTACACGAAACCTTTTCCGCCCCTGTTCCCATGACTAGTGGAGTCCCACAGGGTTCTATCCTCGGCCACGTTCTTTTCAACATATTCATCAATGAGTTACCGTCCACACTCCAGGCGCATTTCCCAACCTACTCCGACGACCTGAAGCTGTAGATGGAGGTATCTTGGTTGGAGGGTGCTGACAGGTTACAAGGGACACTTGACCTGCTACACGATTGGTCCATTAAGTGGCTGTTGCCAAGGAATCTTGAGAAGTGTTCGGTTCTTCCGGCTGGTACGTCTGACCCATTTGGAGTCTACCATACTGGTTGTCCCTTGCTCAGAAACGCCACTCAGGAGAGGGATTTGAGAGTGGCACTTTCACCTGACATCAATTCTAATGAAGATGTCAAAAAAGTTGAACATTTTTGGTTGGCTATTCAGAGTTGCTAAATAGCTCCCATTAACCTTATCATACCATTTATGATATTTAGTTGTATCACAGCGTCATCTTATAACCGTACATCGGGTTTTCTTTGGACTTACTGTCCAAGTTGTCTTTTGTAGCGTTGTGGTACCGTGCTCCATTTTTCTGTATCATGGTACCGAAACTTCCCGCAGCTATGAGGAGTAATACATGAAGAGTAAAATCGACCACATTCCCTACTGTTAAAGTCAACTCGGCATTAGCGGAAGTGCGCGATGTCCAACCCATGGATCAAATTGACACCATCGTGGTGGCCAATAGCTTCAGCTCAGTGATTGTTGATAAAGAGGTTGTAAATCCTACATCAATAACTGACGAGGTTGCTATCATTCCTTCTCAGGAATGCAAGATAATTCTTACTGACCCTCTTACTGATGTGCTACTAAATATTCACGCGCTTGATAATCAAGTAAAGTTGCTAAAAAGCGACATAGTGAACATCGATGAGGTCTCGAAGAAGGTGATGCCCCTAGTACAGCTGTCGGGCATACAAAACCCTGAGAACTCATCAGACCCTAACCAAGCTGGTATGCTCCTAAGCGTAATTGCCGAAGAGGCCAAAGTGCGCTTGCGTCGCGCCAATGATGTCATACAATTAAACGTCCCAGACCGGTTTCCACTTGAAAATGTGTTACGTAAGCTTCTAAACGTCTGCAAATTGCCGCTAAATTGCTGCACAGCTAAAAGCTTAAGAAAGATTCCCGGCCGTACTTGTTCTACCATGCTCAGATTTGTAGGTCCCGAGGTTGCAACCTTCTTCATGGCCACCAGCTTTCTCATCAAACCACAGGCTAACTTCGGGGCACTACAGACAAGAGAGGATATGACCTCCCTACAAAGATCGATGGCGCGTACCTCTACATCATCTTCAAATATAAAAGCCAGAACTGAAGCTAAAGATGCATCGCCCATCATATTCTTTACACCACTGTGTGCTGTTGAATTAAATGCATCACAACCACAAGACTACGACTGGGTGTCTCCCCTGAAGTGAATACACCCAAATCCGTCTCAGAACGAGATCCTGTAACTACTGCAGAAAATGAAACATTCAGAGCGTTACCTAAATGTGACTCTGATATGAACGATTATGACACTGAACTAGCAATCCTGTCTGTCGCTTCGCCCCCTACTCCCATCATCAGGAGTGAACGTAACAATGCGGATGCACTTTGCGGAAATCCACATATACCCTGTAACGCAGCCAAAAGTGTCTGCTGCCCACATCTGCAACGAACAAGGCAAAGATCCGCAGGACCCATGTAACCCAGTTTCACAAAAACGTTAACAAGAAAGAACTCGAGTACCGGATGGTACACGCCAATGCTTGGACTCAGGCGAGGCAGCCGGTAACCGAAAAACCATCTTCCCCAAGGTATCAGTCGTCGATGGGGCCTGCGAGCAAGGCTAGGCTACGACAGCCACCATCTAACCGTTACCTACTTGAAGCGCCCAAGTTGGCAGCCCGCACCCCGACTTACCAACAATCGCCCAACGCGTGAGGCTCAATACCATCTGTTCCTGGACTTAGTTCTTACGGTACTCTCCATCGAACAAAACGTACCAAAGCTTCATGCGCCACTATAAACAACCACTTCCCAAAATCTGGACAGCCACAGTTCGTGAATCGTCATAACGTAACCGCACACAACACGGACACCTTTACCACCGTCCCTTTTTTATGGGACACTACAGGGTATGGTCCACCGCATCGAATCCATCAAGAGCTAACACCTGCCCTAAAATATCTCCGAAATCGCTTATGCTCATTACAGCCCCCTCCAAGCCTCTGGTTTCAGGCATTCAGGTAGCTCCGGCAATCCCCACGTTTCCTTTTGGCATGTCGATGGCAAATATTCAGCAGTACCAAAAACTTTGCCATCCCATGATCACACTTATGCAAAGAGTTTACTCAAGAAACGCAACTCTATCTTCCCTAACGCCTAGCTGCACCCCTCCTATCCCACGAAATTGAACATTGCCCACGTTGGCCTGCATTCAACGCTCTCACATAGTGATCCGCTTTCGCGGTCAAAGTTCATTGACGATCCGGTCTTTCCCCCATTGCGATGTTCCATCCATCCACACTCGGTCCATCCTATGGACCTCATTAAGCCCCACCTACGTCTTAGCGCCCCCAACCCAACCCTGCACAGGAGCTGACAATAATCTACTGCATGACCTACATGCCTACGATAATGTTAATGCTCCTACTACAACCACCTCCTTAATTGGCAGTATAAACGTTTCTGCGCAAAGGAATGAGCCGTTAAACCCGTTACCTTATCAAACCTTTATCTCGCAGTCGTCTAACAGCTGGCTAGTGGCCAACCTGTGGGCTCATAATAACCTATACGGTCGGTCAGCTCAATGCACCCCCAGATCGCTGTGAGGTACAAACGGCAACATGTGCATTATCTGCACGTGAAACATGTGCTTCACTCTTTACTGACTCCACCGTTGTGGCACGCAGGGATACTGCACTCGACCCCAACCCAAAGCTCTCTAAGGACGTACGCAATCTAACGTGCAATATGCTCCTTATCAATGCAAGCTCCATCAACCGCAAAATTCACTACATCGGTCCATTTATTCTTCTCTCCTCTCCACAACTTGTTCTGATCACAGAAACCTTGCAAGCATCAAGAACCCCTGACGACAATCTAAATATCACCGGGTACACCACGTTCTGCAATGGACGCATCAACCAACGCGGAAGTGGATGCCTTATTTACTTACGGGACTTTCGTGCTTCTGACTTTGATTTGTTACTAATTGGAGACCCTGAGGATTTAATCCGGATCCAGAATAATGGGAGTAAACTTGATCTCCTTTTTGGTTGCATACACAACCTCTCACATGCATCTAATACTAGGATTAATGAACTAGTATACCTCTTCCATGACGTCTCCACAATGTCCCCGCGCTGCAAGATAGTGGGTGGTGACTTTAATATGCCACATATCTCTTGGAATGGCCAGAGTGCATCTAGCAAATACAGAGGCTTTGTTGACACCATATATACGAACAATTGGATTCAACACGTCCATGTTCCGACGAGGCTCTGTAACACTCTGGACCTAATTTTTACGCCTGGCATCTCGGATGCTGTTACTAGCGTAAAAGGCAACATCCCAGGAAGCGACCACAAGGTATGCATCTATACTTTACGCTCTTTATCTCACTTATCGCTCAACTAGTCTAACTAAGGAATCGCGGAAGTTCAGAAGCATTAACTGGGATAACTTTTCTCTGCTTGTCCGATCAGCTAATCGGGATACATTTTCTTGTCCACGGATGTGCACAAAGCCACTCATGAACTCTACAACATCACTAATTGTCTAGACGTAGTCGCTCCGCTAAAGCATAGCCACAGGTCAAAAAGGATAAAGCGTTCATCCGATCTAAACAAGGTGCTGATGAAGCGCCGGAAAATGCGTCATCAATAATCTAAGAAGCATGATTTCCATATCCTTGTTCGCATGAACAGTGTCATAGACAACCGGCAACACTCCGGGGTGATGGTTAAGCTAGCTGAAGGGCGCGCTGCCTATGACAGCCGCACTAAAACCAAGTCCCTCACTCAGCTAGTGAACTATAGAAATAATCGTACAGCAACATCCATCACCTATCTAAGACTCTCCAATGAGTCCGTAATAAGCGATCCGAAGGAAATATCTGAGATCCTCAATAGCCACTTCTAGGATTGCTTCACTGACATAAACATGATCTTGTGAACTGCTGTGCCTAAACTTACCCACGACTCGCTAAACATTATTACCTTCGACCTACATGCTATAACCCGAGTAATTAGATCACGTAAGCTGTCACTATACCCTGGCCCTTATGGTCTTCAATCTGCACTGCTGATAATCGGAGGCCAGGACGCTCCTGTTCTACTTCTTAACTTATTTACGCTCTCGATGAAATTCGCCGTGTATACAAACACGTAAAAGCATTCTATAGTCATCCCAATACGTAAACAAGGTAGCCGTCAAAACATAGAAAACAACCGCCCCATCAGCCACTCGCCTATTGCCTCGAGAGTGATGGAAAGAATTGTTAAGGAGAACTTGCTGAAATTTCCACTTAGTCGCAACCTCATCAATAGACAACAACACGGATTTTTAACGTCCGAATCTTGTCAGACTTGCCAGTTTGAGTTTATTAACTATGTGCCCGCACAGATTGATGCTAAACAGGCACTAGTCATAATCCTCCTTGATATGAGAAAAGCTTTTGACAGAGTACCACACGCAGAATTATTAGTAAAGCTTGAATCCTACGGAATCTCAGACCGCCTGCTCTTATGGTTCCAATCTTATCTCTCATCTCGCACGCAATCAGTAATGGTAGACGAGTCTATAACACTCCCCAAACCAGTCACAAGTGGCGTTTTTCAGGACAGCGTACTAGGCCCACTGTTATTCTTCCTATATATCAATGACGTTTACCAGGTAATACAATGTAGCAAGTCCTACTTGTTCGCCGATGACATCAAAATTGTGTTCTCTATTCACCCATCAAACATGCACGTCGGTCTTTCCCAGATTCAAAGCTACCTTAGGGCTCAGGATGTTTGGTGCAACACTTGGAATCTGGCATACTCATCGGCGAAACGCAACGCCCTCTCATACCGACACATCGTTCCGCCCAAGGCGTTAGCGCTTCAAGGCGCATCGCCTGTTAATATCCTCACAGTTCGAGACCTAGGTGTACATTACTCTAGTGCCTTGAACTTCACAGCACAAGTGAGATATTGCTCAGCAAAGGCACGCTCCCTCATAGGTTGGTTATTCAAA
This sequence comes from Dicrocoelium dendriticum, assembly GCA_944474145.2. Lineage (NCBI taxonomy): Eukaryota > Metazoa > Platyhelminthes > Trematoda > Plagiorchiida > Dicrocoeliidae > Dicrocoelium > Dicrocoelium dendriticum. The sequence continues at coordinate 104,820,687 of OX104067.1, forward strand.
TTCATGGAACTGCAAGTAGCCAGGCTTGTTCTATACAAAAGCCGCGCCCGATCCGTGCTAGAATACGACTCCGTTGTGTTTACCAACTCCAGAAAATGCGCCAGAGTAGCCATTGAGAAGGTTCAACGATCGTTCACCAAACCCCTTCTGGGCTACTCTACTTCTAACTATCGCGGTCGATGCATAGGACTCGCGCTAGAGCTTTTATGGCTGCGCAGTCTTAAACCTAACGTCTTCCTATAGCTGCTTATGTATAATCCTCTTGCGAACTCACTAACGTCCTTTCTATCATCGGGCAACATTTTGTATCCGCTTCGTAATAGACCACGCTCCATTATCCTGCCGATAGCCCACAGTAGTACGCGTGCAAACTTCTATCTCTACAGATACGCGTATGTGTGGAACAGGCTTCTACATACTGTGCGGGCATCTGATAGTGTAATGCAATTCCGTTCAGCACTTAATAGGTACTTCATAGTCGGGCATGTTTCTACTCTTTTAAGCATTAACAGACCTGATGATGAACTGTGGGAAAATGGACCTGACCACATATAAGCGTCTTCCCCATTCGAACTCACTTAAATCAATTTTGCGCGCAGCCACTCCTTAGTCTCTCCTTGTAGACTTTCACCTATTCATTACTTTCTGCAACATTTGGGACATCTTCCCACGCATAATTCCAGCCCTTACTAGCTATTCCTGCCTCAGTCTAACTTAGCACACAAAGAAGATTTCAGTATCTTCGCGCCGCCGCGCTTTAGCGTATGATGCTCTGACGTATTTCACAACCTTATTGTATACTTGAGCTTTGCCTGTTCGTAGTCCTTCCATCTAACATGTATAGCTCTCCTATGGCAAACATTCGTATCTTATGATGTCTGCGCACAGCCACTCCGTAGCCCGTTTCTTAAACGTTCATTCAACCATTACCTGCTGCAACTTCTAAGACGCTTACTTATTAGAAGGCTCCGTCCGAATGCCTTTGCTAGCCACCGATACTCTCTCTTCTAACGATATTATCTGCTCTTCGTCTTAACTTTGGCACATCTTTTCAGATGCAGCGGTTCGTAGTAGGTAACATACATCCTTGCGCTAAGAGCCACTCCTTAGCTCTCCAACTTTTACTTTCTTAGATTGTTTGCATCACATACCTTTGCTGGTCTGTTGACTTATTCTGTCACTGTAACTATCCACTAATAACTGAAAGGCTTAATGCGAATTCAGTTGATGTCAACTGGTTCTCTCTCTCAGCACCACTATCCTTCGTTCCTCTTATATTCATCACTTTTTCTGCAGTGATTCGTTGTAGGCTTCATACACCTTTGTGCGTATGCGAAGCTACTAGGAGACGTTCCTTGTTGCTCCATCCTGTAAGCTTCGAGAATGTCTGTATCACTTACCTTCGCTGGCTTGTTAATGTATTCGGTGACACCGTAGGAACCTACTAGTGACCAAACTGCTTAATGGAATGGTTAGACCTGGCCACCTAAAGTTTTCGTAGCGCAATTATCTGTTGATCCTCTTAACCTCAGCACCTCTACTTAGTAGCAACCAGTGGTCGTAGGCTCCACGCATCTCTGCGCATATCCGGAGCTTGCTAAGAGCCACTCTCCTTCATCTCCAACCTTCATTCTTTGTGACTGTCTGTGTCACATTCATTTGCTGTCTGTTGACTTATTCTGGGCACTTTAGGTATCCACTAGACACTAGAAGGCTTCCCCTTGATGCCATTGCTAGTCGTCGATACTCACTTTCGCCTAGTATCATTATCAGTTCTTCGTATTACATACGTCACCAATTTTCAGCTGCAGCGGGTCATCGTAGGCAGCATACATCTTTGCGCCAGGAGCCACTCCTTTTCTCCAACACTTATTTACTTGGATTGTTTGCATCACATACCTTCGCTGGTTTGTTGACTTATTCTATCACAGTAGGTATCCACTGGTACTTAATAGTCGTAATCCGCATGCGCTTGCTGGCCACGGATACTCTCTCCTAACCCCACCACCTATCGCTCTCCTTATCTCCCTCACCATTTTGAAGAGATTTGTCGTAGGCTCCATGTCTTTTCCGCGCAGATCTTGCACTTGTTAGGATACACTCCTTGTCACTACATCACACATTCTCCTGGAATGTTTATCACTTACCTTCGCTGGTTTGTTAATGCATTCGGTGACTCTGTAGGCATACAATAGAGATCAAGCGTCTTATTGGAATGGCTACATCTGGCTACTGGTAATCTTTCCTAGCGCCACCATCTGTCGAGCACCTTAAATTCGGCACCTCTGTTTAGTAAGCAGCTAGTGGTCGTAGGCCCAATGCATCTGCCATTACCCTGAGCTGGTTGGGAGCCACTCCATATCTCAACAACCTTTATTATTTTAGAATATCTGCCTCCAGCCTTTCCGCTGCCTTACCGCCAATTGAACTTTAGAGCTCCCTCGCGGCAACCTATTTATCTCATTAGCACCCTAGTATAACTTGATTATCTGGGCGTCGCTGTGTATTAGCCTCTACGCTCTGAGCTATCTAACAGTTGTATTGTATGCTTGCGCGTCATCCGTTGGCTGTCCTATTTTCATGAGACCTTTCGTAGCTCACTTATCTGGAGCATACGTTACTCAAGTGGTCAGTGCACAACGCTCCTTCCTAGACGTTCATTTATCTATTAATGGCTACGTCCATGACACCTACTTATACCGACGTCCAGCGTTCTCACCGGCTTTTCCCGGCACAGGCTTTCTTGCTAGACGCACAGCTGTCACCTACTCATCTGCGACATCTAATTAATTGTAGTTCAGCTCTCTCACGGCCTTCTCCCGGCTCAGGCTTCCTTAGGTACATTCCATTAACCCCCAGCATGAGTTGATTAGCTGCTCGTCGATGCGTCTTAGTCTATTATGTTCTGAACTATTTAACAACCTCGTTGTATGCTTGCGCTTCTCTCGTCCCCTCTCCTTTTATCCCGAAGCCTCTTTTAGCTTTCTTTCGTCGTGCAAGCATATCCATGTATTCAGCGAAAGCTGCTGTTTTGCCTCAAATTTCTAGATGTTCATTTATCATTTACTCGCTGTATGGTCTTAGGCATTTTTACATGCAATCCCCCAGCTCTCGGGCCAGCATTCCCTGGCTCTATCCAGCTTGGTACTAGTATCTTAGCACCCTGGCCGCTGCGGTTAGGTCTCAGGTTCTGATATCCTCAGAAACCTTAATGTACGCCTGCATTCTTGCTATTCGCTGTCCTTCCGTTAAGTAACCCTTCTTAGCTTTTTGGTTCAGCCCTCCTCTCATCTGGTCAGTACACAGGCGCCCATTAGCCTCTCATTGATAGGTGATCATTTCTCACTTACTCGATGCTATGTATGCGACTCTTACTTATGTATGAGTCCAACAGACTCACTGGCTTTCTCTGGGTCAGCATACCCTAATACTATTTTCTTAGCACCCTAGAATAATTCGTTTCTCTGCGCGACGTTACGTATACATTTGTTCCGCACATTCGTTTTCCTTTAGCTGATCTTTATTACTTCACTTCTATCTATCAACCCTTCATCGCCTAGTTTTCTGTGTCCGCTTTTGCAGCAAAGGTTTCGACACTTATTTATGTAGGAGGTAAGCTCTCTCACAGGATTTTCTCATCTCAGTCGGCCAAAGCACTACACTCTTAATACCCTCGTGTCTTCTTTCTGGCTTGATCCCTAGCAGACTTCTACTCAGCGCTTGAATCCTATCCATCCGCTGACTTACCACCATTTGAACTTCGAATCTCTTTCATCGCATGCCACATTTACCTTCACTTACTTATTCTGCGCTCCCTATAGACGTAGGCTGGCTACCAGCTGGTATTTGATTTCTGCTTTCTGCTTCCCACGCAATAGTTGCATCATAGCAAACCGATACTGCGTGCTTTGCTCAATGGCGCAACACTCCGTATTCCATGTAGATGGTAGCAATCAACCTATACGGCCATTGCTTTCGTAGAACATTCAAAAGACACTTTCAGCAAAACGATTGTGGCACGTAGCAAATCATCTGTTTTCACTAAGTGTTATACCATAGGACTTAAACAATGCAGGTTTCCAAGCCTGTTGTTTGCGGCCTTGTTTGTCTCTCACCTTCCCCTTTCTCCGAGGTGCGGTACATCTTGGGGATCTGGGATTGGACCGAGAAAGAATTTTTCCCGGGACAGGACATACCCCACAAGGACCTACAAAGAACACCGCTGTACAACAAATGGATACAACTGCATTCACTACCACGACCGTTGTCCATTAATAATTGCTGGACTCGAGGCCCTCACAATCCTGAAAAGTATACATAACCTGAAAAATCCAGAGGCAAGAACCTGACATTTTGCTCATCTGGACACTCACAAAGATGACTCCTCGTAAAGCTCTCACCCTCCATGAGCCTCAGCCATTATGGCCGCCCTGACCAAAGATACCTAGTCAACTAACAGAGGAAATTGGAAGTCAATTGACTGCGGATAACCGAGGGTGAAATCAGTCGGCAAGCTGCTCTGCCAGTTTTACATTAGTGTACAAACGGATTTCTGACAGTGTTCCAGGACGTGGTGCGTTTTCGCCTGGCAAGCGTTCCCACCGTATACAGCCATATATGTCCGCTTAACAACACTGCGGTGTGGCGGATGTGAGTTGCCACCGAATAAACTCACTGCGCACAACTGCATACTGGCAAGTCGACTAGAATCATAATTAATTATATTATCCTGACACGTTCAAGAGTAAGATACTCTGTGTCTACATGTATCATTTTCACTACACATGTAATGCCCAGACTGTATACACTACGCACTCTATAACCCAACACGTCGTCATGCATTGACGACTATATTCCTCATGATTAATTTTACACTTTCCAAAACCTGTACAACTTCCGGCTCACTGTGATTACATAGACAGCAACGTGTTTGTTGCGAAACATAATTGCATGTAAGTTTTGATCATGTCTGGTTTGGTGTGTCTCGACTGATTCGAGAATATACTATTTATTTATTTAATGGAAGTTTCACTCTAAACGCAGAGCCTTCTCTCATCTGACCCCGGGGATCTTCCGATTCCTGTTCACTTAACAAGTACGCCAGCTTATGGAGTGTGGGCTAACTGCCGCCTACCCTCATACAAAAGTTGAATGTGATATGATTGAAAAGATACAACGGCTTGGATCCAATTCTGTTCCTGAGCTGCGGGACCTGTCCTATTCTGTCCGACTCAAACAACCAAACCTCGTTTCCCTGGCTTACCGTCTTCATCGCGGAGACTTGATCTTCACCCGACGTATTCTAATAGGAGAGTTAGGGAGGGAATAACAGGAATTCTTTCATCTCAAAGAGTTCAACAAGAAGCCACAGCTTGAAACTGTTCAAACCGAGGAGTTATCGATTGCGATCCAACCTGGCTTTATCCACTCGTGTTGTGAATGACTGGAACCGCATTCCGGAGTCCATCGTCGTTGCCGAGACCGAGGGACGTTTCAAGCACTTATTGGATTCAAATTTTAGTTTACGGGGATTCAGCTGTTTCCAATGCAGCTTCAGTGGTTCTCTGTGGGACCATGTTCCGCAATGACCCAGGCTAACTCCGCAACCATTCGGAAGCGACGAAGTGATAAAGAAACTTCCTTCTGCTCTCTATCATCCAATGATCAAATGATCCAAAGATAGGAAAGGGAACAAAACAGACAATAAAATAACGTATAGTTTAAAAGAACCAGTGCGGACCAGGAATCTCACATTTGAGTTTTGCCTAACGGTGGGTTTGGTTCGGTAGCTATGCTAGGCCGACGGATGTTGCCGTTAGGTGAAGTTTTGTATATATATATATATATATATATATATATATGTGGCGGCAACCGGTTTCGGATTTGCCTGTCAACGTGGCCAGCCATAGGACGCCCGCATCTACAGAGGGACCATGGATGGTTTACGCTGCACCACCCACAGCTCCATCCACACACCCCATATCTAGTATAAACCCAAAGGAATAAGACTGGTAGGCATGAGGATGGGAGCCGTTTCATTAATCGAGCCGGCCCACACTCCTTCACAGGCAAACACAAGCACGCTGTATTTTGAGAATCAAGTGCATACAAGGCGGTGGCTGGACCGTAATACGCTCCAAACTGAGTGCATGGAACCACACTTTGAGCCTAGCACGAACAAAAGGACCGTGCACCCCGTCTCCTCCAGCATCGACCAACTGTCTCCTGGATCCAGTATGGAGGAGTTAGTGGGTACTAGACAAGTAAGCACCTTGTCAACATGTACGTCAGGCGCAGCCACACCAAGGATGTCAAACAACAGCCAATCACTCAAAATGCCGATATCGATTAAAGTAAACGCATATAACGACATAACTACTCCATAAATGAGCATATAGGAGAAATTGGTTATAAGTGAATCCGTGATAAGTACAAACTGTCCCCGTTAAGTAAAAAATGTACCATGCGATACAACTACGCAAGTTTACCACAACTTACATGAGCGACGTGTGCAAGTTGGGAGAAGATTATTAAGTACGCATAACAAACCAAATAAAATGTAATGAATTTTATCCACATTAAATAGACGTAGTTTAAGTGTAAGTTGGTTTAGCCCATACATACATGATTTGGTGACGTTCGTATCCTGGTTTGCCTGTCACTGTGACGTCCATGGAGACAGCCACAGGAAGACTGCGCCTACAAAGGGGACCATGGGTGGCTTGCGCTGCACCATTCATAGTTCCACCCAAATACCCCATATCCGGTGTAAACCGAAAGGAATAAGACCGGGAGGCATGTGAATGGGAGCCACGTTTCATCAACGGAGCCGGCCCACACTCCTTCAACATACAAAACGGAAGCATTCCGGCCTAATTTGGAAATCATACGCACCAGACGCACACGACACGGTGGCTGGACCGTAGTCCGTTCCACACAGGATGGAACCATTCGTTAAGCCTAGCACCGTCACGAGGACGGTGCACTCCGTCCCCTCCAGCGACGCCCATCTGTCTCCTGGAGCCTGTATGGACGAGGTATTGGTAATAGACAGGTAAGCACCTTGTCAACATTCACATAAAGTGCATCCACACCTGGGAGCTCAAACGACATCTACTTTGAAATGCACGCTTACTCAGTACGCAGGCAAACGTAACACATACGCCGCCTTATTGGCCCGTACTAGTAAATTAAATGGGAGTGTACGTATCATGCCTTTATTTCGCGTGCAATAGTACCTTCTCATGCACCTGAGCAACCGCCTAGGTAACCAGTGCCTTGGGTTCGCAACCCCTGAAATCATAAACTCACCTTCATGTTCGGGTAATGTTATTTCCGGTTTGCTCAAATGCCGTTTCCCCGCACCAACTTAGTCGTACAAATGCGGTATGACTAACCTCGTCCAGTTCATTCGGTATACATATATACATAAATTGGTGTCATCCGTGTCCAATAGCAGTTTGAATACAATATATGCACATGCGTTTATCCAAACTGAAGTGTCAGCTGTCACAAACCGGAGAGAGACACATTAGACATCATCATCAATGGTACCATAAACGTGTACTTAGGTTGCATTTGGAGGTCAGGTTAACAACCACTTTCGTAGGCAGGAGAATAACTACCAATACGAACGGTTGATGTTTCCTTCAACGGTTAGACGTGGTAGCTTTAAATCTTGGGCATCCATATTTGAAGGAGCACGATGTAGCAATTGTGAAGAAACAGCTAGGTAGAAGGATGACTAAACTACTGGTACAGTGAAATAGTGTGCACTTAGGTATTGCCCTCTACATGTACAGTCTTGTTTGAGTAGCTGATGGGGGAGATCTCACAGCATGCGAATGCGACTCAGCGTCCATTTCTGGCTCTCTGTTTCTCCGACTGGTTCGGCCATGTGCTGCCCGAGGTATGTGCGCCTACTCAAAGAACGATTGATGCACAATCTTTGGTATTGACAGGTGACATCAACGAAGTCCCGTTGCCTACTGTCAAACATGCGACTTTCCAAAAATTCTTCGCATTTATTGTGCAAACCTTCGAGTACTCTACTGTTTGTACCTACCTACCTGTACTCTACTGTAGCCATACAATATTTAAATAAGTAAACATTTTATTCTCGGTTATGCGAGGCACGCCCATGGAGGCATGAGCAGATATGTACAACTGTACGGACATTTTATGGCAACTTTAACAGTGACAGTAGAAAATTTTGCATATGCCCATGATTGGAACTGTACCATAGTAAAAATGCGAAACAATAATTTGGCTGTCGGGAGACTGAGACCTCGGTTAACAATAGATGGATAATCCTGAATAATCCATTGGAAGATAATTGTATAGCACACTCAAGGGAGATATGACAATACAGTGAGTTAGTGCACAAATAACGCAAAGGCCAACGGTGAGATCGTAGAAAGCAAAAAGACGACAGCATATGCAGATGTCGAAGTTCCAGCGAAACGAACCTATCTAGAATGGTGACGCTAGTTGACCTGCGAGTGTGAAGTTATGGGCTGTGACTTTATTCGGTGGCAAATCACATACGCCACTTTGCAGTGTTGTTAAACGAACATTTGTAGCTTTTTATAGGGAGTACGCTTGCCAGGCGAAAACCCACTACCTCCAGGAACGCTGACGCCAATCCATTGAATGGCACGTTGTAACTGGCTATGCTTCTGGTAGAACGTTTGTTTGCTCGGTTATTCGCAGTCAGGTTGTGTCCCATTTTCTGCTGGCTGATGCGTAAGCCGAGTGCCTATTGCGTTCCTGAGTCCTGTCCTGTGCTCGATTGGTAGGTCGAGAACTAAACAATCTTTTTGAATATGATGTGTTGATCCTCTGCAGAACCGCGTGAAGTCCCCGAGGGATATACATTGAAAAACATTGAATCGTTGTTGAAGTCTTAAAGGATAGAATATTGTTCCATAGAAGAATCGCAGTTCCCCCTAGGCATGAAAATAAATAAATAAATAAATAGTATATTCTCGAATCAGTCGAGACACACCAAACCAGACATGATCAAAACTTACATGCAATTATGTTTCGCAACAAACACGTTGCTGTCTATGTAATCACAGTGAGCCGGAAGTTGTACAGGTTCTGGAAAGTGTAAAATTAATCATGAGGAATATAGTCGTCAATGCATGACGACGTGTTGGGTTATAGAG
>OX104067.1:104830356-104860109 GCA_944474145.2 Dicrocoelium dendriticum
GCCGCTGTTAAGTCAACTTTTGCCCATCTCGAGTCTTGCGCCACCCTACCTCTGGCAGACAAAACAAGGCCCTCCTCGGTAAGCGGTGACCGTGCATACGTAGTGTGTACCAAAGTCGGCCCGCAGGCTAGTGGTAACGAGCTTGTCTCGTAATCCTGCGTCGTGGGTTCGAATAGGCGTAGGAGTGGGCGTCCTCGCAGTATACTCAGCCTGGGTGCGACTGGTGGTGGTCGCACGGTAGCGAAGCGCCGTTACGGCGTACAGCTGACACATCATAGTATATACCCAAAGTAACGACTCTTATTCAGTGCTATCTGTTGTTCTAGGGAGCTAGCTTGAGTATCACCACCTAGTACTCGTTTACGCACATCATTGTTGCGGACATACTGGGCGTCACCCGACATCAGCAATGCTCCGCAGACAGTGATGATCAAAAGATTGAAGACGCCTCAGATCTTCAGACCGAAGGGGCCAAATCTCACTACCATAGAGCAGGAAGGACCTAACTGTGGCATTGTAAACGCAACCGTTCAAATAGAGGGAAACCACCTTTTGACACCAAAGATGCCGCAGGTTCAAGAAGGTAGCTCTGGCTTTTGCAATGCGTGAGCTGACGTCAGTTTCTATGCACTCATCATTGCTGATGCAAATGCCAAGATAAGTGAATTGATCAACCACCTCGAGTTCCTCGTTAGCAAGTGTCAAAGGGTCATCAAGTGGCTGGTGGTCCTGCAGCAACACTGCACATTGAAGGTGTGAATTGCATACCAAATAATGCGACCACTCTGGACAGGCTATACAGGGTTGATTGGGCCGCCCCAACATCCTCGAAATGTAAGACAATATCGTCCGCATAATCTAGATCAACTAACCTTTCACCAGGAAGCACTTCAACGCCTACATCGTGAAATTTCGTAAGGGAACACTCCATGATAGAATCCACGAGGAAATTGAACAAAAATGGGGAAATCGGACAACCCTGACGAACGCCACTTGTGGTCGGAAAGCTATCCGATAGGACGTCGTATACCCTGACGCGGCCTGTAGTGTTCGAGTATAGAGCACGAAGGATGTTCACATATTTCGTGGGAACAACTTTCCGCGCAAGTATTTCGAACAGAATCGATCGATCGACTGAAATCGAGGAACACAGCTATTGTCGGTCTGCGGTATGCGTGGCGCTGCTCTAGCACCTGCCTCAAAGTGAATATATGGTCTATACAGCCACGTCCTGGGCGGAAACTGGCCTGCTCTTCCCTAATCCGAGATCCCCGTTCCGCAGCGAGGCGACGAACGAGAATCCAGGCCAATAATCTTGTCACAACTGGCGTTAGGCTAATACCCCCGTGGTTAGAACAGTCGGTGTGGCTGGCGTTCGCGTATATTGCCAAAATGATCGATTAACTCGTTAGCTGGTACAGTTTTCTCCTGTTACATCTTCACGTTTCCGCGCGAAAAAGGTTAACAAAAACGCCGTCAAACGTAGCCAAAACGTCGCTGTACAACTATGCCAGACCTGCGCTAAATATACAGGTAGCTCAATGGTCTTCGGCTACTAGAAAACGAAGGTCAACTGGTAAGAATAGCAGCTTCCTTGCCAAAACTCGGTATATTGGCAATCACGTGAAGGAATGGAAGGTTCCGGAATCTTGAAATCAATGCACAATCGAAAATAACCGATTAATTGCTAAAATAATGGGTTTTCCTTGATTTTTTACATTTTTCCAGATGCCTCTCCCGAGACAGCTGTTGCGGTGTATGATGATGGCCTAGGGTTGACCTGAAGCTTACTGGACGGTGTTCTATGACTATCGGTCTATCGCTTTGGCTGTCGTTTGTTAGATTCGAGTTCTGTACTCTGCGGTCTGGTATCATTCTTCTGCTGGAAGGATTCTTCCACCGGCTCTTTAGGCAAGTTGCTGTCCAACAGGTCAAATTGAAGCTCGACAGATTCTGCTGCTTGTGACTGATACAATGTTGGTCGCAGTTGGTTGGCATGGCGTACCCATACCTGCGTTACAACCAGTACGTCGTAAATGACGTTCCCGCATTTGCCATGGATGGTACCTGGCCTCCATTTTGCGTATCCTTCCCGGTACTCACGTACAAGCACCGCCTGACCCGATTTAAACGAACGTCGCTTGGCACCATACTGCAGACTGAAATCACGTTCGCTCTTGAGGTTGCTTTCACCAGCTGCGGGCTCTGAGAACGGCCGAACTGCATCAAAGGGCGTGCGAAGCTTTCTCTTAATCACTGCCTCGGCTGGCGATACTCCATACGGCGTTTATGTAAATCGGTACAGAATGAGGAACCGGTCGATCACCTCTGTCTTCCTCTCGCCTTGATTTTCGAACAGCGCATTTGAACGTATCTACAAAGCTCTCCGCTTGGCCTTTCAATTTGGGTGAAATGGTGGAGACCGCACGTATTTGATGGTGCAACGTTTGTAGAACTCGGTGAATGTGGCAAAAGTAAATTGTGCTCCGTTATGCGTCAACAAAGTTTTAGGGCACCCGAACATGCTGAAGATTTATTGCAACCTTGAGACCGTTGCGCTGATTTTCGTGATGCTCATGAGGAACAGTTCGGTTTACTTGCTGTAAGCATCGACCAGTATGAGAAAGTTCTGGCTGTTGATTGGGCCTGAACAGTTGACATGAAAACGGCTCCAAGGTTCATTTGGTATTGGCCACGATTGGAGTTCAGCATTCGGTGGTGCCCATGAAGTGGTAGCGCAGTTGTTGCAACTTCTAGCTAGCTGCTCCAGATGTCTACCCATAAACGACCAATACACATAACTTCGGGCAAGTGTTTTCATTTAGTTGAGTCCTGGATGCCCTACATGGAACCGGCGCAACACTCTTGCAATATCTGCGAGATGACTACCCTTTCCGAGAACATGACGTAATCGTTCACAATGGAGAGCGAATGCATTCGCTGATAGAACTGCTGCATTTTGGCAAATGAACACGAACGTGGCCAGCTGGTTCTTTGGAAGTGCGTCACTTTCTTTAGGATTGGATCTTGAAGCGTTTCGGCCCACAGAGCTTCTGCCGTAACTGGCAAACTATGTAATGCGTCGCTCACCAGGTATTTTACATCGGGTTCGATCCCAACTGAGGCTATGATAGTATTCTCGCGTTCTTGCTGCTGGGAATCAATGAGGCGTAAAAACGTATCTGCTGGGCCCATCGAAACCGTTGACTGATAGCAAATTTTAAAATCATAGCCCAGCTAGGTGAATGCGCATCGTTGGAGCCAGAGGATTGTATAGGCAGGAATTCCCTTCTTCGAGCCGAAAATGGCCAGAAGCGACTGGTGAAGCGACTTGTGTGTGAGCTTGAAGCGGCGACCATACAGCATCTTGTCAAATATCTTCACAAGAAACACTATGGTCAAGGCCGAATCCTCGATCTGACTGTAATTTCTTTCGGCTTTCATCAGCATACCGGTGGTATGTGAAATCGCCTTGAGAGATGCACATGGGGATGTGGCGAAACTACGGCAACGATCCCTAGAATTCATGAGTCTGTGGCGAGGCCTTTGAGTGGGTGATGATTTCTCTGCGACAATCCAAACATGTTGATGTCATTTTTCTCTTGGATTTGAGAATGAGTTCGAAAAAAGTCAAATCCTGTTCCTAGTGTTAGTATAAACACTGTTATCCAAGATATTTCAGTCGAAAAATCGAAACATCATGGCAAGCCAGAAAATCGAGTTACTGCGCCTGGTGCAGTTGATGTGACTTCGATACACCGAGACCCAACCAGCGAAAGCAAACAACGAGTTCAATTCGGACAGGGACGGTAGGAAATTCCTATGGGTATGCCTTCTTTAATGCGGGACCGATTCAAAACCGAGGAGAGCCAAACAAATACGCACGAATCACATCCCGGTCAACCAACCAATGTCCACGCGACCTGCACTAGCAGTGCCCGCTGTATCGGCCACGTGAATAACTATAAAGACTAACAGAACAGAATCAACAAAAACAATAATAATAATAATAATAATAATAAATGTAGTACAACAAAAGTGTGAGAAGTCAAGGAAACAAAAAGCGGTAAAAAGTAAAGTTACAAAAATGACAAACACCGGATGTAATATGCGTGCGGTCGAGGATTCCGAAGGCTTCCGTGTCCAGCGTGTACGTAGGTCGCAAGATATCTGGGGAGCTGCAATCGAAAGCAAATATCTCGTAGGTGGCTGGATGCCCATATCACAACCACCTAATAAGAGACCAAAGTAAACCAAAGGTGGAGGTAAAGAGAAGAGGAAGAATCAATGTCCGTCTAAGTCACAACGATCTCCTTACTTCGGACAACACCACAAGGTCACGCTCGGACCTGCTACAGCAGGTTACACTCATACGTGGTAACGGAGAGGATGGAACAGAACTACCGTAGCGTGCAATGCTCCTAGTAGGAGCAGGTAAGACCCCGTGGGTCAGAAACGAACTCAGTGAGATCGAGATGGCTGTACGTCACACGCGTGTTGTTGAATAGGGATTCAGGATGTCTCCGCGTTCGTCACTAGAAACCGATGGGGCTGAAAAGAAAATCAGATAATTCGTAGGTGGCTGGATGGTATGACAGCCGCCTAGTAAGAGAACGAGCTAGATTTTTGACGCGCCATACTGATCAAGGCTTTTAGCTACAATATTGTGAAAAGCAGTGTTTGAATAAACACTTTAAACGGAATTTGATCATTGTCAAACTTCGTCTGATTCAAAATATCTTGGATTGATTAAAGCGGTTCTAGTTAAAGCGTCTTTGGCGCTTATTAGTAATTTTTCCGGTTGTTCCCAGTTTTAATTACGTTGTGCATCCTGTTTTGCTTTTTATTGAAATCGTTTTACTACTGTATACGTGCTTATAATTCCACTGTTTCCACTATGTCGGTCTCGAAATGCAACGAGGCTGTTGTTCCAGGTGGCTTGAATTCGGAGGCTATCGCATTTTGTGGCAGTTCACGCTGCAATATGCCAGTAACTGACGATTCTGGCGGCATGCAATGCGATGTCTGCAACTGATGGTACCACCAGCTTTGCACGGACCTGAATACCGAGCAGAACGCAGCGCTGGCCTCCAGTGAAAAACTGCTTCTCAGTTGTGCTAATTGTTGCAGTCGCCGGCAAGGCCGCGCGGTCTTACGGAAAAGAGACGAATCTCTTGATGCCCGGCTGCGAAATGTAGAGCGTTCGTTCTTAGATCTTCGCCACAAGGTTGACTTACTTATGACGACGCTTTTAATCAATAAGGCAAATTTGATCGCTTACAGTGGAGACCAACTTTCGGCACCAATCATTGTGTCACCCGTCCAGATGGCTGCGGACCACAAAAATGAAGCCGCTTCGGATGTGGTATCTAAAGCTACCATGATCGACGCCGAATTGCTGGTTCAAGGGTCCATTAGAGTTAAGGAAAAGAGCCTGGAAAACGTGTGACCTCACCGCTAAATAAGAAGCGGTAGTTGTCTCGGCACCGGAAACAAGACGTGTGGTTACTTGTCCAGCCGTCTGACGGTTGTACAAAGGCAATTCCCACACGTACTACTTGGCAGTCGAAGGTGACGGATACGTCGGCTCTCACCGAAAAGGCACGTTCTGACGGTTTGCTTGACTATTCTCAAAGCGGCCAAGTGTCACGGGAACCTGCTCCCGTTATCAAGAAGCAAAAGCAGACTAAAGCAGCCATAAAGCCTTTCGGTGGACTCGCTGATTCGAATAAGACAGACAATGGAGTGAAAAACACGCTGCCGTTGTTACATCATCTGAGGGGATAAGGACAGTTCCATCACCAGTGGTGAAGCCACCTGCTCCAAGTGTCGAATCAAAGACCCATGGGGTTAATACACCCCGTCGTGGTGATTCACGGGTCGTAGCGTTACATTCCGTAACGAGGCTGAATCCATCGCTGTTCTTCCTGCTGATCGCATGTTGGACGACCTTCAGTGGTTTAAAATGTGCGTAACGAAGCTTATTCCACCTGGTTTTCCAGGCGTTACTGCTAGAAAGCTGATTAAACTGAGGAACGTCCCAGTTAAGTCACCAAACCGTAGACCACTGCTACTTCGTGTAGTACTCTTTACCCCGGAGGGACGCAACGCTCATGCGGTTTGCTTTTAAGCTGACAGGTACTAATATTAGTGTTCAGACGGACGTTGCGTTAACCGGTAGGTCAAAAAGGACCTCAAAAACAGGCGAAAGACCAGTGAACAAGGTCTCCGGTAAGTGGGTTTTCGGGTGATCAGCCAGGGGTTATTTCTCGCCATATCAGTGCCTATTTTAATAGCGCACGAGCCAGTTCTGAACCTCACGGATACCTTCAGAGAGTGCCAACATAAGGAATAAGGTGTACGAATCAGGTATGCTAGTACGGTACCAAGCCTGCAGGGCCTGACGGGCTTCATCCGCTAATTATCAAATCACTAGCTGCCATTATCTCGCCTGTGGTTACGGATCTATTCAACAAATCATTGTCTGAGGGCTCATTGCCAAACGACTAGAAGCGCTCGGTGGTGAGGCCGATCCCGAAAGGTGGCGACCCCAGTAAGGTGGATAACTACAGGCCAATTTGTCTTA
This sequence comes from Dicrocoelium dendriticum, assembly GCA_944474145.2. NCBI lineage: Eukaryota > Metazoa > Platyhelminthes > Trematoda > Plagiorchiida > Dicrocoeliidae > Dicrocoelium > Dicrocoelium dendriticum. The sequence goes on from OX104067.1 coordinate 104,836,943, forward strand.
CACCCGTTTTGGCCAAAGTGATTGAGAAGATAGTAAAAAAAGCGTCTAATACATCTGTTACAATCGAAAGAACTTCTGACACCGTCACAACACGGATTCAGGATGGGATATTCTTGTGTTACAAACTTACTTGTGACGAGACAGAAATGGTTGCAAGCACTGAACCGGGGAAAGTCCGTCGACGTAATCTACATCGACTTCAGCAAAGCATTCGACAAAGTCAATCATGAATTGCTTCTAGACAGATTAAGGTCGTGTGGGGTCGGAGGATCGTTACATCGATGGATCCATGAATTTCTCGTTGGAAGATAGTGGAGGGTACAGGTGGACGGCTATCTAACCGATTGGTATCCCTCGACAAGTGGTGTACCTCAAGGTACGGTACTGGGACCTACTCTGTTTCTCATCCATATCAACGAGCTGCCCCAGCTTCTACGGTCGCCGTGTGCACTGTTTGCGAATGACCTCAAAATTTGGCGAGAAATTGATACTCTCGATGACTGTGACATTCTCCAACAAGACCTCGACCGCCTCGCAGTCTGGTCTGCTGAAGTCCACCTACCGGTTAACCCGGCAAAGTCCCTATTCATGAATCTCGGGAAGGCTGTTCACGGCCGAACTTACACCCTAGACGGCCAACCACTGCATCCCACACCTTCCGTGAAAGACCTAGGTGTACTCTCACGCTGCGACTTGAAGTCCGTCGACAACACCAACAAACTGTATCGAAACGGACTGCGCATGCTCTGGGCGCTGAAACGCAGCTTCTGCACTTGGTCTGAGGACGTCGCCACTCGCCTCTTCTCTTCCATCGTCAGACCAATGTTAGAGTACGGCTCGCCTGCATACTGTCCGATCACTCGCGGCGAAGCGCAAAAGATCGAACGAGTACAACACGTCGCCACCAAGTTGATCCCCAGCTTGAGAGGCTTATCGTATGAAAACCGGTGCATGAAACTTGGGCTCTACACCTTGTCATATCGCCGTGTTCGAGTGGATCTTATCATGACCTACCGTATTTTACATCTCGGTCATTTCCCCATGCTAAGGTCGTTACTCCACTTGCGAGTACCATGCACCACACGTGGGCACAGGTACAAACTTGTGGTACCTGATCTGAAGAAAATCCCACACCCCCTGTGTTTCGAGCGGAGGGTTGTACACGCCTGGAACAGTCTGCCAGAACACGTCGTCGAGGCCGAATCTGTGCAGAAATTCAAATCTTTGTTGGATTTACACTTCGCTAACATACGTTTCAGAGAACGGTTGCCACTTGACAACGATAACACCCACTTGTGACTCACTGTGTGAACAAGCATTTTGTGTGCTACAGAAGGAGTTGCTGAACCATCTCAAGGTAACCTCCGGACATGTTTATTATTTTTAATGTTTTTGATTATCACCCGATGGAGTTGTACAGAATTATTTTCTACTTGCTCCAAAATACAGTATTCAGTATTCATATATTCAGATTCAATGAAACGTGCCTGTCTCAGGACATAACGGATGGTCAGTACATCTATCTGGCAACCCACTAAGTGGATGCGATCGCTCCGCTGGCCGGCAGAGAAGAGGCGGCGCTCTTTATGTGAGCTGTAAACGTTTTGATGTCATGCTAATTTCAGTAGGCAGACTAAACTGTTGAAGCTCTGTTGGCTGTGATTAGTATATCCTCGGCTCAGGTATATTTGCAATTGTGTATAAACGCCCTAAGAGCGTATCCAAAGAGGTAACTGATTTACTGCGCTCCCAGTCCGCAAACAAGTGTTTGGGGGTAGGCGACTTCAACCTCGCGGGGTTTTGCTGGGCAGGACATGCTCGCGACTCAACATCAGGCACGTTCATCATCACCATCATTATACATGTTAGCTGTATGTGGAAAACACCTCAGATATTGTGCCGCAATACAAAAGAAAAGAAAAAGAAAAGAAACAGTGGCACGCCGGCTGAGTCCCTAGTAACGGATGGACATCGTTCCGGAGAGCTAACAGCTGACTATCGTGTCGTAAAAAGAGTCATATTATGCCTAACGAGTGAGATCGTGATTGGAGGGGGATGCTAAGCAGGAGGGGGATGGACAAAGGAACTCACAACACAAACGCCATTGGGGCCGGCTCCAAGCCATATCAGCAAGTATGTCCAACCAAACGTGTTCACCGTCCTTAGGACCCCAGCCAGGCAATCGGAATGCACCAACCGACGTCAACTACGAAGTGAAGGTTTTCATCTCTCTCGACCAAGTCATCACTTGGCCTCCCCTCCTCTTCCAACCGCACCCACAACGCGCAAACAACGCACGTCGCGGGAGTCGGTATGCTAGCATGCGCAACACGTGGCCCAACCATCGGATCCTGGTTCGTGATATAGTGGTGCTGAGCGGTTCACTCGCTCTTCCTGCACCAAATACGCGACGCTGAACACGCTCATTGCTCACGCGGTGCTCCCACCAGACATGAGCTAAGCTGCGAAGGCAGCGATAATCGAATGTGAAGAGCCACTTTTATGTCTGTCGACCTGATGGGCCAGGTTTCACAACCACATAGGAAAGTTGAACGGACGGCTGCGTTATAAACTCTGTCCTTCAGGGCGAGAGTAATGTCGTGTCTGCGCCACAGGTGGGGGAGATTGGCAAAAGCACCTCGAGCTTTTGCTATACGGTTCGTAACCTCACCTTCAATCCCACGGGTGCTAATATAGCTGCCCAGGTACTTGAATTTCTGAACGACTTCTAGCAGATCACCACCAAGCGTTAGCGCAGGGATGGGTGCCTGCCAATCATGGAGGACTTGGCATATCAATGGAGCGAAGCACTGTTCAAAACGATTGACAGCCAGTGCTAATCGGTCCAGTGCTGCTTGGTACCTTTGTGAGCCATCACAGATTGGGACAATATTGTGCGCACTCTACAAGTCAAGAAATCGCTCAACAAGAAGTAGCTCCACACCTTCTAGGTCGTGTCAAGCGAACGCTGTTTCCATGACTTCATCAATAGCGAAGTTAAAAAGGAAAGGTGACAGCGGGCAACCTTGTCTCACACCGCTGGTGATACTAAAGGGTGGTGACAGTTTGCCAAAAACCCTCACTCTGCCCGAACTATGCGCGTACAGCGCTTGATAATGTTTACATATTTATCAGGCATACCTTTCCCCAGCAGACAACCCCAAAGGGCACATGGATGGACTGAGTCGAAGGCCCCTTTTATGTCAAGAAACACAACGGTGGGTAGCCAATAAACATGGCAGTGCTCCGACAATTGACGCAAAGTGAAGATGTGGTGGATGCAGCCCCGAACTCGACGAAATCCAGCTTGCTCTTCACGAATCTGGCTTTCACGAGTGCCAGTCAGTCTGTGGAAAATGACAGAGGCAAGCAATTTAGAGGCAATCGAAATCAGACTGACCCCTTTATGATTGCTGAATTCCAAAAGGGGGTTTCCCTTGAAAATTGGGACAATGACGGAACGGTTCCAGTCTGTCGGGACAGTTTCCTGCTCCCAAAGTTTCACTAGCAACTCGTGTAAATCATCTATTAGAGCAGTTCCCCGAATTTGAAAGGGGCTGGGGAAGTCTATCTGCCCCTGCGGCTTTATGCCATTTCAACAGCCTGATCTCACGTTCGACTTCTGCGCGTGAGGGCGGATCCAAGGAGACCGCCCAGGGAGAAGGGCGCTTAATGCCCGAAGAAGAAAGCGATAAGTCAGGTTGGTTAAATTGTCTTGCAAAGTGTTCAGCTCAACGCTCCAAGCGTTTTGACAGGTTGCGGATCGGCTGCCACTCTCGTCGCGTATGGTCTCGCTAACACCAGGTCTTCTGCTGCCCGTTCCCCGTATCGGACGGAATAACTTACGATGATTGTCAACGGTAGCCTCATTGTATTCGCTTCCAGCTGGAATACGTCGGCGAGCATCCATCATCATCATTGATCATTATACACGTCAGCTAGAGGTGGGAAACACCTCAGCTACTGTGCCGCAATACATAAAGGAAAAAGAAAATAAATACAACAGTTGCATGCCAGCTGAGCTACCAGCAACGAACAAGGGAGCATCCATAAGTTCCAGAGGCTGTGTAGAGACCCAATGTGCGGTTTGGCAATTTGCTTTGCCACATGAAGACATGCCTGCTAACAGTAACGTTTTACGAATATGCGACCAGTGATCTTCGACGGTGTTCGGTGGGCGCTTACTCAGCCCAGATGCCAGCGCACTTTGATACACATTCAGAACATCTGGCTTCGCCAGCTGACTGGTGTCAATCCGTTCACATCGACGTTGCGGACGTCCAAAGAAACGCACCTGGAGGATGGCGCAGACAAGTGTCTACATCATCATCATCATCAACAGCAGTACATCAGCCATTTGAACTGATGTTTCGCTGCCATACAACCATGAGGACCTATGAAATAAAGAATAAAAAGGAGAAAAGGGGGACTTACCTGTAAACCTTAATGCTGTAAGCAAACATTCAGGGTCAAGGCGCCTACACCTTGTGTGGTCAACATACCGTCACAAACAGCTGGTTATCGTGCAAAGATAAGGCGGCATCAGCGAGACAGTTTCCTTGCGGCTTTCACTGCCACGCGTTAGAATCAGCCATTACCCCGCAGATAACTCAGCACCAAACACACTTTAAACAGGCAACCCGATTAGGAGACGGCAGCAGACGCGCAACTGGTGTCTACTGCGAGCCATGTCCTGTAAAGTCTCGAGCCAAGCACAAGTCGAGTCACTTGGACTCCAGCCCGGAAGGCGAGACGGACCGAAGGCACTAAGTTCACGCAACAACTTTCAACCTCCCCCTAACGATAGACGACCGTTCAAAACCACAAGCCCCTCCACTCCTGCTGCCTCAAGTTCGTCACCGATCTCTCTGAGGCGTTATAATCTCATGGTGTTCCATGCACCAGAGTCAAAAGATGAAAACCCTCAGAAACGTTATGATCACGATGTTGAGTTCCTTCAGGGGCTCGTTGACAAACTGTTAGATGTGGGTGAAGGCAGCGTAACGATAAAACAAGTAGTCCGACTTGGTCAGCATACTAACCAATCATGTCGACCTTTAAGAATCACCTTTGCTGACCACAACACGCCACAACTCATTCTGTCTCGTGTCTCCAGGCTTAAAGGCACTAGGGTTCACATCCGCCGAGACTTGGAACCCGAAGAGAGGAACCGCTTGAAGACTGCGGTCCTTGAGCTTAAACGCCGTACAGAAGAAGGCGAAACTGATCTACACATCGTAAATTTTCGAGTGATCAAGAAGGGTGCACGAACCCGTATCAGTCGGTTGATCAACCTCCAGGCACGTCCCGCGGTGCCTCTCAGGAGCTCCGTGTTGCATTCACAAACATCTGTAGCCTTATGAACAAACGGGATGAGCTGTGTCGCTTCGTTGCCTCTGAGCGACCAGATGTCGTAGCACTGGCGGAGACATGGCTAACTTCTGAGGTAATGGCAGAGGAAGTCGATCTCAGTGGCTACTCATGCTTTCGCTGCGATAAAATATCAAATCCTCGTGGTGGTGTCTTACTTTATATACGGTCTTCCCTGCGTGGGAGGCTTGTAAGCGTGTACCGAAGTGAAGATGGACTGTGTGAACAGGTATGGTGCTCGATCAACCTCAGGCTCGGCAAGCTGACAGTAGGTGCATTCTACCGTAGCCCTCTGAACCGCTCTTTAGATTGGCTACCGCATCTTCGGAACAACATGAGTCGTCCATGTTTTCTACTCATGGGTGACTTCAATTGTCCCCACATTCAATGGCCTGAAATCCAACTCATGCCCGGGTATTCTGAAGTCGAATCAAAGTTTGTTGATTTGTTGCTTGAAACTGGGGCATCGCAACACATATACCAACCTACGCGCATGACGGCGCGTTCGTACCCATCGTGCCTTGATTTGATGGTGACAAATTGCGAACAGCGGTTGCATGACATACGAATCCAGGAGCCCCTAGCTAAAAGCGACCATTCCGTGCTGATAGCCACTATGGAACTGAAGTTGCCGAGTGCATCTCCGGTGGAACCAGCTTACAACTACTGGAAAACTGATTTCGATGGACTAAATCGAGCAGCGAGCCAAATGGATTGGTCTCTACCGCATGTTACATCTGTGGAGGACAGTAATAAAGGAAGGATTGGCTTTGCTTTGTTCTCAGTTTGTGCCGTTGAAATTTCAGAAAGTCGGACCAATCAAACCACACTCGTTCGACAAGAAATATGGTAGGCTGGCTCGGTTACGGCGAAGAATGTGGGACGCATTTCGCCTCTCTGGCTCAGCCACTGATTACGAAGCATATAAAAGACAGCGAAATATTTGCAACAAAGTGAAATTGATAAAGCGCCTGAAGTTCGAAGAATAGCTTGCAACTGACGCGAGGATGGCCCCAAAGAAGATCTTTGCTTACGTGAAACGCCGTTTGAAGCCAAAAGGTGACGTGTCATGTCTGGAAGACGCGGACGGACACCTGCTAACTTCCAGTTCCGATCGCGCGTCCGCACTGGCTGCTCACTTCGCTTCCGTGTTTGCAAACGACGCGGCATCCATACCCATCTCAGCGAGTAACATTCCTGTAGAACTCAACAGTTTAGTTTGTGATGTCGACGAGGTGCGCCTGCTACTTGCGAACCTTGACGGTACCAAGCCTGCAGGGCCTGACGGGCTTCATCCGCTAATTATCAAATCACTAGCTGCCATTATCTCGCCTGTGGTTACGGATCTATTCAACAAATCATTGTCTGAGGGCTCATTGCCAAACGACTAGAAGCGCTCGGTGGTGAGGCCGATCCCGAAAGGTGGCGACCCCAGTAAGGTGGATAACTACAGGCCAATTTGTCTTACACCCGTTTTGGCCAAAGTGATTGAGAAGATAGTAAAAAAGCGTCTAATACATCTGTTACAATCGAAAGAACTTCTGACACCGTCACAACACGGATTCAGGATGGGATATTCTTGTGTTACAAACTTACTTGTGACGAGACAGAAATGGTTGCAAGCACTGAACCGGGGAAAGTCCGTCGACGTAATCTACATCGACTTCAGCAAAGCATTCGACAAAGTCAATCATGAATTGCTTCTAGACAGATTAAGGTCGTGTGGTGTCGGAGGATCGTTACATCGATGGATCCATGAATTTCTCGTTGGAAGATAGTGGAGGGTACAGGTGGACGGCCATCTAACCGATTGGTATCCCTCGACAAGTGGTGTACCTCAAGGTACGGTACTGGGACCTACTCTGTTTCTCATCCACATCAACGAACTGCCCCAGCTTCTACGGTCGCCGTGTGCACTGTTTGCGGATGACCTCAAAATTTGGCGAGAAATTGATACTCTCGATGACTGTGACATTCTCCAACAAGACCTCGACCGCCTCGCAGTCTGGTCTGCTGAAGTCCACCTACCGGTTAACCCGGCAAAGTCCCTATTCATGAGTCTCGGGAAGGCTGTTCACGGCCGAACTTACACCCTAGACGGCCAACCACTGCATCCCACACCTTCCGTGAAGGACCTAGGTATAATCTCATGCTGCGACTTGAAGTCCGTCGACAACACCAACAAACTGTATCGAAACGGACTGCGCATGCTCTGGGTGCTGAAACGCAGCTTCTGCACTTGGTCTGAGGACGTCGCCACTCGCCTCTTCTCTTCCATCGTCAGACCAATGTTAGAGTACGGCTCGCCTGCATACTGTCCGATCACTCGCGGCGAAGCGCAAAAAATTGAACGAGTACAACACGTCGCCACCAAGTTGATCCCCAGCTTGAGAGGCTTATCGTATGAAAACCGGTGCATGAAACTTGGGCTCTACACCTTGTCATATCGCCGTGTTCGAGTGGATCTTATCATGACCTACCGTATTTTACATCTCGGTCATTTCCCCATGCTAAGGTCGTTACTCCACTTGCGAGTACCATGCACCACACGTGGGCACAGGTACAAACTTGTGGTACCTGATCTGAAGAAAATCCCCCACCCCCTGTGTTTCGAGCGGAGGGTTGTGCACGCCTGGAACAGTCTGCCAGAACACGTCGTCGAGGCCGAATCTGTGCAGAAATTCAAATCTTTGTTGGATTTACACTTCGCTAACATACGTTTCAGAGAACGGATGCCACTTGACAACGATATCACCCACTTGTGAATCACTGTGTGAACAAGCATTTTGTGTGCTACAGAAGGAGTTGCTGAACCATCTCAAGGTAACCTCCGGACATGTTTATTATTTTTAATGTTTTTGATTATCACCCGATGGAGTTGTACAGAATTATTTTCTACTTGCTCCAAAATACAGTATTCAGTATTTAGTGAATTCATTTCACGCTGCCAAGTCAACTTCTGTCCACCTCGAGCCTTGCGCCACCCTACACCTGGCAGACTAAATAAGGCCCTTCTAGGTAAGCGGTGACCAGGCTGCGTAGCACGTGCCCGATCCAACGCAACTTATTCAGTGCTATCTGTTGTTCTAGGGAGCTAGCTTGAGTATCACCACCTAGTACTCGCTTACGCACATCATTGTTGCGGACACGCTGGTGCCATCCGACACCAGCAATGCTTCGCAGACAACGATGATCAAAGGATTGAAGACACCTCAGATCTTCAGACCGAAGGGGCCAAATCTCACTACCATAGAGCAGAACGGCCCTCACTGCGGCCTTGTATACACGGCCTTTCAGACGGAGGGAAACCCCCTTCTGTCACCAAAGATGCTGCAGGTTCAAGAAGGTAGCTCTGGCTTTTGCAATGCGTGAGCTGACGTCAGTTTCTATGTGCCCGTCATTGTTGATGCAAATGCCAAGATAAGTGAATTGATCAACCACCTCGGGTTCCTCTTTAGCATGCGTCAAGGATCATCAAGTGGCTGGTGGTCCTGCAGCAACACTGCACATTGAAGGTGTGAATTGCATACCAAATAATGCGACCACTCTGGACAGGCTATACAGGGTTGATTGGGCCGTCCCAACATCCTCGAAATGCAAGACGATATCGTCCGCATAATCCAGATCAACTAATCTTCCATCAGGCAACACTTCAACGCCTGCATCGTGAAATTTCGCAAGGGAACACTCCATGATAGAATCCACGAGGAAATTGAACAAAAATGGGGAAATCGGACAACCCTGACGAACGCCATTTGTGGTCGGAAGCTGTCCGATAGGACGCCGTAGACCCTGACGCGGCCTGTAGTGTTCGAGTATAGAGCACGAAGGATGTTCACATATTTCGTGGGAACAACTTTCCGTGCAAGTATTTCGAACAGAATCGATCGATCAACTGAATCGAACGCACTCTTGAAATCGAGGAACACAGCTATTGTCGGTCTGCGGTATGCGTGGCGCTGCTCTAGCACCTGCCGCAAAGTGAATATATGGTCTATACAGCCACGTGCTGGGCGGAAACCGGCCTGCTCTTCCCTAATCCGAGATCCCCGTTCCGCAGCGAGGCGACGAACGAGAATCCAGGCCAATAATCTTGTCACAACTGGCGTTAGGCTAATATCCCTATGATTCGCACAGTCTGTGCGACTGCCCTTTTTGTATATTGCCACTATAATTGATTCGTTCCAATTAACCGGGACAATCTCTTCCTTCCAGATACATTCGAATAAGGTCAGCGCTTTGCAGAGAACCTCACCTTCATCCTTAAATAGGGCAGGTGGGAGGAAATCCGGGCCAGCGGCACGAAAACGATTGAGAACGGTGATCACGTTTCGGACTTCGGCCTCCGATGAAGGCTCTAAACTAACCGTCCATGGCTCGTCCTGCATCACCTGAGTAGGAGGTCCGGGAGCAGGGGGACAGCTGAACTGATCGTGAGTGTTCCGCCTAACGAGCCATACGGCGCTCCTTATTGTGTGTCAGCGCACCCGCGCTCTCTGATTGTCTCACTGACGCCTGGTTTTCTGGGACCAGTGGTGCGGATCAGCTGGGAGAGCTTGCGGTAACTGCATACTGCTCCTGCTTCCTCCATTTCTTGAGCCCTACTGGTCCACCAGGCTTCCTTGTCAGCATGTAGGCTCTGCTTTAGTTCACGCCTAATAGCACGTCTGGTCACATTGTATTCAGAGCCAGCCGGGAGGTGTATTCTAGATTCCAACAGGTTCACGGACCTCTCGGATATCCAGTGACTGGTGCGGTGACGACTGATAGTGCCACAAGCAGATGCTCCTGCGTCGTGCATGGCGGTCGAGATCCTATTCCATTAAAGGTCAGTGTCATTAGGACAGGACAGCGGAAGTTCGGTATGCAGTGCTTCTTGATAGGCTTGCCTGACCGAGGGCTGGGACAATTTCCCCGTTGCCAATCGTAGAGGACGCTTGGTGCGCCTCCCGGTAAAGTTCATGGAGAAACAACAGCGCACCAAGGCATGATCAGAATCGACACAGGTACTCCATTACAAGCGGCAATCCAGGATGGAACCACGCCATAGCTATGTGCTCAATTTGGGTCCATCGCTGGTCAGCTACAGGAGGACGCCAAGTTGCACTTCCGCGCCCACAGAGTCTAAAAGCAGTGCTACCAAGAAACAATTGGTGCTCCGCACACAGTTGCAGCAGACGCTCACCGTTGTCAGTCCGTTCGGAGTTAAGCCCACAATTACCACCCAGCTGAGCTTCTGAAGATCTCAGACGCCCTACTTGTGTGTTCATATCCCCTGCAAGTACTATAATATCTGAACTAGTAGCACTGCGCAATATGGCGTTCAGTTCGTGATAGAAGGTGTCCTTGACAGCATTGGAACGACAGTCAGTGGGAGCATAAGCGGAAATCACAAACAAACAGCGTTTTGTACTACTTCTTGAATCAACCTTAGCTGACGTCGTCAAACGGACTGCACATAAACGGCTGTTCACCAAAATCCAATCAACCGACGATGGCACAGCCTTGGAGCTTAGAATGATACCTGCATCAGCTTGACCAGTGAGTGCTGCATCGGCGTCTCCGGATGCGTGCAATCAACAAGGAGAGGATAAGCCGGGTGCAGTTAATTCAATAACCCCGTTAGGGTCATTGATCCTAGTTTCGGACACATAACACACATCAATACCCAATGTGTCCAAGGTGCGTGCGAGTGCGGCCTGTTGACCTGTTTGTCTTAGAGTGCGAACGTTGAACGTCGCCATGAAAACGGGACAGCGTGGCCTTATAAGGGGTTTTTGTCGATAGGCGTCCGATAGGTGCGGTGGGATGGTGGCTGTAGATTGGTTCTACTCCAGTGGCACTTCGGTTGTTGTCAATTAAGCTGGGAATTATAGAAGGAAGGTTAGTAATGGAGGTCGGGATGGGAGTAAGAGAAAAAGGTGGAAAAGAAAGAAGGGAGGCGCCAGCAGTAGCATGTTTTCGCTTATCCGCCCTGCTGTATGCAGCAGATAAGGCGACCCTTGATAATCTGCGCGACGGCCGATGCAGGGTGAAGTTTATGTTGGAAGGAAAAGTCATGGTTGTATGTGGGCTGAGATACTGTCAGGGCGTCCAGACCTAGACAGGAGGACGATTAGGGTCCTCATCCAAAGCCTTTGGCTCAAAAGCCTGTCCGCAATGCAGCGGGGAGGTGGCAAGGAATTAGTTTTACAGAAATGGACGCCATCCCATTTCAAATCCCCAACCTGGAGGACCAGGAGACTGAGTTTGTCTAAACCTCCCACCATTGACCAACCTGGTAGTAAGTCTCAATGTGCCCGGAGGCAGCATCCAGTATAACTCAATGAGTCAATGAGGCACGCAAACCGTCGCACCACGTCTAGTCTCGTGCTCCAAATCAAGCGACAGTTTTGGACACAGCCCCTCCAGCGGTAACTGATCGCGATATGATCGATTTGCTTCCATGGCCGGACCGAGGCTGGTGGCCGCCAAGTCACGCTTCTGTGGGTGCTGTGTCGAAAGTTAGTGCTAGCGAGAAAGAGGCGAGCATCCTCACACAGCAGTAGCAATCGCTCACCGGATAGATGGCATAACGATCCACTCAAGATGGAACACTTACAGGATTCTCCTACCGTTCCAGTACCACTTGAACTTGAACTAGATCGAAGAGCTGGCTCTACAGGGGAGCAAACAGAAAAATAAAAAGATAGCTATCTGATAAGGAAGCAGCGACCGCTTACCTTTTAGAGTGAAGAAAAGATGCCTTCAAACACGCTACACTATCTACGCAGTCAGGTCCCGTCAAATTCGCGGGCATAACAAGCCAACAATAGGGGTGCTGTGTAAGAAGTACTGTTGTGATTGAAGTTATATTCTACCTAACCACCATTAAAAACAAAAAAGCCAGTTTAATTTTTGATATCGTAGGCGCTTATTCTTCCAAAGTTAAGGTTAAGGTTATACTTAGGCAGATTCAGATGGACTGGGACGATAGGAAAATCCATTGAATGTTCCTTCTTGAGCAAATCGTTGAGCCAGGAAATGATAAGGTGCTAGGTCTTGATAGATCTAAAACGAAACACCCTGATCAACCAATTGCCGCCCACGTTCCCTGCACTAGCAGTCGCCGCTGTGTAGGTTACGTGAAGTAAAAAAGGAGTAAAAAGTAAATGGAAGAAAAAGGGGAATGAAAGTCATTTAAATGAAGGATAACAGCAGAGTGAAGAGAATGACAGAATATGAACTCAAACTTGGAAGATGGATATGGTCAGGAGAAGGGAAAGGTTTCGCGTTGCCACCCAAGAGCGTCTAACTGACGCTCGAAACCCTTAACCGTAGATTCACTGACTACACTTTCTGGAAGCGAGTTCCAGCGCTCGATAACTCTACGCGATAACCGAGTTTCCGCTCTGATCCGGTCAGAACGTGGCTTGTGTAGCTTCATGGGATGACCGAGAAGATAAGGCAACCTAGCCGGGCTAAATAGCCAGCTCAAGTCCGGTCCAACCTTCTCTGTTAAAATGCGGTAAGTAAGGATTAGGTCTCCTCGAAGCCGTCGGTAGTGCATTGAATACATACCCAAGCTAAGTAGACGCTCGGGGTACGAATGCCCCCGTAACCCCTCGACCAATTTGGTATCTACTCTCAAAACCCTCTCGAGCTTCACTTTGTCCCGAGCAAGGCAGGGCGGGCAAACCTGGACGCAGTATTCCAGATGGGGCAGAAAGAAAGCTGAGAACAGCATCACAAATATGTCGGCAGTTAAGACCCTGAAAGAACGGCGTATTAACCACAACATTCTGGAACCCTTACTAGCGGCCTTCTTCCAATTGTCACCAGAATGCAAAGACGATGAATGGATGACGCCTAGGTCTACCTGGTTGGAGACAAGGGGGGTTCGACCCCACCGAGTGCGTATCTCGAAGGCGGGAAAGTTGCTCCTATACGAAGAACGGAACACTTAGCCTGATTAATGGGCAGTAGCCACAAAGTAGACCAATCCCAGAGTCTGTCCAGGGCATGTTGTATGGCCTCAGAACCCCCAGGAACATTTACAACATTCTATAGCTTAAGGTCATCAGCAAACAATAGGGATGATACATCAAGCTCTCCAGGGAGATCGTTTACGTAGATGGAGAAAAGCATCGGTCAAAGGACCGAGCCCTGTGGGACACCACTAAGGACCGCTTGCTTAAAAGATAAGCTGTGACCCACACGTACACACTGCTCTCTTCCCTGCAAGAACGCAGATACTCAGTGAAGGGCGCGGCCAAATACGCCGTAAGAGCTCAGCTTTTGTGATAGCCTCAAGTGGAGTACCTTATCAAATGCTTTCGAGAAGTCTACGAAAAGCACATCCACTACGTGGCCATTGTTCATTGCCTCGACCTAACGTTTACGAGCAACCAACAAATTCGTCAGACACGAAACCCCTTTCCGGAATCCATGTTGTGCACTACTGAGTAGATTAAATCTATTCTGGTGACATTCCAACAAATCTCTCACCAGCTTTTCAAGCAATTTGAGCACGACGCTAGTCAGACTGACTGGCCCATAATCGGCTGACAGACTCCTGTCGCCATTTTTGAAAATAGGACAGATGACAGCCTCCCTCCATTCAGAAGGTAATGTACAGCTGTCAAGTCCCACCGCCAACTTATGCAGAAGCTTCGGGTGAATTGAATCAGGTCCAGCTACTTTGGAATGGTTCAGTTCTTGCAGCAGTTTAAGGACTTGCGTTACCACCACAGTAAACTCAGCTAAATAAGAACCTCAGGTACTCTTGGAACAAGTTCAACGCTAGTAAACGCGACCTTACGTACAAAAGCCCCTTGCATGCTGCTCCCCAAGTACACGAGCCTTATCTGAATGCGCATACGCACGAGTTCCATCGGCCCGCGTCAAAGTTTGGATTACCGAATTTGAACCACAGCGTCTTTTAACATGAGCGAGGAACTTCGGATTTTCCGAAGCTCCCTCAGTCAACTCCTTTTCTTACACCAGCCGAGCTTTCCTTAAGTGCTGTTTACACCTATTTCTAGCCTCGCGGTATCTATCATAGGTGCTAGTTGTTGGAGCCGCACGGTGTCCTCCAGCATCTAGAACGCTTCTGGAGCAGGTACTTGCCAGTGGTATCTATCCACGGCGGCCGCGCTCGTGTCTCCTTTCTCTTCGCAAGCGGGATGTAGGGAGTAGACAGTTCCGTAGACAGTTCCGGGATTTCATAATCAAATCCACTTTAGAGTTGAGCGAGGCAAGAGAGGCAAGATCGGCTAATGCCTTCTCAACAACTGTGAATCTGGACGCTAGTGCTTTGAATTCAGCAAAGGTGAAAGCCGGGAGCTTTGCTTTCCGAGCGTAACAATCAGCACATCTAAACAGATTTTCACTGGATGATAGCATATTGTACTGATTCGCTCGGAGGCCGGTGCAATCTCTGTGATACCAACGAGAGCAAACATCATACTGCATACAACCCGATGAATCCGTAACTGGCCTTCAACAGGCAGAATTGCCGCAAGCTGCATTTGACTCATCAAACGAAGACGCAAGGGGTTCATCCGCCTCGGTTTTTTTGCGAGACGACTAGGTTGAAGTGGAAAACATATCAGAATTTAAATACACGCATACAACCATAAAACGACCGCAATAAAAAGGCAAAACAGGATGTAAAACGGGATTAAAAAAGGGAACAAACGCAAAATTACCGGTAAGCGTCAGGAAGACGCTTTGACCAGTACCACTTTAGTCGATCCAAGATATCTTGGATCAGAGGAAATTTGACGATAATCAGATTTCGTTTCAAGTGTTTATTCAACCACTGTTTAACACGTTATTCAACTAAAAACCTCGATCAGTATGGCACGCCAAAAAATCGAGTTACCGCGTAGCACTCACAGAACGAAGAGCAAGTGTTCTCCGATACAACCGTACACAAAACAAGTAGCTTCGTTAAAGACAGTCACAGTGGTGGTTTTTCCGTTTTATTCATCATGAATAAGATACCCATCTTGATGGATGCAGATCCCTCACTATTAGTGTTGTCTACAGAAAGCCATCGCGATCCGGCTTTCAATTTCATGTTTTTCAATTTCAATTTGGTCAGGTGCGGTAGGAAAATTCCCATGTGTGTTCCTTCAATGCTTCGTTGAACCAGGATGGAGCCTGCGGGAGCCATTTGAAACCGAGAAGAACCAAAGCAATACACACGAATCACATAACGGTCAACCAATCAATGCCCACGAGGCCTGCACTAGCAGGCCCCGCTGTACGGGCCAAGTGAATAGAATAAAGACTAAGGTACTCAAAAAAACAAAATAATGATAATTGTAATACATGAGAGAATGTGAGGATAATACAATAATAGTAAAAATTTGAGAAGCCAAGGAAATGGATGTAGAAGTTAAGAACCAAACGGAAAGGTCTGAAACTGTAACCCAACGGCGTCGAGTCGATGTTCAAACTCCTTCACCGTTGGTGCTAATACTATTTCGCTAGGTAGCGCGTTGCATGAGTCGATGACCCTGCGTGATAAACGAAAGTCGGCTCTAACGTGATCAGGTCTGGGCTTATGCAGCTTCAGAGGGTGACCACGTAGAGATGGTACCTGAGCCGGATGGAACAGTCAAGTTAAATTGGACCTAATCTTGCTGGTCATTATACGGTACGTAAGAATCAGGTCTCCCCGAAGTCGCCCATAGTGCAGCGAAAACATCTGCAACCTGTGCAACCTATCAGGATACTAGAGCTGCCTCAATCCTTGTACCATTTTAGTACCAACCCTGAGAACTCCTTTAAGTGCCATCTTGTCACGTACCAAGCATGGAGGACAGGCCTGTACGCAGTACTCCAAGTATGGCCTGACAAAGACTGAGAATAATGTAGCAAACATTTTATTTGTTATAATGCCGAATGACCTACGGATCATCCACAGAATTCGGAAACCCTTGCGGGTAGCATTTGTCCATCTCTCGCTGGATTTGAAGTCAGAGGACAGCTAGATACCCAAGTCTGTTTGTTCAGTCACTTGATGCACTACATTTTTGCCCAATACGTAAGGAGCTGTGAAAGTGCTTGATCCTATGCACACGGACCGGACAATTTGCAAGATTGACTGGCAGTTGGCACAATTCTGACCACTCCCAACGCTTGTCGAGAGCTGTCTGCAAAGCCGTGGGTCCAACAGAATCCCTCACTGTATTTCAAAATGTTAAGTCATCCGCAAACATAAGTTATGGTATATAAGCACCTCAGGGAGGTCATTGACATACAGTGCAAACATAGAGGTCCGAGGACGTATCCCTGAGGAACACCACTCAGGACGGCTTGTCTGAAAGACGGCCAGGAACCCAATCGAACGCTCATCTGCCTTCCTTCCAGGAAAGCCGAAATCCACTTCAATCCTAGGCCTGAGTCGCCGTAGGGTTCTAGTTTAAACAGAAGATGGCTATGTGGTACGGTGTCAAATGCTTCAGAAAAGTCGATGAACAAAACATCCACCGCCCGTACTTGATCCACAGGCTCAGCAAAGCACCCTCGAGATACCAACAAGTTAGTCAAACAGGAGTGGTCTCTGCGAAACCCATGTTGAGACGGGTTGAGCAAAGTAACTTAATAAATAAATAAAATAAATCTTTTATTCTCAACAAGGTAAGGCACGCCTTTGCAGGCATGATCATTTTGACATAAAGCTGCATGATCAAGAATGTGCAAAACTCTGATACGTTTGCCATAGCAGTTTGTGTAGGGGGGATGTATGCCATTGTGTGTGTATGTGCATGTAGCTGTGTATTTTGTGCTCGTATTTGTGCTGCTCCAATCTTCAATGTTTGATATTTCCATCAATATGCGAATAGGAGATTGCTGTCCGTGGGTTGGAGAGAATTATCCGGATATCCACGGGGCCGTGGCTTTATTTTGTGGCGAGTCACGACCACCACGTCACAGTGTTGTTAAGCATACATTTGTGGCTTTTTACAGGGAGAATGCTTGCCAGGCGAAACCCACCACGTCCTGGAACACTGCCGCCGAACTATTTGCTGGAACGCGTTAAACCTGAACCACGCAGCTGACACCACGATGAGGTTGTTCGGCTAGCTAAGTGCTTCTCCAAAGAATTTCTCACCAGCTTCTCTAACACTTTTACTAGTACACTTGTTCGGCTAACCGGTCTATAACTTTCAGGTAAGTGATTATCACCCTTTTTAAAAATATGGCACACGATAGCATCGCTCCAGTCAGCAGGTAGGGAATAACTACGACGAGGCTTCTCAAAGATACATTTAATCGGTTTACATAGCAATCCAGCCAGCACGTACAAAAGTTTGGGATGTAGGGCATCTATCCTGGCAGCTTTAGTGGGATTCAGGTCACGCAGAAGCTTGAGTACCTGAGCTTCCGCGATGGAAAGGTTCATCAGGAAAGAATCTACTGGTATCTTCGCCTGCATTTTGATATCAGTCAACGGAGGTTCATGAACAAACGACCTAGCATACCTTTCGCAAGTAAGCAGGCCTTGGCCGGATCGGTTGCTACTCCAGTTTTGTATGATCCAAACAGCACATGGACTGCCGAATTTGCAAATCACTGCACTGAAGATGCCACCTCGCATGGTGGTGAAACGTTTGCGAGAAAACTGTCAAGCTCAAGGAACAAAAGAACAATTGATTCATCAACCCGAGCTAACGGTATTTCGAAACATTTTAAACCACCGTTTGTCTGTTCACCACGTCCAGTTCCCGCAGACCAGAACAAACACCATACGGAGCACCAACCGTGGGGACCAATCAATTGCCCGATTCGATCAGTAAACACGGCGCGGGAAAGGTCAATCTTATCGTGGGGGATTTTATTGCCTCTAATATCGATTGGGACTAACTTTGTGGTAGCCCACCTGCTTCCTTTAATGCTACCTTACTTGAGGCTGGTACAGATTTTAATTTGTTTCAGCACGTCACCATTCCAACTCGCATTGTTGCCGACCAAACGCCAAACATTCTGGACTTTGTGTTTACCCCAGCTCAGTAAGATGTCACGAAGCTAACAGTTCTTCAACCCATCGGCAGAAGTGAGTATAAATAAATAAATAAATAAATAAATAAATATTTATTCTCGACTATACGAGGCACGCCAGTTGAGGCATGATCAGGTATGTACAGCTGTACAGACATTTTATGGGAACTGTAGTGACAGTAGAAAATTGTTCATATGTCCATGCTTGTAACTGTGCAATGGTGAACATGCGAAAGAACGATTTGTTTGGACATAAGCGCTCTGCCATATATCGCAGTCATACCTCGAGTAATAATAGATAAAGAATCCTGAGTGATCCATTGGAAGATAATTGAAGAGCAAGCTATCCAGTATGATGATTCTAATTGAGCTGCCAGTGTGAAGTTATGGGCTGTGACTTTATTAGGTGGCGAGTCACGTTCGCCACGTTGCAGTGTTGTTAAACGGACATTTGTGGCTTGTTATAGGGAGAACGCTTGCCAGGCGAAAACCCACCACGTCCTGAAACACTGCCGCCAATCCATTGAATGACAAGTTGTAACTGGCTATGTTTCTTGTTGAACGTTCTTTTGCTCCGTTATTCGCAGTCAAGTTGCGTCCCATTTTTCTGCTGACTGATGCGCTATGCGAGCGGCCATTGCGTGCCTGGGTCCTCTCCTGTTCCAGATCGGTAGGTCAGGAACTAAGCATTCTTTCTGGATATGATGTGTTGATCATCTGCAGAACCACGTGAAGCCTCGAAGAATATACGTTGAAATATGTTGCAGTCTTTGAGGACAGGATAGGTTCCGAAGAAAGAATCGCAGATCCCCCGGGGTATGTAGTGAAATTGATTAGAGATTGTGGTAACCACGGCCATTTGAGCGGTCAAACCGGATTGAAGAGCTTAGAATGACCGATTGTTCAAGCTTTGTCTTGGCAGGAGAATGTGCCTTCCGTAGTCGAAAGTCCTCCAGTCAAGAGATATGTGGAATAAATAAATAAATAAATAAATAATATGTTCTCTGTAAAACGAGACACACCTCTAAAAGGCATGATCAAATAGGTATTGTTAGATAAATTGGACTCAGTGGTTCATGCCGCGGAAGAATTGATTGATTTGTCCAGTTAGTAAGTTGTAAAAAAGTTGATAATTTTCCGCTCATGTCCAGGTAGAGGAACTGTGTGCCTTGGATTGTTGTCGAAACGGAGGACAATTCCTTGGGTGCGTGTCGCCGTACCTGTGACCGACTCGGGAGAAAAAGGAAACGTTACATTCCAATGGACACATGGCCTCACTATCCATAGCCAGGGTGGTTGTCGTCGGAAATTTTGGCAAGGGATGCACTCCGTTTGAGAACAGCCGCAAGCGCAACGGACTGGAGTATTCCTGATCCCATCCTCCAGATGATGCGTGGAAAATTTTGCTCCCCTAAATGACTTCTCTAATTGAGCAGGTCGTTCCTTTCTCCCGTAGAAAGTCCTTCAAAAGGGTCCAACTTTGATTGTCAGGGAATTGAGATATCTGATGAATGGAATAGGCAAATTTTGGACCGTTACAAGCAATCTCAAAGATAGCCCGATTACTCCTCCTACAAGACTACCAGGAATATTTGTGTCATGTTGAAGCGCCAGAAACTTCAGCAATAAGAATTATCATTAGCAATGCACTCCAGAACGAAACGCAAATTGCTTTTCTCTTATCTGAATAGAAGCACCAGGGCTGGCAGTGGTATATTACCTTGTGTTCCTTTGCACATCGAAATTTACTTTGCGAAGCCCTTGATAAAGCTAGCCTTTTGGCCCAGCAGTGCGCATCTGTCTTCGCGAAAGAAACTCCCGCCTGCAACAACAACATGTGCAGTTTTCCTTATCTGTTGGGTCAAGTAGACATTAACATTAATTCTGAAGTTAAACTTCTCCTTGATTTAGATCCGTATTCATCACCCGGCCTAGATGGTTTATACCCCCTGTTCCTTAAGACTGTAGCGCAGTATATCGTCCCTCCTATCTGTCATGTTTTCCGTCCCTTGTCCCCAACCAGGTAGACCTAGGCGTCATCCATTCATCGTCTTTGCATTCTGGTGACAACTGGAAGAAGGCCGCTAGCAGGGGTTTCAGAATGTTGTGGTTAATACGCCGTTCTTTCCGGGCCTTAACTGCCGACATATTTGTGATGCTGTTCTCAGCTTTCTTTCTGCCCCATCTGGAATACTGCGTCCAGGTTTGCCCGCCCTGCCTTGCTCGGGACAAAGTGAAGCTCGAGAGGGTTTTGAGAGTAGATACCAAATTGGTCGAGGGGTTACGGGGGCATTCGTACCCCGAGCGTCTACTTAGCTTGGGTATGTATTCAATGCACTACCGACGGCTTCGAGGAGACCTAATCCTTACTTACCGCATTTTAACAGAGAAGGTTGGACCGGACTTGAGCTGGCTATTTAGCCCGGCTAGGTTGCCTTATCTTCTCGGTCATCCCATGAAGCTACACAAGCCACGTTCTGACCGGATCAGAGCGGAAACTCGGTTATCGCGTAGAGTTATCGAGCGCTGGAACTCGCTTCCAGAAAGTGTAGTCAGTGAATCTACGGTTAAGGGTTTCGAGCGTCAGTTAGACGCTCTTGGGTGGCAACGCGAAACCCTTCCCTTCTCCTGACCATATCCATCTTCCAAGTTTGAGTTCATATTCTGTCATTCTCTTCACTCTGCTGTTATCCTTCATTTAAATGACTTTCATTCCCCTTTTTCTTCCATTTACTTTTTACTCCTTTTTTACTTCACGTAACCTACACAGCGGCGACTGCTAGTGCAGGGAACGTGGGCGGCAATTGGTTGATCAGGGTGTTTCGTTTTAGATCTATCAGGACCTAGCACCTTATCATTTCCTGGCTCAACGATTTGCTCAAGAAGGAACATTCAATGGATTTTCATATCGTTCCAGTCCAGCTGAATCTTAACCTGAAGCTGGGCGTCTCCCTTCAGCTTGGAAAGTGGGCATTGTCAAACCCACATACAAAGGAGGGAACAGGCAAGATCCAGCTAGCTATCGTCCTATCTGCTTAACGTTGATATTTTGTAAAATTATAGAGCGGATCTTGAAGCAGGCTCTTCATCTCTACCTCGCGGAACTGAAGCTCTTCTCTTGTGCACAGCATGGTATTCGTAGGGCACGCCCGTGTTAAATAAATAAATAAATAAATAAAGGTATATTTCTAGACAAGCGCTAGATGCTGTTCCTGCGTGGGATCTGATCCAATTGTACATGACATCCATGCTCATGCATTGAGAAGAAATATCTTTAACACCTGCTTTTGATCGTGTTTAGCTTTCCGAACAATAAAGCAGGGATAAATACAAACGGTTCGTAGGCCTCGACATTTTTGAAGGCAGTAGTTTGGGTCTCCGTAGCTTATGTACGAATCCTGCGCTTTTCATCGGCTACCGCTGCCAAACCTTGAGGTGCATGATTCCATTAGTAAACTATCAACCTATTATGCCAATGGATTGTGTTACTTTCGATGGAAAATGCACCACTAGAAGAAATTTGATCCATTTTCTTTGGTCACATCACCGCATTTCGAGCATCCATTAGTAGCGGGCTCATGGAAAGGAATAAGCAAGCCAAAATTAGATCGTAAAGGTGGAGGGTGGAAACAAGGGAAATAACGGTAGTGGCTAACAATTTAGCCTTTCTTAGAAAAGTGCGACTGAAAGGCCGGCCCACTTAACTAGAAATGCACTAATATTGGAAAGTGGAGCCAATATCTAGCCCAGAAACAGCATACCAGAACCGCCAACCTGGCGCGAATTTCAAAGTGCAAATCTCCAAACAAGCGGAGTCAATGCCGTTTTGGAGCCAAAATGTTAACTAAAACGGGACAACAATGGGCGATCTAGGACAAACCCTAGATGCTGGTTTCGACAAAGGTAAAATACGTAAGCTAGGTGCAGTGGATATGGAGATATTTGCATTTTTAGAGGTCGGCGGCGGATAGCGCCATTTTCGAGCCTCCGCTAAATTCACGTTCTGCTTTGGAAGCAGATACAGAAAAAAGAAAGAAATAATACAAAAAACGGCTAGGCGTAATAAGTTCCGAATATGAGGTAGTAACTGGGAATACCTAAGATAACGCTTAATTCGCTGCAGTAGCGAAGTATGACGCAGTGGGCCGAAAAGATTACTTTCTCAGTAAACGTAGTAAAAGTTGGGAAAACAGACAGAAAGGTTTTAGGGAAATACTAGGTCGGCTGGAAGAATTATTATATAGGTAGAACAGCACAGGATATGGTGTAGCTAGCCCACAGCCAGAATGCGACCATGTGCGATTTTCAGAGAACATAGGGCCGCAGAATCCACTATGAATGTGGAATTCAACGTTTTTAATGCTCCGATGTGGATGCGAAAGTTATACCAAAGCCTCATGAGCTGAGTCCATATGGATAAGACAAGGGAACATGAAACTCATTTGCCCCGTCTGAACTAGGATAACGCAAGCATTTCCTACAGAAATATTACCAGTTTCGAATTTTTGAGGCTATTTTATACGTCATTATGGTTATATCACTGACACTAATGAGCCAGGGTGGTCTTCCAGTGATAATAAAAACTAATGTGAGAAAATTCACAAAATGTGTCCAGGTGAGAAACACCTTGGGTTCCGCTTTGGTTAGACACGAATATTACTTCTTTTGGGGGTTGCGCCATCTCAAGCATGACCGATTAGTGGACCACAGGTGCTAAAGCACACAACTGTGCATTAAGTTGCTAGTTTAGAGCTCTATTTCTCTTAACTGAGAGTCGGATGCAAGTGCCTGTGGAGTTGGACCA
>OX104067.1:104860606-104879065 GCA_944474145.2 Dicrocoelium dendriticum
CATAGAGCAGAACGGCCCTCACTGCAGCCTTGTATACTCGGCCTTTCAGACGGAGGGAAACCCCCTTCTGTCACCAAAGATGCTGCAGGTTCAAGAAGGTAGCTCTGGCTTTTGCAATGCGTGAGCTGACGTCAGTTTCTATGTGCCCGTCATTGTTGATGCAAATGCCAAGATAAGTGAATTGATCAACCGCCTCGGGTTCCTCGTTAGCAAGTGTCAAAGGGTCATCAAGTGGCTGGTGGTCCTGCAGCAACACCGCACATTGAAGGTGCGAATTGCATACCAAATAATGCGACCACTCTGGACAGGCTATACAGGGTTGATTGGGCCGTCCCAACATCCTCGAAATGCAAGATGATATCGTCCGCATAATCCAGATCAACTAATCTTTCATCAGGCAACACTTCAACGCCTGCATCGTGAGATTCCGCAAGGGAACACTCCATGATAGAATCCACGTGGAAACTGAACAAAAATGGGGAAATCGGACAACCCTGACGAACGCCATTTGTGGTCGGAAAGCTATCCGATAGGACGCCGTAGACCCTGACGCGGCCTGTAGTGTTCGAGTATAGAGCACGAAGGATGTTCACATATTTCGTAGGAACAACTTTCCGTGCAAGTATTTCGAACAGAATCAATCGATCAACTGAATCGAACGCACTCTTGAAATCGAGGAACACAGCTATTGTCGGTCTGCGGTATGCGTGGCGCTGCTCTAGCACCTGCCGCAAAGTGAATATATGGTCCATACAGCCACGTCCTGGGCGGATACCGGCCTGCTCTTCCCTAATCCGAGATCCCCGTTCCGCAGCGAGGCGACGAACGAGAATCCAGGCCAATAATCTTGTCACAACTGGCGTTAGGCTAATATCCCTGTGATTCGCACAGTCTGTGCGACTGCCCTTTTTGTATATTGCCACTATAATTGATTCGCTCCAATTAACCGGGACAATCTCTTCCTTCCAGATACATTCGAATAAGGAGGTCAGCGCTTTGCAGAGGACCTCACCTTCATCCTTAAATAGGGCAGGTGGGAGGAAATCCGGGCCAGCGGCACGAAAACGATTGAGGGCTGTAATCGCGTTTCGGGCTTCGGCCTCCGATGAAGGCTCTAAACTAACCGTCCATGGCTCGTCCTGCATCACCTGAGTAGGAAGAGGTCCGGGAGCAGGGGGACAGCTGAACTGATCGTGAGTGTTCCGCCTAACGAGCCATACGGCGCTCCTTATTGTGTGTCAGCGCACCTGCGCTCTCTTTGATTGTCTCACTGACGCCTGGTTTTCTGGGACCAGTGGTGCGGATCAGCTGGGAGAGCTTGCGGTAACTGCATAATGCTCCTGCTACCTCCATTTCTTGAGCCCTACTGGTCCACCAGGCTTCCTTGTCAGCATGTAGGCTCTGCTTTAGTTCACGCCTAATAGCACGTCAGGTCACATTGTGTTCAGAGCCAGCCGGGAGGTTTATTCTAGATTCCAACGGGTTCACCGACCTCTCGGATATCCAGTGACTGGTGCGGTGACGACTGATAGTGCCACAAGCAGATGCTCCTGCGTCGTGCATGGCGGTCGAGATCCTATTCCATTAAAGCTCAGTGTCATGACAGGACAGCGGAAGTTCGGTATGCAGTGCTTCTTGATAGGCTTGCCTGACCGAGGGCTGGGACAATTTCCCCGTTGAAAATCGTAGGGGACGCTTGGTGCGCCTCCCGGTAAAGTTCATGGAGAAACAACAGCGCACCAAGACATGATCAGAATCGACACAGGTACTCCATTACAAGCGGCAATCCAGGATGGAACAACGCCATAGCTATGTGCTCAATTTGGGTCCATCGCTGGCCAGCTACAGGAGGACGCCAAGTTGCACTTCCGCGCCCACAGAGTCTAAAAACAGTGCTACTAAGAAACAATTGGTGCCCCGCACACAGTTGCAGCAGACGCCCACCGTTGTCAGTCCGTTCGGAGTTAAGCCCACAATTACCACCCAGCTGAGCTTCTGAAGATCTCAGACGCCCTACTTGTGCGTTCATATCCCCTGCAAGTACTATAATATCTGAACTAGTAGCACTGCGCAATATGGCGTCCAGTTCGTGATAGAAGGTGTCCTTGACAACATTGGAACTGCAGTCGGTGGGAGCATAAGCGGAAATCACAAACAAACAGCGTTTTGTACTACTTCGTGAATCAACCTCAGTTGACGTCGTCAAACGGACTGCACATAAACGGCTGTTCACCAAAATCCAATCAACCGACGATGGCACAGCCTTGGAGCTTAGAATGATACCTGCACCAGCTTGACCAGTGAGTGCTGCATCGGCGTCTCAGGATGTGTGCAATCAATAACGAGAGGATAAGCCGGGTGCAGTTAATTCAATAACCCCGTTAGGGTCATTGATCCTAGTTTCGGACACATAACACACATCAATACCCAATGTGTCCAAAGTGCGTGCGAGTGCGGCCTGTTGACCTGTTTGTCTTAGAGTGCGGACGTTGAATGTCGCCATGGAAACGGGACAGCGTGGCCTTATAAGGGGTTTTTGTCGATAGGCGTCCGATAGGTGAGGTGGGATGGTGGCTGTAGATTGGTTCTACTCCAGTGGCACTTCGGTTGTTGTCAATTAAGCTGGGAATTATAGAAGGAAGGTTAGTAACGGGGGTCGGAATGGGAGTAAGAGAAAAAGGTGGAAAAGAAAGAAGGGAGGCGCCAGCAGTAGCATGTTTTCGATTATCCGCCCTGCTGTATGCAGCAGATAAGGCGACCCTTGATAATCTGCGCGACGGACGATGCAGGGTGAAGTTTATGTTGGAAGGAAAAGTCATGGTTGTATGTAAGCTGAGATACTGTCAGGGCGTCCAGACCTAGACAGGAGGACGATTAGGGTCCTCATCCAAAGCCTTTGGCTCAAAAGCCTGTCCGCAAGGCAGCGGGGTGGCAGTGATTTAGTTTTACAGAAATGGACGCCATCCCATTTCAAACCCCCAACCTGGAGGACCAGGAGATTGAGTTTGTCTAAACCTCCCACCATTGACCAACCTGGTAGTAACTCTCAATGTGCCCGGAGGCATCATCCAGTATAGCTCAATGAGTCAATGAGGCACGCAAACCGTCGCACCACGTTAAGGTCCAGTCTCGTGCTCCAAATCAAGCGACAGTTTTGGACACAGCCTCTCCAGCGGTAACTGATCGCGATATGATCGATTTGCTTCCATGGCTGGACCGAGGCTGGTGGCCGCCAAGTCACGCTTCTGTGGGTGCTGTGTCGAAAGTTAGTGCTAGCGAGAAAGAGGCGAGCATCCTCACACAGCAGTAGCAATCGCTCACCGGATAGATGGCATAACGATCCACTCAAGAAGGAACACTTACAGGATTCTCCTATCGTTCCAGTACCACTTGAACTTGAACTAGATCGAAGAGCTGGCTCTACAGTGTTGTAAGCGAGAACAGGGGAGCAAACGGAAAATTAAGATAGATAGCTATCTGAGAACTGAGAACTGGTGCGAAGCAGCGAGTAGAGGTTGCTCTGTGTAGCTGCATCATTCGTCGTTTTCGGACGTGAACTTTTTATTTATCGTTTCGCTCTCTGTACTTTGCCTCTGCAAATTGTTGGTCTAGTAGCATCTTGAATTTAGACACGGTGTTCGCTTCTACTATATGCTGAGGCAGGTCGTTCCAGACATTCACCACTCTGCGTTCGAAACAGAGTTGATGGGCGACCCGCTTCAAATTCGGGACGATAAGTTTATACCGGTGTCCTCGCGTGCAGCTTGGTGTGCGCAGATGAAGTAGTTGTCTCAACATGGGGTAATCACCCAGATGTAATATCCGGTGCGTCATGATGAGGTCAACCCTCAGCCGACGATAAGATAGGGTGTATAACCCTAGTTTCTTACATCGGTCTTCGTATGGCATACCTCGTAAGTTGGGAATCAGCCTAGTGGCTACATGCTGCACCCGCTCAAGCTTTTCTACTTCGTCCCGGGTGATGGGACAGTATGCGGGAGTGCCGTACTCTAGCATTGGTCGTATTATCGAGACGAAGAGGCGAGTGGCAATCTCTTCGGACCAAGTGCTAAAGCTGCGCCTGAGAGCCCAAAGCATACGAAGGCTGTTTTGGTACAGCCTATTCGTGTTGTCAATGGACTTTAGGTCGCGGTGTGAGAGTACACGGAGGTCGCGCACGAAAGGAGCGGGATGCAACGGTTGTCCAGCCACTGTGTACGTTCGGCCGTGATCACACTTACCCAACCTCATGATAAGGAAGCAGCGACCGCTTACCTTTTAGAGTGAAGAAAAGATGCCTTCAAACACGCTACACTATCTACGCAGTCAGGTCCCGTCAAATTCGTGGGTATAACAAGCCAACAATAGGGGTGCTGTGTAAGAAGTACTGTTGTGATTGAAGTTATATTCTACCTAACCACCATTAAAAACAAAAAAGCCAGTTTAATTTTTGATATCGTAGGCGCTTATTCTTCCAAAGTTAAGGTTAAGGCTATACTTGGGCAGATTCAGATGGACTGGAACGATAGGAAAATCCATTGAGTGTTCCTACTTGAGCAAATCGTTGAGCCAGGAAATGATAAGGTGCTAGGTCTTGATAGATCTAAACGAAACACCCTGATCAACCAATTGCCGCCCACGTTCCCTGCACTAGCAGTCCCCGCTGTGTAGGTTACGTGAAGTAAAAAAAGTGTAGAAAGTAAATGGAAGATAAAGGGGAATGAAAGTCATTTAAATGAAGGATAACAGCAGAGTGAAGAGAATGACAGAATATGAACTCAAACTTGGAAGATGGATATGGTCAGGAGAAGGGAAAGGTTTTGTGTTGCCACCCAAGAGCGTCTAACTGACGCTCGAAACCCTTAACCGTAGGTTCACTGACTACACTTTCTGGAAGCGAGTTCCAGCGCTCGATAACTCTACGCCATAACCGAGTTTCCGCTCTTATCCGGTCAGAACGCGGCTTATGTAGCTTCATGGGATGACCGCGAAGACAAGGCAACCTAGCCGGGCTAAATAGCCAGCTCAAGTCCGGTCCAACCTTCTCTGTTGAAATGCGGTAAGTAAGGATTAGGTCTCCTCGAAGCCGTCGGTAGTGCATTGAATACATACCCAAGCTAAGTAGACGCTCAGGGTACGATTGCCCCCGTAACCCCTCGACCAATTTGGTATCTACTCTCAAAACCCTCTCGAGCTTCACTTTGTCCCGAACAAGGCAGGGCGGGCAAACCTGGACGCAGTATTCCAGATGGGGTCGAAAGAAAGCTGAGAACAGCATCACAAATATGTCGGCAGTTAAGACCCTGAAAGAACGGCGTATTAACCACAACATTCTGGAACCCTTACTAGAGGCCTTCTTCCAATTGTCACCAGAATGCAAAGACAATGAATGGATGACGCCTAGGTCTACCTGGTTCGACCCCACCGAGTACGTATCTCGAAGGCGGGAAGTTGCTCCTATACGAAGAACGGAACACTTAGTCTGATTAATGGGCAGTAGCCACAAAGTAGACTAGTCCCAGAGTCTGTCCAGGGCATGTTGTGTGGCCTCAGAACCGCCAGGAACATTTACAACATTCTATAGCTTAAGGTCATCAGCAAACAATAGGGATGATACATCAAGCTCTCCAGGGAGATCGTTTACGTAGATGGAGAAAAGCATCGGTCAAAGGACCGAGCCCTGTGGGACACCACTAAGGACCGCTCGCTTAAAAGATAAGCTGCGACTCACATGTACACACTGCTCTCTTCCCTGCAAGAACGCAGATACTCAGTGAAGGGCGCGGCCAAATACGCCGTAAGAGCTTAACTTTTGTGATAGCCTCAAGTGGAGTACCTTATCAAATGCTTTCGAGAAGTCTACGTAAAGCACATCCACTACGTGGTCATTGTTCATTGCCTCGGCCCAAGCTTCACGAGCAACCGACAAATTCGTCAGACACGAAAACCCCTTCCGGAACCAACGTTGTGCACTACTGAGTAGATTAAATATATTCTGGTGACATTCCAACGAATCTCTCACCAGCTTTTCAAGCAATTTGAGCATGACGCTAGTCAGACTGACTGGCCCATAATCGGCTGACAGACTCCTGTCGCCATTTTTGAAAATAGGACAGATGACAGCCTCCTTCCATTCAGAAGGTAATGTACAGCTGTCAAGTCCCAACGCCAACTTATGCAGAAGCTTCGGGTGAATTGAATCAGGTCCAGCTACTTTGGAATGGTTCAGTTCTTGCAGCAGTTTAAGGACTTGCGTTACCACCACAGTAAACTCAGCTAAATAAGAACCTCAGGTACCCTTGGGACAAGTTCAACGCTAGTAAACGCGACCTCACGTACAAAAGCCCCTTGCATACTGCTCCCCAAGTACACGAGCCTTATCTGAATCCGCATACGCACGTGTTCTATCCGCCCGCGTCAAAGTTGGGATTACCGAATTTGAACCACAGCATCTTTTAACATAAGCGAGGAACTTCGGATTTTCCGTAGCTCCCTCAGTCAACTCCTTTTCGTACACCAGCCGAGCTTTCCTTAAGTGCTGTTTACACCTATTTCTAGCCTCGCGGTATCTATCATAGGTGCAAGTTGTTGGAGCCGCACGGTATGTTCTCCAGCATCTAGAACGCTTCTGGAGCAGGTACTTGCCAGTGGTATCTATCCACGGCGGCTGCGCTCGTGTCTCCTTTCTCTTCGCAAGCGGGATGTAGGGAGTAGACAGTTCCGGGATTTCATAATCAAATCCACTTTAGAGTTGAGCGAGGCAAGATCGGCTAATGCCTTCTCAACAACTGTGAATCTGGACGCTAGTGCTTTGAATTCAGCACAGGTGAAAGCCGGGAGCTTTGCTTTCCGAGCGCAACAATCAGCACATCTAAACCGATTTTCACTGGATGATAACATATTGTACTGATTTGCTCGGAGGCCGGTGCAATCTCTGTGATACCAACGAGAGCAAACATCATACTGCATACAACCAGATGAATCCGTAACTGGCCTTCAACAGGCAGAATTGCCGCAAGCTGCATTTGACTCATCAAACGAAGATGCAAGGGGTTCATACGCCTCGGATTTTTGCGAGACTAGGTTGAAGTGGAAAACATAGCAGAATTTAAATACACGCATACAACCATAAAACGACCGCAATGAAAAGGCAAAACAGGATGTAAAACGGGATTAAAAAAGGGAACAACCGCAAAATTACCGGTAAGCGTCAGGAAGACGCTTTGACCAGTACCACTTTAGTCGATCCAAGATATCTTAGATCAGGGGAAATTTCACAATAATCAAATTTCGTTTCAAGTGTTTATTCAACCACTGTTTACCACGGTATTTAACTAAAAACCTCGATCAGTATGGCACGCCAAAAAATTGAGTTACCGCGTAGCACTCACAGAACAAAGAGCTGGTGTTCTCGGATACAACGGTACATAAAACAAGTAGCTTCGTTAAAGACAGGCACAGCGGTGGTTTTTCCATTTTATTCGTCATGAATAAGATACTCATCGTGATGGATGCAGGTCCCTCACTATTAGTGTTGTCTACAGAAAGCCATCGCGATCCGGATTTCAATTTCATGTTTTTCAATTTCAATTTGGTCAGGTGCGATAGGACAATTCCCATGTGTGTTCCTTCTTCAATGCTTTGTTGAACCAGGATAAAGCCTGTGGGAACCATTTGAAACCGAGAAGAACCAAATCAATACACACGAATCACATAACGGTCAACCAATCAATGCCCACGAGGCCTGCACTAGCAGGTCCCGCTGTACCGGCCAAGTGAATAGAAAAAAGGCCAAGGTAATCAACAAAACAAAATAATGATAATTGTAATACATGAGAGAAGGTGTGGATAATACAATAATAGTAACAGATTTGAGGAGCCAAAGAAATGAATGTAGAAGTTAAGAACCAAACGGAAAGGTCTGAAACTGTAACCCAACGGCGTCGAGTCGATGTTCAAACTCCTTCACCGTTGGTGCTAATATTATTTCGCTGGGTAGCGCGTTACATGAGTCGATGACCCTGCGTGATAAACGAAAGTCAGCTCAAACGAGATCAGATTTGGGCTTATGCAACTTCAGAGGGTGACCACGTAGAGATGGTATCTGAGCCGGATGGAACAGTCAAGTTAAATTGGACCTAATCTTGCTGGTCATTATGTAAGAACCCGTGACAGGAGGTAATTTTTTATTACTAAAGTGGCTTATTCTAGGTGTGTTCGTTCATACATTGGATGCGTCCGCTCATCCGCGTGATTTCCATAGAGTGTTTCCCAACTGGTGCTCATCTCTGTGTTTACTACTCGTGCACATGGAACTGGAATCCTGAGGTCGTCTTCAACTTTGGGGAAGTCGGCAAGGCTCGCTGTTGGTGTGTCAGCTTGCATCACACTACTTATATCCGGTTCAGTAGTATCTACCTTCAATTCACCACACTCCTCCCCCTCCAAAGGATTCGCGTCAGCTGCCTTCCGTCGGGGTCTTTCTGACCGCCTGGGATGTTCACTGTACGAGCGTGTTTCCTCCTCCCATTCGTACCACTTCCTCAGCTCGCTGGCATTCACCCTCCGCGATTCACCTTGCCGAGCGATTGTATACACTGGGCCTCGCCGGTCGATTACCTCGTACGGTCCTTTCCACTTCGCTAGTAGTTTCCTCTCCCCTGGGCCGCAAGTGGGATAGCGTTGATGGTCCCTGTACTTCACTTTCGAACCAATCTGAAACTCTATATTCCTTCCACCTTTGCTGGTCTGGAACTTCGCCATCCTCAGCGCCTGAGTCGCCTGTAGGTTGCGGTTGGCGGTCTTCCGGTTACTACGTGTCTCCTCGGGAGATATCCGGCAAGTTGGCCACATTTCAATCTCTAGGTCCACAGGTAGACGAGGTTGTCGACCGTAGATCAACTGGAATGGTGATTTCTTTGTGGACGCCTGTTTGGTTGCTCGATGGGTCAGCAACAGTAGCGGCAGCACTTCCTCCCAGTCTCCACCTTTTGCTGCTAGCCACTCCTTGATTGTTCTATTGTTACGTTCCGTCAGGCCATTTGTTTGCGGGTGGTATGGGGTAGTGCGCAATTTCTTGATGCCAAGTTTCTCCAAACAGTTCCGGAATTCTTCACTCTCGAAGCACGGCCCTTGGTCTGTTAAGATGGCCTTTGGGATTCCGTGAGCCGCTACCAAGTGATTCATGACAGCATGGGTAACGGTGCTAGCCCGTTGATCCGGGATGCCTGTCGCCTCAATCCATCGCGTGAAGTGCTCCGTCATCAATAAAATGTACTGTTTACCTCGCCTGGTCAATGGAAACGGCCCCATCACGTCGACCGACCAAAGTTCACCAATTTCCGAGACCGGGATCGTCGTCGTTTGCTGCTGCATTCCTCGGCAATCCGTTTTCATGAGCTGACATTGTCGGCACGAAAGTACGCACTTCTCAACGTCCCTTTTCATTCCCGGCCAATACGCGCGTTGTTTCAGCAGATCGTAGGTCCTGAAACAACCTGTGTGCGCCATCTCGTGACAAGAAACTACTAGATTCCGTCTTCGTTTCATTGGAATGACTAGCACCGAAGGGTTGCTACCTCCTGGTATCTACATTAAGATCCCTGCTTTGTTCACTTGCAGCTCTCCCAGGTCTTTTGCAAACGGTCCCAGCTGCTTGAGTTGGTTTTTGTTGAAGTTTGTCTGACCAGTTAATTGCGCGGTGATCAAGTTGCGTAGGAGTTTGTCGCTACGTTGCTCGGTTGCCAACCGTTCTGGATCCTGCTCGCACAGTATACCGTTAATACCGAAAGCTACGCTCGGCAGGTCATCCTCATCTATCATGCGTGACAAAAATATCCGCCGTCTGATTTTCCCTCCCCGGCACGTGTTTTTTCGTGAAATCATACTCTTGTAAGCGCAATGCCCATCTCGCCAGTTTTCCTCTGGGGTCTTTGGCAGACTTAATCCACTCCAACTTGACCGGACCTCTTCGCGCCGCCTCCAGAACCGCCATCGCCCTGCCCTTGAGGAGACTCCGCAGGGCCGCCATCTTCGCCCGGTCCGTCTTCAGTCCTACCGCCTCTGCCACCTCCTCGAAATCCTCCAATAACACCTTCACATCCCCGTCTTCAAATGGCTCCGGCCAGGGGATCTTCATGGGTTGTGTGGTCACGGCACCAAATGTAAGAACCCGTGGCTCTCGGTAATTGCTTATTACTAAAGTGGCTTATACTAGGTGTGTTCGTTCATACATTGGATGCGTCCGCTCATCTGCGTGATTTCCATACAGTTACTTTGGAGGCGTCCACTCATCCGCATGATTTCCATAGAGTGTTTCCCAACTGGTGCTCATCTCTGTGTTTACTACTCGTGCACATTGAACTGGAATCCTGAGGTCATCTTCAACTTTGGGGAAGTCGGCAAGGCTCGCTGTTGGTGTGTCAGCTTGCATCACACTACTTATATCCGGTTCAGTAGTATCTACCTTCAATCCACCACAATTATACGGTACGTAAGAATCAGGTCTCCCCGAAGGCGCCTATATTGCAGCGAAAACATCTGCAACCTGTGCAGCCTATCAGGATACCAGAGCTGCCTCAATCCTTGTACCATTTTAGTACCAACCCTGAGAACTCGTTCAAGTGCCATCTTGTCAAGTACCAAGCATGGAGGACAGGCCTGTACGCAGTACTCCAAGTATGGCCTGAAATAGACTGAGAACAATGTAGCAATCATTTAAGTTGTTATAATGCCGAATAACCTACGGATCATCCACAGAATTCGGAAACCCTTGCGGGTAGCAGTTGTCCAGTTCTCGCTGGATTTGAAGTCAGAGGACAGCTAGATACCGAAGTCTGTTTGTTCAGTCACTTGATGCACTACATTTTTGCCCAATACGTAAGGAGCTGTGAAAGTGCTTGATCCTATGCGCAGGACCGGACACTTTGCAAGGTTGACTGGCAGTTAGCACAATCCTGACCACTTCCAAAGCATGTCGAGAGCTGTCTGCAAAGCCGTGGGTCCAAAAGAATCCCTCACTGTATTTCAAAATGTTAAGTCATCCGCAAACATAAGTTATGGTATATAAGCACCTCAGGGAGGTCATTGACATATAATGCAAACGTAGAGGTACGAGGACGGATCCCTGAGGAACACCACTCAGGACGGCTTGTCTGAAAGACAGCCAGGAACCCAATCGAACGCTCATCTGCCTTCCTTCCAGGAAAGCCGAAATCCACTTCAATCCTAGGCCTGAGACGCCGTAGCGTTCTAGTTTAAACAGAAGATGGCAATGCGGTACGGTGTCAAATGCTTCAGAAAAGTCGATGAACAAAACATCCACCGCCCGTACTTGAACCACAGACTCAGCAAAACACCCTCGAGATACCAACAAGTTAGTCAAACAGGAGTGGTCTCTGCGGAACCAAGGTTGAGACGGGTTGAAAAATGTAAATTAATAAATAAATAAAATAAATCTTTTATTCTCAACAAGGTAAGGCACGCCATTGCAGGCATGATCATTTTGACATAAAGCTGCATGATCAAGAATGTGCAAAACTCCGATATGTTTGCCATAGCAGTTTGTGTAGGGGGTATGTATGTATGCCATTGTGTGTGTATGTGCATGTAGCTGTGTATTTTGTGCTCGTAGTTGTGCTGCTCCAAACTTCAATGTTTGATATTGTCATCAATATGCGAGTAGGAGATTGCTGTCCGTGGGTTGGAGAGAATTATCCGGATATCCAATGGGTAGTGACTTTATTTTGTGGCGAGTCACGACCACCATGTCACGGTGTTGTTAGGCAGACATTTGTGGCTATTTATAGGGAGAACGCTTGCCAGGCAAAACCCACGACGTCCTGGAACACGGCCGCCGAACTATTTGCTGGAACGGGCTAAACCTGAACCACCCAGCTGACACCACGATGAGGTTGTTCGGCTAGCTAAGTGCTTCTCCGAAAAATTTCTCACAAGCTTCTCTAACAATTTTACTAGTACACTTGTTAGGATAACCGGTCTATAACTTTCAGGTAAGTGATTATCACCCTTGTTAAAAATATGGCACACGATAGCATCGCTTTGGTCAGCAGGTAGGGAATAACTACGACGAGGCTTCTCAAAGATACATTTAATCGGTTTACATAGCAATCCACCAAGCACGTACAAAAGTTTGGGATGTAGGGCATTTATCCTGACAGCTTTAGTGGGATTCAGGTCAGGCAGAACCTTGAGTACCTGAGCTTCCGCGATGGAAAGGTCCATCAGAAAAGAATCTACTGGTATCTTCGCCTGCATTTTGATATTCATCAACGGAGATTCATGAACAAACGACCTAGCATACCTTTCGCAAGTAAGCAGGCCTTGGCTTGATCGGTTGCTACTCCAGTTTTGTATGATCCAAGTAGCACAGGGACGGCCAAATTTGCACATCACTGCACTGAGGATGACACCTAGCATGGTGGTGAAACGTTTGCGAGAATACTGCCAAGCTAGGAGAACAAATGAACAATTGATTCATCAACCCGAGCTACCGGTATTTCTAAACATTTTAAATCTCCGTTTGTCTGTTCACCACGTTCAGTTCCCGCAGACCAGAACAAACACCATACGGAGCACCAGCCGTGCGGACCAATCAATTGCCCGATTCGATCAGTAAACACGGCGCGGGAAAGGTCAATCTTATCGTGGGGGATTCTAATGCCTCTAATATTGATTGGGACTAACTTCTTTGTTGTCGCCCATCTGCTTCCTTTGATGCTACCTTACTTGAGGCTGGTACAGATATTAATTTGTTTCAGCACGTCACCATACCAACTCGCATTGTTGCCGACCAAACGCCAAACATTCTGGACTTTGTGTTTACCCCAGCTCAGTAAGATGTCACGCAGCTAACAGTTATTCGAACCATCGGCAGAAGTGAGTATTGTGTCGTTACATTCCAATAGACACATTACCTCACTATCCATAGCCACGGTGTTTGTCGTCGGAAATTTTGGCAAGCGGATGCACTCCGTCTGAGAACAGCCGCAAGCGCAACGGACTGGAGTATTCCTAATCCCATCCTCTAGATGATGCTTGGAAAATGTTGCTCCCCTAAATGACTTCTCTAATTGAGCAGGTTGTTCCTTTCTCCCGTAGAAAGTCCTTCAAAAGGGTCCACCTTTGATTGACAGGGAATTGAGATATCTGATGAAGGGAATAAATAAATAAATAAATAAATAGTATATTCTCTGTAAAACGAGACACACCTCTAAAAGGCATGGTCAAATAGGCAAATTTTGGGACCGTTACAAGCAATCTCAAAGATAGTCCGATTACTCCTTCTACAAGACTACCAGGAATGTTTGTATCATGTTGAAGCGCCAGAAAAGTCAGCAATATGAATTATCATTAGCATTGCACTCCATTGCATTCCAGCTGCATTCCTTTCTTCTGTCTGTGTGGTTGTCTCTGTTCGGATCCCTTTTCTCCCGAGTCTGTCACAGGTACGGCGACACGCACCCAAGGAATTGTCCTCCGTTTCGACGACAATACAAGGCACACAGTTCCTTCACCTGGACATGAGCGGAAAATTATCAACCTTTTTACAACTTACTTACCGGACAAATCAGTCAATATCTTGCACTGATACAATTCTTCCGTGGCATGAACCACTGAGTTCAATTTACCTAACAACACCTCTTCCACATATCTCTTGACTGGAGGAATTTCGACTACGGAAGGCACATTCTCCTGCCAAAACAAAGCTTGAACAATCGGTCATTCTAAGCTCTTCAATCCGCTTTGACCGCTCAAATGGCCGTAGTTTCCCCTATCTCTAATCAATTTCACTACATACCCCAGGGGATCTGCGATTCTTTCTTCGGAATCTGTCCTGTCCTCCAAGACTTCAACATATTTCAACGTATATTCTCCGAGACTTCACGTGGTTCTGCAGATGATCAACACATCATATCCAGAAAGCATGCTTAGTTCCTGACCTACCGATCTGGCACAGGAGAGGACCCAGGCACGCAATGGCCACTTGCAGAACGCAACAGAAAAATGGGACGCTACTTGACTGTGAATAACGGAGCAAAAAAGGGTTCAACAAGAAACATAGCCAGTTGCAACTTACCATTCAATGGATTGGCGGCAATGTTTCAGGACGTGGTGGGTTTTCGCCTGGCAAGCGTTCTCCCTATAAAAAGCCACAAATGTCCGTTTAACAACACTGCAACGTGGCGAATGTGACTCGCCACCGAATAAAGGCACAGCCCATAACTTCACACTGGCAGCTCAATTAGAATCATCATGCTGGATAGCTTACTCTTCAGTTATCTCCCAATGGACCACTCAGGTATCTCTATCTATTATTAGTCGAGGTATGACTGCGATATCTGGCAGAGCGATTATGTCCAAACAAATGGATCCCGATCCCACTACAACCAAATCATTCTTTCGCATGTTCACCACTGCACAGTTCCAAGCATGGACATATGAACAATTTTCTACTGTCACTACAGTTCCTATAAAATGTCTGTACAGCTGTACATACCTGATCATGCCTCAATTGGCGTGCCTCGCATAGTCGAGAATAAATATTTATTTATTTAAATTGCTTTTCTCTTATCTTAAAAGAAACACCAGGGCTGGCAGTGGCATCCCTACCTTGTGTTCCCTTGAATATCGAAATTTACTTTGCGAAGCCTTTGGATAAAGCTAGCCTTTTGGCCCAGTAGTGCGCCTCTGTCTTCGCGAAAGAAACTCCCGCCTGCGACAACAACGTGTGCAGTTTTCCCTATCTGTTGGGTCAGGTAGACATTAACCTGAATTCTGTAGTCAAACTTCTCCTTGATTTAGATCCGTATTCATCACCCGGCCTAGATGGCTTTAACTCCCTGTTCCTTAAGACTGTGGCGCAGTACTTCGTCCCTCCTATCTGTCATGTTTTCCGTCCCTTGTCCCCAACCAGGTAGACCCAGGTGTCGTTCATTCCCCGTCTTTGCGTTCTGGTGACAACTGGAAGAAGGCCGCTAGCAGGGGTTTCAGAATGTTGTGGTTAATACGCCGTTCTTTCAGGGTCTTAACTGCCGACATATTTGTGAAGCCATTCACAACTTTCTTCCGGCCCCATCTGGAATACTGCGTCCAGGCTCGCCCGCCATGCCTTGCTCGGGACAAAACGGAGCTTGGGAGGGTTTTGAGAGTAGATACCGAATTGGTCGAGGGGTTACAGGGGCAATCGTACCCTAAGCGTCTACTTAGCTTGGGTATGTATTCAATGCACTACCGACGGCTTCGAGGAGACCTAATCCTTACTTACCGCATTGTAACAGAGAAGGTTGGACCGGACTTGAGCTGGCTATTTAGCCCGGCTAGGTTGCCATGTCTTCGCGGTAATACCATGAAGCTACACAAGCCGCGTTCTGACCGGATAAGAGCGGAAACTCGGTTATGGCGTAGAGTTATCGAGCGCTGGAACTCGCTTCCAGAAGGTGTAGTCAGTGAACCTACGGTTAAGGGTTTCGAGCGTCAGTTAGACGCTCTTGGGTGGCAACACAAAACCTTTCCCTTCTCCTGACCATATCCATCTTCCAAGTTTGAGTTCATATCCTGTCATTCTCTTCACTCTGCTGTTATCCTTCATTTAAATGACTTTCATTCCCCTTTATCTTCCATTTACTTTCTACACTTTTTTTACTTCACGTAACCTACACAGCGGGGACTGCTAGTGCAGGGAACGTGGGCGGCAATTGGTTGATCAGGGTGTTTCGTTTTAGATCTATCAAGACCTAGCACCTTATCATTTCCTGGCTCAACGATTTGCTCAAGTAGGAACACTCAATGGATTTTCCTATCGTTCCAGTCCATCTGAATCTGAACCTGAAGCTGGGCGTCTCCCGTCAGCTTGGAACGTGGGCATTGTCAAACCCAAATGCAAAGGAGGGAACAGGCAAGATCCAGCCAACTATCGTCCTATCTGCTTAACGTTGATATTTTGTAAAATTATAGAGCGGATCTTGAAACAGGCTCTTCATCTCTACCTCGCGGAACTGATGCTCTTCTCTTGTGCACAGCATGGTTTTCGTAAAGCACGCCCATGTTAAAGAAAGAAATAAATAAATAAATATAGGTATATTTCTAGACAAGCGCTAGATGCCGTTCCTGCGTGGGCTAAAATCAATTTGTACATAACCTCCATGCTCATGCATGGAGAAGAAATATCGTTAACAACTGCTTTTGATCGTGTTTATCTTTTCGAACAGTAAAGCAGGGATAAATACAAACGTTTCGTATGCCTCGTCATTTTTGAATGCAGTAGTTTGTGTCTCTGTAGCTTATGTACGAATTCTGCGCTTTTCATCTGCTAACGCTGCCAAACCTTGAGGTGCATGATTCCATTAGTGAACTATCAACCGATTATGCAAATGGATTGTGTTATTTTCGATGGAAAATGCACCACTAGAGGAAATTTGATCCATTTTCTTTGGTCACATCACCGCATTTCGAGCATCCATTAGTAGCGGACTCATGGAACGGAATAAGCAAGCCAAAATTAGATCGTAAAAGTAGAGGGTGGAAACAAGGGAAATAACAGTAGTGGCTATCAATTTAGCCTTTCTTAGAAAAGTGCGACTGAAAGGCAGGCCCAATTAACTAGAAAATACCCTAATATTGGAAAGTGGAGCCAATATATAGCCCAGAAACAGCACACCAGAACCGCAAACCTGGCGCGCATTTCAAAGTGTAAATCTCCAAACGAGCGGAATCAACGCCGTTTTGGAGCCGAAAAGTTAACTACAACGGGACAACAATAAGCGGTCTAGGACAAACCCTAGGCGCTGGTTACGACAAAGGTAAAATAATTAAGCTAGGTGCAGCGGTTATGGAGATATTTGCATTTTTATCGGTCGGCTGCGGATAGAGCCATTTTCGAGCCTCCGCTAAATTCACTTTCTGCTTTGGTAGCAGATACAGAAAAAGATAGAACGAATACAAAAAACGGCTAGGCGTAATAAGTTCCGAATATGGAGGTCTTCAGGAAGGAGATACATAAATTCCTATGTTTTGGCAATCTACAAAGCATCTTCCATATCTGCGATTCGCAAGACCACTTCTTTGAAACTGGCCCTGATATAGCTTGAGGACGCCCACGATGTAGTGCAAGACATCTAAGCACCTTCAGCTCAAAACTCATCCACATTCATTGTGGTTACTGTTCTAGCACCTAAGAGACTTTAACGGTATCCGTCGCACCCATTTTCCAGGGTATAAGAATAACAAACTGAATACAAGATGATCTTATTCTTCACCGACCTCTTCCTTCAATCCCTATTTTTTATCTACATCTTCATCCCTTCTCCTCAGACTTTTATCACTTTTCAACTTCTTGACCACTGGATCCGTGGAAAAAGTATTAGGCTTATGACCTCTATGGTACCCCTAGTAAAGGCATGCTACCAGACCTAGGCCTTGCATAGAATGTTGAAAACGTTTTCTGATGCGGATGCACCTAAGCGTAGCATTAGAATGGTCCAAAATCGTCTAAATGCCGGCTTAAATGAACCTTTATGTGTCTTCCTAGATGTCGGTTGCCAGCGGGCCCTAATTGAAGCTTTTTCATGAAGTCTGAGCACTAGCTAGTATACTCAGCAGTTTTCAAAAACTATCAGTAGGTACACCGCAAAATAAAAAAATGTATGTTTCTTATTGTTGACAAAGAGCGCACTTTAAAAGTTCTAGGCCCAAGAATCAGACATTTTGCTCTCCACTTACTCTCTCTTGCCCCCATATACTTAGCTTTATCTGGTATACACGTGCCTTTCGCTATTGGCAACACCAGTAGACAGGCATAATGAAAACCAGATCCTCTTCTTTAACTGCTTTTGCTCGTAAAACACTCGCATTTCCAGATTTCATTTCACTGGCACGAAAGCTAACCAACGACAGAGAGGCCCCTGTCACACTGGCTGGCTGGAGCACCATAAACTTTCCATCACCACTTTGCTTCTCTTGGCTGCCCGTGTGTCATTTATCTTTTAGCTGGCTCCAAAGCCTACCATGCGCTATGCGTAATGGCGGGTGAACGACCAGCTCCCACTGGTTTTTGTTACTATTCTACTCCTGCTTTACCTTGTCGCTCTTTGCCTAGGGTGTTAGAACAGCTCTTGCCAAGAAAATCACAAAAGAAATAGTCGGTGTGACATTAGAGTACCAGTTAACATTGCCATCTGGATGAACATCTCCGGCACTATCTTGGGAACTTAAAAATGGAGAGAAATAAAGCGAAATTCATCAAAGAGCTGCACAATAGTGTGCATCTACACATTTGGCATAACAATACCTCAAGTATAAGCAAGCTCAACCACCAGAAGTAGAGTTGTTAAAGCCCAACCAATGTAGACCAAAACGGATTTCACGCCCAAATGCAATTAGTCAAATTTTACTAAATTTTCCCATGCTTATTTCTTTATTATTGGTGGCAGGCTCCTATCG
>OX104067.1:104879353-104934733 GCA_944474145.2 Dicrocoelium dendriticum
CACTAAACTGGTGGACGTTATCCAGGCGTAGTTAGTTCTTTCTTCTCCACCTGCATGACTCTTGACGCTAGCGTTATAATTACCCTAAGCCTCGATCTGAAGTGTTATTGCCCACCGCAATATCCCTCTAGCAAACACAACCTACACAACCGTGTTTAATTCTGGAAACTGATGCCATCCCCTATTCACCGGGAAACTGAGAGGGCCTGCTATTTCACTGCTTTTTTTGTATACGTATAGAATTTCGCCGAGCTCCAAGTTTTTGGAGATCAATAGAAACTTCATTCATCTGCCCTCGCTCCAGAGCCATGCAAACCAGGAGATGGACAAGATCAAGCAAAGCCAAAGCACTCCTATAATAGCCGGATTATAATTGAAGTTGGCAAAATGGGTAAGGAAGTTCATGAGTCCACTGGGGTTGGTAGAATTTTACTAAAATAGTTTACTTGACTAAGGATCATGCACATACTGGAAACTGCTTTATCTAAACTATATACCGGACACCACTGACTCATAGTATACGATATTAATCCTATGCTTGTAATGGCGGGAAACATTCGGTAGGGTGCCTCACAAACGGTTGAATAAATAAATCAAATGGTTATGCTCGGTAAATGTGAGACCTGTCTATGTAGGCGTGATATTCTTAAAGGTACAACTGATGTCGGGTAAGGTCTAAAAATGATGCAAGTTAACCACGAATATTAGAGCCTTGAATTCCTACATGTATGTGGGAGTGCATGCGTTTATCTCTTACTCGAGTTTGAATATATGCCACTGAATTGGTGCTTGAGCTCGAGAATAGTGTGAAAATGGTTAGGTGATATCCGTGTTGTGGGTGTTCTTGCTTGGGTAATCATGGGGCCGTGAATTTAGTTGGAAGCGAGTCACGTCCGCCTCGTCGCGGTGCTGCTAAACGGACATTAGTGGCACTTTATAGGGCGTTCGCTTAGCAGCAAAAACCTACCACGTCCTGGAGCACTGTCACCAAACATTTGCTGGAACGGTGCAGCCCCAACCACCCAGCTGGTGCCACGAAGAAGGCAGGTTTCCTCGGTAGGGTGTCCAGCCTGAGTTTGTTAACAAGCCACAAGCGTGTGATTGGACGCTTGATGGGCGGGACCACAAGTTATGGATTGATTCAGGTATGCTGTGGTAATCGTTTCTGACGGTGCTTTTTACAGGCATGCACTGGGGGTTCCAATCCTTTGGACCAGTTCAGCCAGGCCCAATAGACCAGTGTTGGTAGACCGGGAAAGAGTACGTGTGTTGAAAGTCTGAAATTATCCACGTTTGTCTTCGTAGTTTCATTAGGTTGTAAGCCCACAGGCCAAGTGGGAAGCTTGGTAAATTCCTGTTGATATCATCAGACCTCGAGAAAGAGGAAATCTCTTTTTAGTCCGCAACACGTTAATAGGTTAATTATCACCATACATGAACGGGCCCGCTAAAATAGTCACCTTAGGCGACTATTTATGTTCCTCGCTTCCAATTATCAGCAAGGTTAAACAAGGAGGTGCGCCTGGTACATTACTTCCCTTAGTTGTGCCAACGGTAGCCGTTCGGTTAATAAACGTGGCATGCAGTATTTATTTCTTGAGGATGTAACATTCGTCCACAAGAACCGAGGACTTGAGCTTCCGTAAGTATGCCCACTCATTCAAGAATACGCTCATCCACTTGAGACGGTGGGACAAGTTATTGAGGACTGTTTAACCACAGCGGGAAAGTATCATACGTTGCGGTTGCCTTACACCCGAAATATGATTTACAAGTGACAACGCAAACATCTGTGTACAATGGGCTTTCCTTGACCTTGGAATCAGTTCCTATTATACCTAAGTCCGTTCTGCGCATTGGTGGCACGCAACCACATCCCTGGAAACAGTTTGCCACGGACAAGATTGCTGCCACAAATTATTTCGGCTCATTTCAGAACACTTTAGCCTCCAACCTACTATTGCTATCCTCCGACGTTACTACGCACTGGGACCAAATCCAGAGCGCCTTAAAAAGGCCGCCAACCTGGTCTGTGGCTTCAATATACCAGCTTCTGGTCCTTGGATGTTCGCACGCTCTTTTCAGTTAAAGCTATTTCGTCGAACAATTCCCGCCGGTGTTGAGTACGGCGCGCTGCGCAGAACCACTTTTACTGTCCTCAGGCAGCTTCTCGGGAACGGTCTCGCGGCTTGGTGGACACAGCGCGGCTTTGAGGTAAAGCAGGCTGCTTCATTAGGAACGTCACGCAACCAATTCTAAGCTAGCTCTTCACGGGAGGCAAAAGACCAAGCTTGATGGAACGTTTTGCATAAAAATAACAGTGAACTAATTGCATTCGTGTTTTCGTCTGGTACGATGGAGGCGCACGTTGAAGAGCAATTCAACTGGCCGGCAGAACAACCGTCTCACT
This sequence comes from Dicrocoelium dendriticum, assembly GCA_944474145.2. Taxonomy (NCBI): domain Eukaryota; kingdom Metazoa; phylum Platyhelminthes; class Trematoda; order Plagiorchiida; family Dicrocoeliidae; genus Dicrocoelium; species Dicrocoelium dendriticum. The sequence goes on from OX104067.1 coordinate 104,881,764, forward strand.
TCCAAGGTTCACAGCGCTCCACGGTTCGTGGATGTTTCTCCACCTACAGACCTTGAGGTTTCCAATCAGATTTGCCTACTTAGCGTCAAAAGGCACTTAGCCTAGATGCAATGCCTCCTGCCCTTTTCAAATCTGGAGGTCCTGCTCTCACGAGCGAGCTGGCATCTCTGTTGCATCAGCCTTGGACTACTGAAACCATTCCGTCTGACTGGAATTTAGCGGACGTTGCACCTGCTTACAAAATGGAGACCGGACCATTTGCTCCAAGCATCGTGGCAGCAGTCTCATTTGGGTCGTAGCCAAACAACATGCTGCCCTACTCTTGCGGAGGTTTAGCTGGGTACGGGAACAGCAGCTGCGTGAACAACAAGCTGGCTTTTGCCTGGGTCGTAGTTGCGTTCATCACATATTTACGATCCGCCAGGTACTTAAACATCGCCATATCTTCAGTGGACTATATATAGTCATACTCTTAGACACATAAGCCGCCTTTGATTCGGTTGAAAGCTTGGCTCCGTGGGACTGCGTACTTAAGAGCGGAGTACTTGTGTGGTTCTGCTCTACTCACTTTAAGCAAATATTTGGCGACCGGGCTCCAGGACGTGGTGGGTCTTCGCCTGGCAAGTGTTCCCCTATAAGAAGCAACGAAGGTCTGTTTAACTGTACTGCAGCGGCAGTAGGAAATTGTTCATAACTTCATGGTTGGAACTGTACAATTGTGGAAACGTGAATCAATATTTTGGCTGCCTTGAGATCGGGACCCGTTTGTTAGAGCATAATCGTTACACTGGAACTTCTACATCTGTATATACTGTCGTCTTTTTACTTTCTATGATACGCTGATCTTTGCCTTACTTGTGCACGAACGCACTCTGTTGGCATATATCTAGTGCGTGCTCTTCCATCACCTTCCAATGGATCATTCCGGATTCTTAATCTATTATTAGCTGAGGTCCCGTATCTCATGACAGCCAAATTATTGTTTCGCATTTTCACCATTGTACTGTTCCAATCATGGACATATGAACAATTTTCTACTGTCACTGTTACAGTTGCCATAAAATGTTTGTACAGTTGTATATATCTGATCATGCCTCCATGGGCGTGCCTCGCATAGTCGAGAACAACGTATTTATTTATTTATTTTCGTGACTTCTTATGATGGTTGTCTTTTTCCTTGGTTTACGCAGAATCGGTGGTCATCAACTGAGGGAACGTCCATCGCTTTGACCTTCACAAGCTAATGAAACAGAGTATGCCTTTAGCTGGAAATGGATAGATAATTCTTCCGTTGGTTTATTACTTACCGGCTGAAACAACTACTTGTTCGTTATCTTGGATGGATGCCATTATACTGAGGGTTACAGAAAGGTGTTTAGCACTCCCAGACTTCGCTTACTTATTACCTTGAGCTCACCCGCTAATATTTAAGATCAACTCAGACCTTTTACCTGACTTTAGAGGGCATCGTTTTATGCCAATGCAATGCCTTTACTTGGAAATTTTCCAGCACTAGGCTTTCTTTCACTATGACTAGAACAAATGGGTTGGGTCATTTTTAGTACTAGACAAATAAACTTCACTTAAAGCACATCTGGGGCATTTCACTCAACGTTTACCGTCCAACTAGCCGTGGCTGCTTGTTTTACCAATGGATACAACTTACCGCATGGAAAAATTCCGGTTCGTTATTCCGGACAACTTGCTACACTTTTGGGCCTGAACAATTATGTTCAGTCTTTGTCCGTGCACCATAATTTGGTGCAAACGTTTTGGAGACATTATGCGTTCGCCAACTCGTTCAGCTTTTACCTTAGTTGAACATTTGCCAATCATCATTGAGCACATTGTTAGAGTGGCAGAACCATGAGCCGGCTTCAATTTTGCTGGCTCTTTATGCCACCCGAACGTGTAATATTTCATATTCTCTGACACTGGTATTAACGTTAGCTATGTGCCAGAGACCCTTGTCACATAGGCTAGCTGGAAATCCTGCTATCTGGACCAATTCTTGCCTTATTTTTGTCATCAGTTTAATATTTTGCTTTTAAATGGCGTCACTCCGCACCCTGCGGCATGCACAGGGATGGGTAGACAAACAACCCTTTTCCTGCGTATTTTTCTACTCCTGAGTTGTACTGTTATTCTGTTATGCTGTCTAGCGAACTATCGTTGCTCCATCCAGGACCTTGACCGGCGTGATATCTTGTGTAACATTCAAGTCTCATTTTACATCGTGGTCACCTTGAACTCCAAAGCTAGAGAGAGAAACTCAAAAAGGCAACTAGTTGCAAAGTACAGCGTCCCAACACATTAGCCGCAATAATGATTTACTACTGGAAAACCCTAACCTGAAATCAAAGTTCTTGGGGCTCTACCCATTCAGGCACTAGCAAAGCACACGTTTAGAAGCAAGTTGCCACCTTTGCGGCTGCTCATTTTTTATTCTTGACGGTAGGGATACAAAGAATATTGGCAGTGATGGTGTATGTATAGGGATGCGTAAAATGTGTTAAGGTTGAAAAATCACTTAGAAATTGTCTAAACGGCCTATGAACTTTGACGGCACTTCCGTGCTCAGTGGACAGTAAGATGTCCTGGATTATCCATTCGGCCCAGCTTCACGTAGTCTCAAAACAACATTCACAACCGTATAAAATTAACTACGTTTGATGCTTTTACTTATACAGTGGTATTTTACCAACTGGCTACTATAATCGACAAGCTGTGGTTTAGTTCAACTTCTGGTGGGACTGGAATGATAAGAGAATCCCTTAGTGTTCCAAATTACTGGAATCGCTGAGCTGGGAAGTGATGATGTGCTCAGCGTCCTTGATGGATCTAAAACGGAACAGTTGTAGTGCACCCAGGCCAACCAGGTAATGCCCGCTTTTCCTGCTCTAGCACACCCTGCTGTGGCAGACAAGTAAAGTAAGCAAAGGATAAGAAGTGTAATGGAAGCTACACAACAAGGTAGTTCAGTTGAGCTAAGAAAATAATACAAATGTAGCAATAAAGGTAAAGTACACCAACTTCTGATGATGCTAGTTATTCAGGATAAAGGAAAATGTTCATGTTGCTACCCAAGATCGTCATGTTGCCGCGCAAACTCCTTAAACGTAGATTCACTGAAATCACGTTCCGAAAGCATGCTCCAGCGCTCGGTCACACGGCTTGCCAGCCGGATTTCCGCCCTAATCAGATTGGACCACGGTTTGTGCAGATTCCTAGGATGACTGGGTGGAATCGACAGTTAAGCAAGACTGAGTAGCCAAGGTAACCCTATCCCAACCATCCCCGGTAAGATAGAGTAGGCCAGGATTACATATCCTTTGAACCTTCGGGGGTGCTGTGGAGGCATTCTCGAAGTAAGTACACGCTCAGGTACCTACTTCCCCTTAACTCCACAACTAACCTAGTACCCTCCCGTAAAAACCACACTAGCACCATTTCGTCCAGTAAGTAGCAAAGCGGGTAAGTCCGGACGTAGTATTCCAGATAAAGTCCAACAAAAGCCAACACCCTACTCGCAAAGATGCCGCCCGTCAGGCTACCAAAAAACGTCGTATTAACCATCATATGCGGAAACCGCCGCTTGCGTCTTTCTTCCAGTTGGCGCCGGAGTCTAGAGTCGAACGATGTACGACACTTATCAACCTGGCTAGATACACGTGGAAGTTCGACCCCATTGACAAAGTATTTCGAAGGAGGGCAACCTCCTTCAATTCGAAGGACGAAGCACTTTCCAGATTTATGGGCAGTAACCTTAAAATAGACCATGCACAAAGCTTATCTGAGGCTCGCTGAATAGCTTCGGAACACCGAGAAACATTGACAATGTTCCATAGGTTCAGCTCATGAAGCCCTATCAGCGACGGTACCTCAAGAGCACGTGGTAGTTCATTCACATTTATAAAAAACAGCAGCCGTCCAAAGTCCCAGCCCTGTGGCACGCCAGGGAGTAAAGGATGCCTAAACAATCGGCCACGGCCTACCCATACACCTTGTTCTCGACCATCCAAGAAGGCAGTCACCAAATAAAAGGCGCCGCCAGATACCCCATAGGAGGTCAGCGTTCGCACGAGCCGAAAATGGGGTAGTTTGTCAACTGTCTACAACAAGTCAACGAAAAGCACCTCCAGTGCGTGGCTGTTACGCACTGTATCTGCACAAACTTCGCGAATCACCATTGGATTCGTCAGAGACCAAAACCCTTCCTGAAACCTTGTTTTACATTGTTTAGTGGATGAATTCTACTCAGCTGACTCTCCATTTAAGCTCACACCAATTTCACGAGGAGTTTGAATACTACACTCGTCAGAATAACTGACCTGTAATTTGCAGGCATTTTAAGGCATCTGTCCCATTTTTAACGATGGGACAGATGATGGCTTCCTTTCATTCGGAAGGTAATGTACAGCTCTCAAGCGATTTCCGAAACACAATAGCAAGCGTTCCATTTAATTCCGCCGCCAAATCAAGCAACCATTTCTGGTGAATTAAATCCGACCCGGAGACATTAGAAAGGTTCAACCTTTGGAACAGTCTACAAACTTCCATCACCACTACAACAAATTCTGATAGCCAAAACCCACTTGGATCCTACAAACAGCTCAACTCCTGTCAAAGAGATTTCTGTTAAAACGCTGCTGCAAGTACTCACTAAGTACGCAGGCTTTGTCATAGTCCGTATGCGTCTGAGTACCGTCAGCAGGCATCAACACTGGAATTGAGGTGTTCGAACCGCAGCTCCTTTCAACATTTGCAAGGAAGCTTTTTGGTCGCGCTGCAGCTTCCCCTGCTAGCCAAACTTAACAATTGAGCCAAGCATTCAGTAGGTTTTGCTTAAACCTATTTTTAACCTTACGGTACCTGCCTTAAGATTTTAGATCCCGGCCTACATACAACCAATCATGTAAGTTCGGTCAGGCAAAAGCTTCTATGGGGGTTTTCAAGCGTTTCCACATATCCATGTTACGTATTTGACCAGGATTTATTACTTTCACTTGAAAAGTGTGTTTCGCGCCACTGGGTCGTATATGGTGAGCACTGCTAATTTAGAGCTATTTTCTGCATTTCTAGATACGCACCCCTATTAAGATACCACAGTAATGAGCGATATTTATAATATTAGGATTTGCTCCGTATTTGATTGCAAAGAAATACGTCAATGTTAGCCTGATATTTTGCCTTGGTATTTGCAGTCGCACTAGTAGACTTGAAATACTGCACGTATGCTGGTACTTTGCACTTATCTGGCCATGATGCCTACCTATAACCTTATCTCATCCTACTTCTTCACTTATCTCTTTGACCTTGGTATTCCTGGCCACTTACGGACAACCTACCTCTGATGCGCCAATGAATCACCTTCCCCACGGTAGCCTCGCACTTTTGTGCGCAGGACCTCAAGTACAAGGCTACGTTGCCCACTGATATCCTTATCGTCAAGCTGACATCGTTATTTCTATGGCTGCCACCATATGCACTAAAATATCGTCGAATATTCTCCAAACAACTCTCTTCCATTCATCGCATTTTCTTACTACTTCCTTACCTGTTTGGCTCTCGCTTTTCTCTCGCAATATTTAGCACCTACCTGCGATGCTCCACCGCCTTACCTCTCACAATGTCGCTCAGCACTTTAGTGCGTAAGACCGCAAGTATCTGGCTATGATACGTACCTATAACCTTATTTCGTCCTACTTCTTCACTTATCTCTTTGACCCTGACTTTCCCGTCCACTTATGGACCACCTACAATTGATGCTCCACGGACTCATCTTCCACACTGTCGCTCCGCACTTTTGTACTTAGGAGCTCAAGTAGTAGGCCATGTTTCCCAATTATATCCTTATCGTTAAGCTGACATCGTTAGTTCTCAGAATTGTTACCCTATGAACCAAAACAACATTGAATATGCTTTTTTATTACCGCTTCCAGCTATCGCAGCTTTTTACTACTTCTCTTAACTTTTTGGCTTTTCTCTCCTCTTGGGCACCACCTATCTACGGTCCTCCTACGACTTATCCTTCACACTGTAGCTCCGCACTTTGGTGTGCAAGATCACAAGTATCTGGCTATGAAGCCTACCTATAACCTTATCTCATCCTATTTCTTCACTTATCCCTTGGACCCTGGCTTTCCTTTCCACTTATGAACCACGTACTGCTGACGCACCACCGACTCTTCTTCCAACCTGTAGCTCCGCACTTTTGTGCGTAGGACCTAAAGTAGCTGGCTATGTTCCTTACTTTATCCTTGTGGCTAAGTTGACAGTTTTTGCCTATAATTGTTATCCTTTGGACCAATACATCGCTGAAAATTTCCTTTTATTCCCGATTTTATCTATCTCATATTCTTACTCCTCCTCTTGCCTTTGTGGTTCTGTCTTTCCTCTTCCATAATGGACCACTTAACTACGATGCTCTACCGACTTACTCTTCATACTGTAGCTCCGCACTTTTGTACGTAGGAGAGCAAGTATCTGGCCATGCTGCCTGACCGTCACTTATTTCATCCTAATCCATCACTTATCTCTTTTGCTCTGGCTCATTCCGTCTTACGAACCATCAAGCTCCGATGCCCCACTGAATTACCTTCCACACTGTAGCGCCTCAATTTCGTGTGTAGAGCCCCAGGTAATGGGTTATGTTGCTGAAGTATATCCTTATCGCTAAGCTGACACCTTTATTTCTTATACCTGTTACCCTATGAACCAGAACACCACAGAAGATTCACTTTTAATCCCGCTTCCACCTAGCACATATTCCTACTACTTTTCTTGCATAATTGGCTTTGGCTTCCCTCTCCTCCTACGCACCACCTATCTACGGTTCTCCAATGACTTATCTTTCACACTGTAGCTCCGCACTTTGGTGCCTATGACCTCATGTAACTGGCTATGATGCCTACCTCTAACCTTATCTCGTCCTACTTTTTCACTTATCTTGTTAATCCTGGCTTTCCTGTTCACCTACGGCCCACCTACCCCTGGGGCTTCACCGACCCATCTTCCACACTGTCGCTCCGCTCCTTTGTGCGCAGGACCTAACGTAGCAGGCTACGTTTTCCACTTAAATCCTTATCGCAAAAGTGACATAGTCAATTCGTATAATTGTTGCCCAATTAAACAAAACATTATTGAAGATTCTCCGTTAATCCCACTTCCATTTATCGCACATTCCTACCACTCATATTTCTTGTCCGGCTTTGGCTTTTCTCTCCTCCTAGGCGCCACCTATCTACTGTCGTCCAACGACTTACCTTTCACCCTGTTGCTCCGCACTTTGGCGTGTAAGACCTCAAGTATCTGGATATGTAGCCCACCTATAACCTTACCTCGTCATACTTCTCGACTCATCTCTTTTGCTCTGGCTCATTTTGTCTTACGCACCACCAATCTCCGAAGCTACACCGACTGACCTTTCACACTGTAGCCCGACACGTTTGTGCGTAGGACAACAAGTACCAGGCTACCTTGCCCAATGGTATCGTCATTGCCAAGCTGCCATCGTTCTCTGTTATAACTGTTACCCTACTAACCACAACAACATCGATAATTCTATTTCATCTCTCTTCCACTTACCATATATTCCTACTACTTTTCTTATATGTTTGGCTCTGGTTCTCTTCTCCTCCTATGCACCACCTACCTACGGTGCTGCAGCTACTTAACTTTTGCAATGTAGCTCCGTGCATTTTTGCGTGGCACCGCATTCAATGTTTTCACATTTACATGAACCTAGCATCGTTGCTTCCTCTTTTCTACCTTCGGCTGCAGACTTAGTTTATATAAATCGACGCTCTTTTCAATTGACAGCTCGGTGGTGCATGCACACAACTTTCCCTCTGATTCTTTTAGCTACTACCTCCCGAAACCTCTTTTCCTGTCATCTCTGTCCATCTGACTTACCTGTGACACCGTAGTGCTCTAGGTTCGGGAAGCGCACTTAGTCTATTGAGGCACCGATGTTCTATTTTATTTTACGGTTGGCTCAACTGCTTTGCTGGCACCGCGACGGTTCCATTGCTGCAGCTTTTTGTCTACTTACTCACCGCTTCAATGAAATGAACTATTTGTCACCACTGGGTACTGCAACTTCTTTCCTTTGATGCACTTCTCTACATCTCATGATACCTAGTTTCTAAAGACGGGATTTTTAGTTTCTTCCCAAATATTAGAAAGCACATGCAAACAGACAACGCTTTTGTTTATAGATACACATATAAAACGAGGCAAAATGTTTGGCAAAGCTCAAGGTCGCCAGCTCTCCTTACTCCTTTTTTACGTTCAAAGTCCTTCTTTTCTGTGACTTTCCTTCCTTGTCTCCCGTGAGACCTGCATAGAAGTTGCTGAATAAAATTTCCTGAAGCGTAGTATCTATAAACATGACCTATAGACATGTATATAAGCTCATGTCACCACCTCGGGCATTCTGTCCCCTTGATATGCATCATCTAGCAGTTCGAGCGACTGCGTTCCAAGCAGTTTCACTATCGGAACATCACCTCAAGAAAGCTTCATCTACCGGCAACTGTTCAACTTACTTACTTACTTACTGTTCAACTTACTGGCCTCGTGTTCCGCCCACCTCGCCAGTGGGTTATTTATGGTACCAGATCCTTCATATGCTTGACATCAGTATCCGATGGATACGTTACTCGCCTCGCCCGTGTGGTCTGCCATCAAGTCTAGGCGGCTGGAATCTTATCTATTATGTAAGCTATGGGAGCTTTTTGAGCCGTACTTTCCACTGGTCTATTATTATTATTATTACATTATAACCTCCGGAACATCACCTAAATAGCTTCAACCCCCTGCAAATTATCAACATACTTGCGAGGCCCTGGCGTTATGCTCCCTCCACCTCTCCGGTGGATAATTTCCCCTGAAAGCCTTTTGATCCGTATCCACCATGGGTCTGAACCATTTGGATCAAACCCTATAACCTTCGGCACATCTGAGAAAACAATTTCCTCTCCCTGCAAGTGTATAACTTACTTGCGATTCTATGGCGTTATGTTCCGTCAACCGCACCAGTGGATTACTTCTTCCTCACCAGTGTGGTATAATGATTTTATACCTTCCGGAACTATATTGTTGGTAGTCTATGCTACTACGCTTGGCCACACCCGATTCCAAACACCACAGCAAGCTCCTCGGCCGTTCGTAACATCCTTTCCTTGCAAGCCTCCCAAGTAGGTGTCATGTTTACCTCCCGTATAACTACCCGCAACACACACCTGGCCCGCGGGTTATCTGCTCAGAAGAAAATACTGCTTATGGTTTGAGTTCCGTACTCACCTGAATAACGCAGCACCGAAATTCACAAAGCCTACCTCCGAAAAGTACAGCTGTCCTCAACCGTGCCTGATGAATCCTGACTAAGCCTTCCGCTGAGGCAACGGAAAGCGGATGTCTCATGACTGCGATTAGCTGCTCGGAATATCAGTCCCACCAAAGCGTTAATGTACCTCAATGTTATATACATTGTGGTCAACTGCAGTGTTCTAGGACCTGGTGAGTTATCGATTGGCAAGCGTTTTCCCTATAAAAGCCACCAACGTCCGCGACTTGGCGGATGTGACTCGCAACCGAAATAAGGTCACTGCACACTGCTTCACACGAATAAGGATCTCAATACCCCATACTTTCCAGCACGTGTTTATCAAACACTATTGGACGCCTACGCCTATGAAAAATGGAGATTAATCTCCGGAACCATTCGAACCCACACCTAGCATTTCCATAAGAGAAACACTTAGTGATCGTGCAGCGCTCCGGCGCCACCTTTCTCTTTGACAGTAATGCTCAAGCTCTTCATCCCTGCAACATTCCTGTGCAACATTATGTGCACTTTACAAGCCATACATTTTGCCAACACGTATTTCGGTTGCATGGTATACACCAGCTTTTAGTGTTTCTGTGGATCTGTCAACCACTTGATCAAGTCTGTACGGGTGTGCCTCGTTTCGTCGAGAATCTAACTATTTATTTATTTATTTATAATGTTCTGTCTAGCCTATAGAGCATTTATTTCTAGCGCTACCGTTGCTTTAAAACTGGTTTTAATTTTGGCGCCAGCGGTCCTCGGTAAAGCAGATGTAGTTGTTATACTTTACGCCTAGGATTTGCAGCTAAATCTGCCAACTTGCCGTCCGCTTGTACGTATGTATTTTAAGCATTTTCTTAATGAATTTTTATATAAATCACCACAGCTCGCAATTTTTTGACATAGCTGATGCCCTCGTTTTGCTTCTGTTTCCATTGGCTTACAGTTTCTCGGGACCCCTGATCTACGGAACATCATTATTGGAGCTGGAATGACGATCGTTGAGAGACGGTGCTTACAGCGTTCGCTTACGGTGATACGAAGGTGCACAATGGGGTAATTGTGAAATGGAACGCAGCCGATAATCTTGAGAAGCAAGATGATCGACTGTGAAAGACCTCTACTTAATACCGGAACGCGTTGTAGCCTGTTCAAAATTTGCAAACAGCCGTAGTACTCGCCTACTGAAATATTACGTGCCACAAAAGCCAATTCTGCCATCACCGTGCGGCACTCATGGTCAAGGAGTAAATGAAAACTCCATTATTACTCCTACAAGCGCATGTGATTACTGTACATTATGTTCTGACTCCGCAAGGACACAGCTATTAGCAAAGACTAAAAATATAGCCTTAATTAATTAATTATTTATTTTTCTAAAGCTAAGGAAGCGGTGCATAATTGGGCATTCGCTTGTTTACTTTTCTCACCGAGTACTTCATCTATACCTGTCTCATATTAGATCCCGGTTAGCATTCACATTCTAGCTAATCTACCGTTATTCCGCGGCGTTGCTGTTAGACAACTGCCCAAACAATCTGCTTACATATAGGTTCCTATTGTGGTTTTACTCCCTTTCCTACGTGACTTGTCTTGCAAACGGTTTTTCAACCAGCGTTAATCATTGTTCAATTTTCCTTATTCAATTGCGTACTTCGCACTGTGTTAAAGCATCTGTGCCATTAAAATGTCGCTACACATTCGGCGCTACTGCCAGATGAATACTCTCAAACATTTCACCCCCTGCTCTAATAGAAGGTGGCACCTTCCAATGACGTAGTTAGACGCTTGAAATATCGGCTTGTCCGGTGCAGTAAGCTCGTGTTTCTGCCATGGATACCAGGACTGAATTGCCCAGTGGGCAGGAAGCAAAATACGCATTGTGTATCTGACTGAAGATACGGGTAACTGTTCGTCCGAACACCCGTCTTAGCAAGCCGAGCTGCTGGTAACCAACTTTCGGTGAATTTGTAGCTTGCTTGGAACAACACAAGTTAGGTTAAACGAGCACGGCAAGGTCGAACCCGACGAAAGATAAATAAATAAGTCTTATGAATGGAAGGATTTCGTTGAGTATTTTTGTTCGTCGCAATCAGCCGACAATTCAGATATGTCGACCAGCTATCCGGAAAAGCACCAGACGGCCGTTTCGCCCTATTGGGGCTCATCAGTGGTGCGCATCCTTCGGTCCTCTGCGGAGGATCGAATCCATGACTGCTAGTGGCTCTTGCCAACTAGCCCGCAGCTTATGCAACTGCACCATGAAGGACGGTATCTGACTATCGTGAATTGTTAGCTAAATGCGATATAGCCCTACGCCTCCTCCACTTCCATGCAGGAACCTGCCATGCAGATGACAGCGGTCGGCCTTCCGGCGTCAGGACTTCCCGGTTACGGCAGCTATGAATCGACATAGCATATTGTGGAATCCGTACGGGCGAATTGATATTACTTATGAATGGAAGGATCGGTGAGTAAAGAGGAGACGTTTTGTTTAGAGTCCAAGTAAGCAACAGGTTTCAGAGCTACTTGTGTTTGAATTTTTCAGGTCATGTATTGTTTTCGGTAGAGTGAAGACCTCGTGACCAACTATCGTTACTGGACAACGGACGTGGTGGTGAATGCAGTTGAATCCCTTTGGTGTACTGCCGTGTTCCACATAGATCCTTCTGGGTTATAATGTCCTGTCTCGCTCGCTAACTTTATCCATCGGTCCAATACCAGATTCCCAAGAATTTCCGGACCTCAAGGAAAAAGTAAGGTGAAGGACGACAGAGAGAAGACTGCAGGGAACAAGCTTGGAATCAAACATTGTTGACGTCCTATGTTCTAGCAGTTAGGGTGCAGACAATATACTGTACAAGGTGCAACAATGACTATGCTAAAAGTGTCTTTTCCAACGTGCTACTAAAAGCAATGGCCGTATGGGTAGATTGCTGCAAGCTACATAGAGAACAGAGCGTTGTACCAGTAAGCAATTCACGTAGCGTTAGTTTATTATGATAACACTGTTGCTTGAAAAGAGCGGAAGCCGAGTTCAAATCTAGCGACCATTGTAAAGTAGATGCACACCCAGTTGCTAGTAATAATTGGATAGGGAGCGCAGAATAAGTAAGAAGAAATACAGAACTTCCGACGTGAGATATTTGCAGGTCAATTGGTGGTAAAGTGGCAGAAAAATAGGACCCTAGAGCAGAGTAAAAATATTTGTTGGATCTGGACAGAAAGACGAAACTAGGGTATTAAGTAACCAGTGCTATGGCAGGCTAGACTTAGAAAAGCAGTGACAGAACTACACTTCTGCTTGACAAAAGGAGAGCACCTACAAAAGAGGGGTTAAGGAGCGAGTGTGTGCTGACTAGATGAGAAAGGTTGGATCGACGTACGAGAATTAGGAAAGGGTAATAAAAGAACAGCAAAAGTGGGGAACGATAAAATAAATGATTAAATCTTTTATTCTTAAAAAAGCGAGGCACGCCTTTTGGGCATGCTCAGCATATTGCAATATTGTACATGATAGCATGATTAGCAGCACCAAGAGCGGGAGTAGTACAGATGGAGTCAGTTGAGTTGGCTTATATGGCCCCAAGGTTGTACCAAGTTTATGTCCACCGAAAACTAGACGTAGAGATAAGAATCAGATAACAAATGTGGAGTATGTCGATGAAGAACCAGTCCGATAAGGATGTGTACACAGTACGAGTCAGGTGAATGAAGCATGAAGAAGTAGCTGAAAAAGCATTTAAGAAAAGTGTCATGTCCGTAATCAAATATGTAGGCGTGTTCGTACGGGAGCAGATATATGCACAGAATTTGTAAATGTGGTATCGTTCAACTTGCCAATGTGTGACTGGGGCGGTAACTTTATTGAGTGGCGAGTCACATCCGCCATATCGCAGTGTTGTTAAACAGACGTTTGTGGCTTTTCGTAGGGAAAACGCTTGCCGGACGAAAACCCACCACGTCCTGGAACATATAAAGTTTGCTAAGGACGTCACAACATATGAAACCTAAGCGTAGCGTCCCGCAAAGGAACGAGTCCCTTTAGTGTGCTAAGGGAATGGTACTAAAGTATGCTGATACCAGAAAAGCCAGTGAGTGGGCTGAACTCCTACATAAGCAAGTGTCGTCGACGTAGCAGCGAGTAAGAGCTAACTAGATACCCAGAAATGAGAGGCTGACAGGAGTTTATGTGCAACTCAGATGAGAGGATTGATAGCGTAAAAAGCTAAGAAGGGTTATTTAAACGAAGAGTAGTGAATGGGCGAAATGCAAGCAAGCAACACGGTGACTAAGGACATCAGAACATGAGGCTAAAGCGCAGCATGGCGCAGATAAGCAAGTCCTGCCAAGGTGCTGGTAATTGTACCAAGGTGGATAGAGCCAGTGAATGCTAGAGTGAGACCGACAGACTTGCAGGTATAAAAGTCGGACACCTTACAACGAGTAAGAAGCAAATGGACATCTAGAAATAGGCTAAATAGCGGCTGTGCTCTAACTACATGTGTTACGTTTGGTTGACAGAAAAGAGCCAAGTATGTTTTCATGATGAAAGGGCACGGAGTGGCGGGAGTGTAAGCATACAATTTGTTAGGTAAGTAGTTCAGAGCGTAAAAGGTTAGGACACAGCGGCGTGCACATACTCAAATCATGCTTGGGTGCCAAGGGAATTTTATTATGTTAGCCTGCTCCGGGTAAAGAAAGTGAGAGAGCTAGACTACAATATGTGTAGGAGTCACAGACGAGTAAAGGATAGCTAAGAATCAAGCAAGGACGGCTGTGCACTGAGTTGATGAGATAAGGAAAGTCGCCAGAAGAGAGCTTAGGAAGGTTCAATGAAAGGTTCGAAAACAGGCAGAATGCATGCATACATTAATTTTACTGAGGACGTCGCTGCATATGCGGCAAAAACACAGATACCGAAGTCTCCTTAGGGAGCTAAAGGAAGAGCGCTATGGTAGACTGGCCGAAAAATGACGGTGAAAGCTCTGGACTTTTACATGAACAGGTGTTACAGGTTGCAGCTGTTATTGGATAATTGCACGTCCAGATAAGAGAGGCTAAGGAGCGGCGGTGCTTAGACCACTTGTGTTAAGTTTGCTGGACAGTAGATAAGCAAGGAGGAGGAGCCTAAACATACATTAAGCTTGTGAAATTGTTCAAAGCATAGGAGACTGGAGCACAGCGGCGCGCAGGTTCTAAAGTTATGTTAGGATCTAAGAGAATAACGCTAAGTTAGACTAAGCCGAGAAAAGCCAGCGAGGGTGCTGGGCTCCTACATGAGCTGGTGTCACAGACGTTGCAACAAGTAATGGAGAAATGAACGTCTAGAAAAGAGAGGCAAAAGGTCGGCTGTGAGCAACCCAGTTAAGTTATGTTTGTTTGCTGAAAGAGTGATGAGAAAGCTTTCATGATGAAACGTCAGCGAACGGGTGGAGCGCGAGCATTTCTTATGGTTGCTAACTAGGTCAGCAATTGAGAAAACCATGGCAACACTGCGGCGTTTGAAACAAGATAACATCATAGACCTGACACGTTTGAATACGCCAGACCCAGTGGAACCGGGATTCCGAGGCTTTATGGCTTACCTAAGATCCACAAGCAAGGTGTACCGCTGAAACCACTACTAGACATGTACAACTCTCCCTAGCGGCTGACGACTAACTGGCTTGTCAAACGATTCCAACCGGTCAGGAAAGACATATTTAGGTACACCATCCGGGACACTTATGAATTCCTTGCCCCAGTGCAACAACGCAATCTAGCTGGACGGAAGATGTCCTCGCTAGATGTGACATCACTTTCCCCAAAATCATGTTAGGAGAGACCCTGGCTATACACTCAAGCTTATTCAGGCGCGCAGTTTCAACCTCTGCATCCCAAAAGACTGGTTAAGGTAAAGTATACTGACGTGCACTAAAAAATGCATTTTCAGTTAAATGAGACATTTTACAGACAAATAGACGGGGTAGTTATGGGTTCAGTATTAAGACCGCTACTCGTCGTTGTCTTCATGCGTAAGATGAAGAACATTAAGCTAAACGAATGTAGCAACAACTTGGTTTATTATGGTCGATCCGTTGATGACATATTTTGTGTTGCGGACGGTCGGGTACGCATCGATGATGCGCTAGCCAACTTCAACTCTGCACACACCAGCATACTGTTCACCATAGAAGTTGAAAGTAACAACTCCTTGTCATTCTTAGATGTCCACATCTCCAGGACACCGGACGTTACAATACAAAGGAGAGCACACAGAAAGACAACTTGGAGTGGCCAGTATACCCGTTTCGCCAGTTTCGTCACAACGACTCAAAAACCGCAACCCTGTCCGTTGTCTACCGGAAAGAGTGAGGAATATATGCACAGAAGACACGCTGTCGGATGAATTGAGTTTCATTCGTAGCGTTCTCGAATAAATTTATTTATTTATTTAAATTGGTTATCCGGACTAATTCATCCGGAGGAACATGGAGCCACAAGCACCAAAAGTCCAACAAATCACCGCGGAAAAGCAATTTACTTCTCACTGCCTTTCAAGCGTGATGTGATAGCAGAACGAACTGCCAGAACGCTCTGCAACACAACTTACTTTGCAGCTGACCACTCTGTCAGCTCCACTTCTACGCCAGTCGTTGGGAAACCTCAGGAAAAAGGTACCGTGGTCGAATAGTTCCTTCTGTGTGTACCATATTTCTTGCTCGCGTCGAGCAATTTATATTAAAAAGACAACCAGGCGACTGCCTGAGGGGCCTGAGAACATTGTCCGGCATGGCTCTACACTGGTGTCAGAAAGACAGGAGTCGGCACGGTGCTGTGGCCTTTGGCCGACACAACTCACTAAGTAAATGTGCGAGGGGCCTTCGGCCTACCTGCAAGATAGCTAGACGGAAAAGCGGGCCCACTGGTGTCGCCTAATAGAGACAGCGGAGGTAATCGCTATCCGGCCCCATAACCCCGACTTATGTGCCCAGAAGTAGTTTGTACATGCTCTACAGCCACTGAGGCCTCAAGCGTTCCCATATCATGACGCCACGTTTGACCCTTCCACTACTGTTGCTCAAGCCAGTGCCGTCACTTGAGCTTATTGACCGGTTAACTGACTTCATGCATTCATTGTATTTAAATATCCTGTGTTTGTTTTATTACTGTTTGCCGTGGTGTATTGGCCTGTTGCGAACCACCGAAAACAAGCTTGTTCAACTAACAGTCTTTTGCTACTCTTGTCCTCTCTAGGATTAGTTTCTCAGTTAAAATATTTCAGAGCATAAGAGACTAAAGCGCAGCAGCCTGCAGATACTCACATCATTTCACAGTGCTAAGAGGATAATGCTGTTAGACTGTCCCGGGAGAAGCTAGTGATAGGGCGGGACTTCCACCTGAGCAGATGTCACAAACGTTACGGTGGGTAATTGAGAAATAAACATCTAAAAGGAGAGGCTAGGGAGTGGTTGTCCGCATACCAGACGGAATAAGAATGGTCGGCAGGACAGAGTTAAAATTGTCAGATGAAGACACTACCAACGGGCGGAGCCTAAGCATAAATTAGGGTTGTTAACTACGTCAGAGCATGAGCCTAAGCGCAGCTGCGCGCAGATACTCAACTCGCCGTGGTACTTGTGTTCCTAGCTAGTAGGAATGGGCACTCTGGTTGTGTTAGGCAGACTACCTTGCATACTTCCACGTTGAACTGTTCCTTGTTCGGCTTAACCGCTGGTGTACCATATCTAAGCCACACTGCAGTGAGTTCTGCAGGGTGTCCGACTGAATCCTACACCATATCTTGATATTGTCAGCAAACGGCTGGAACTTTGAGGCGATATTCCGGGTAGGGTCACTGATGCATACAAAGGCCATCGTTCGCCCAGAACTGAGCATTGAAAAATAACAGACTCGACTGGTATAGGATCAGATAAGAACTTCCCGACTGACCACGAATAAATAATATATAAAGAAATATTTTATTATCAAATTCATCAAGGTGCACCATATGAGGTACAAACCAAATCATACAAGCAGCTATTCGCAAAAGTAACATTGTGTTTTGCACCATAGGAGGATGGGTAAAAGGTATTGATGCTGCAGCGATAACAGAAATATTGGTAAGGAACCAATTTATTTATGTAACCATAGTATGTCTCTAGGCGTGTGCAATGTAGCGATCAACAGAAATAGCAAAACGTGAGGTAGTACCTGAATGTTCAGACAGGGATTTATTAACTGATGGTATTTTACTTATAGCAAAATGTAGCGCCGGTCAACTCGGGAGTGTGAATCCTTGTGTTGTGCCACTATTCAGCGGCGAGTCATCACCGCCAAGTCGCGGTGTTTTTAGAGGGACAGGTGGGGCTTTTATGGAGAGAAAGCTTTCCAGGCAAAAGCACTCCATGTCCTGAAATACTGCCGTCGATCCACTTGAACTGCGGTGTGTAGCTGGCAATTTATCTTAAAGGCCTAATTTAACTTCGACCATTTGCAATCCAATAGTGTACAGAAAATTTTGTGCCCGACCAAATGGCTTAGTTAGGGTCCGTCATCAATCATCGTAGATAGTCAAAAATGAACTAGGCATCAAACAAATGCCTCTCTTCTTTTGAGGATGGGCTGCCATCGACTAAAGTTCTCATTGGTATAATTAACTGCCTCATGTACTCGTCTCCGTCTGATACATTGTCTGCATGCTTGGTCCTACTACCTAAATTGCAATTTCACGTCCCTGGTTGCGTTTTGCCTCTCGGCTCCAATCTCATGCTTCTCAGCACACAATTACGTCCCCTTTCTCTCTTTTGGTCTATATCGCAAACGTTCAGTGGCCGTATAGGTACCACTAGCTTTAGCGCAACATCCCAGGACTCTTTTGGTTATCTTTTCTCCTGTGCCTCTCATTCCAAAACATTTTGGACACGTCAGTCCTCTCAGGCTACAAATGCCTATAGGTCTCAAACCAAGGCTTCTCTTATTTTGAGCATCGGCTGCCATCGACTAAAGTTCGCATTGGTATAAGTTACAACATTATGATAGTCTGCTTTGTCTGAATCATTATCTCTATGCTTGTAACGCCTACCGAAATCCAAATTTCCGGTCTCTGATTGAGTTTGGCTCTCGGCTCCGCTATCATGCATCTCAGCTAACATTAACGCCTCCGTCTCTTGTTTGGCGTCTCAATTCGTCCATATCGCAACTATTCAACGGTGGTATAGGTACCACTAGCCTCAGCTCATCGGCTACCAGGCAATTTTAATTCTCACATCCCCGACTATTGGACTGATGGCTTTCTTATTCCACCAGCGCCAGAGGCTGAGCACTTGAAATTCTTTGGGTCTCATCCACTCCTAGGTTTAACCATACTCTGTTGTATACTTTTTCTGCACCTCTCGTCATCGCAAATCTTGGTGTGAAAACTTGGCAATTGGCGGTGCTGTCTGTATTATTTCCTTACCCTTAGTCACTTCCGGAGCAGGCACCACTGTCGTGTTTTCTCTACAGCTGTCGCAAGTATTGCTGTCTGTTCTCTCGCTTGTATTCCACAATGTACACCTATCAGACTATGTTGAGCCTACTAAAGCGTGTCGCTCCTGTATACTAACTAATCAGGTTGCCCGCAACTCACCAATTAGTGAGTTATAACTAGCAATCTATTTGACTTCAACTTTCCACCGTGGATGTCCACATCAGAGCGGCACACGTAGTATCATTTGCGGCTACTGATCACAATACTGATATTCCAGGTCCCCTTCAGCGCTGGCCCTACAACCATTTTCTAACTAAACCTGTAGTATTCAAGCCCTTATCTTTCCTATTGCTAAAGTTGAAGGCCTGTCATTAAGCAGTTTCTTCCACATAACTAACCCGACTCCCGGTATCACCCTTTCTTGTCGTATATTTGACCTGTTTGCTGCACTGTAGAAATCCCTCTTTTTCCACTATTCGAGGTCCCTTTAGGGCTAGCTTTGCAACGGCACTGTCGCTACAGCTGTAGGATATAAATCCCATTCTCATCACAAATTTGACACTCCTTCTCACCGCTTCATCTAGCTGTCTAGCATCCGATTACTTAACATGTTGCGTTATTATTTTCAGGGCCTCAAATCCGGCGTAATAACTTCCATGGATCTCGTGCATGTTCGAACGATATGCTATAGCACTGTCACCAGATTGCTCAACTTATATCTTAAGCGGTTATTAAACCACTCACTATGTTCTGTTGATTCCCTCAACTTATTTACCGGTTGACAACGCCCGATACTCACGGTTTCCAAACAGGACAACTCTTGCGCACATTAGGCCACTTCGGCCAGAATCTTCCTCTCACGTTCAGCACATATCGGGCCTCGTGCTACAACGCAAAACTAAGGATACCGATATGATGTATAACATATACGGTCACTCCATTGCTTTAAACTGGCACAACTTTACCATTAATTTCATATTTATACAATAACAGTTCTGTTCAATTTTGTTGGCAGTTTGCTCGGTCCGTTTTCCTTCTCCCCCTTGTTCTACAAGATAACATTACCTGCACGGAAAACCGCTGAGGACATACCTGCGACGCCCCTATGTGCAGGGAATCAATGAAAAACAAAGAAAAACCCGCACTTCGTAATCCTGACACACTAAAGAACCTAGAAAACTGATCAACTCAATACAAGTCACCTGATTCGTCCGACATCAACAGCTCCAACCACTTGCACTGGACTCGGAAGGCGTCTACACAGCCATGGGAAACAAATTGGCGTTGCGTGACTGCGAATACCCGGGAGGGTAATCGGTCAGATACAATCTTTCCAATGTTATATCACCAGCCGGCAGTGTTCCAGGACGTGGTGGGTCTTCGTCTGGCAGGCGTTTTCCCTACAAAAAGCCACAAATGTCTGTTTAACAACACTGCGACGTGGCGGATGTGACTTGCTACTCATTAAAGTCACCGCCCCTAACACATTGGCAAGTTGCCCGACATCATATTTACAAATTCTGTGCATATATCTGCTCTCGCACGTACACGCCTACATATCTGATTAGTGACATGCCACTATTCTTAAGTATTTTTTACCCGTTTCCTCATACTTCACTCACTGTCTTACACGGCGTACGGGACCTCATCGGACTAGTTTCCCATCAAAATACCATATAAGTTATCTAATTGCAATCTCTACCTCTCGCATTCCGTGTACATAGAGTTCATACAACCTTTGGGCCCCATGGGCCCACATAACTCTCTCTAACTGTACTACTCCCGTTGCTGGTGCTGCTTATTCTGCTATCATGTAAAATATTGCAATAAGCTGATCATGCTCAAAAGGCGTGTCTCGCTTGTCGAGAATAAAATTTTTATTTATTTATTTAAGAACAGAGTGAAGAATTAGGAAAAGGCAAACGTTTCACTTAATGGTGATTTGTATTATTCTTCCTTGGATGTTGTCCTCTCCGAATGGTGAGAACGTGGGGGTCAGCCATCTGTGCTGGAATTGTGTGAAGGTGATATGTGCTGTTGAGTTTTAGTAGGAACATCGGTTCAGTGCGGGATACCCAGGAAGTTCCCGACAACCTTCTCAGCCCACGTAGAATATGTAAATAGAGAGCGGAATCGGGAGAAGACCTCGAAGAATAGTCATGCAACTAGGCATCGTGAACGTCCTATATCATGCATGCGTTGACCAGAGATTAATTGATTTAAAATGTGCAACAGCTGATATGATGCTAATGTATTTTGTCATTGCAACATGGAATAATGGCCGCATCGATAGCCCACTGTCTTATACAGATAGAACAAGTGCGTTACTACCGACAGCGATCGGCAGAATATTGGACTATGGTGATTCATTTTATGTGTGGAGCAAGAGATAGGAAATTAATCCTGTGATTAAGATGCATTCATTCTTTCCAACAATGAATGCTGGGCCGTGGGGCCCTTCTATATTTAGTTTAAGCAAGCCATAACCCTCGTGGCTGCAAAATAAAAACAAAACTTTGACGTTTAAAAAGACGCAGCCGAAAGTTCGATGAGTCAAAAGTCCAGCAAACCGATCTGGTGCTAAAAATGGATAGGATATATTACAATGGCTGGCTACCCAAACAACCTCCTTGTGATGCCAGCTGGGTGGTTCGTTTCGACCGCGTTTCAGCAAATAGTTCGGCGGCAGTGTTCTAGGACCTGGTATGTTTTCGCCTGGGCAGCTTTCTCTCTACCAAATGTCATAGATGTCCGTTTCACTGCACTGTGGTTTGGCGATTGTGGCTAGACATCATCTAAAGTCACCCAGTGCTTATCCGGCCAACCGCTTCAAGACCATAGCCAGCAAGCATCCATTTAACACTGCCGACAAGTTCAAGCAACATTAAATGGCAGAAAATCCCTTAGAAATGCCATACACACAGCTAAACACGCCCACATGTACACTTACATACGTGCTTGTATCAGTATGTACGACAACCCCATTGCTCCGTTGTACATTACCTGCACAAATTTTGTACACTTAACCTGGTTATTTTTGTGAAGGCGTGCATCGCTTAGTCGAGAATAAACATTTTATTCCTTTATGATTCCACGGGTGCACCGATTTATTTCTGAAACTAAGCACTCACGATTTAGGGGGCGCAAATATGAAGCTCATTCCACCCTACTAATGACATTTAAAGCAAAAGAGCTAGTCCGCTTTCTCTGTCGAAGAACCAACAAGCGCTTTCATTGATCACTGAACTGGTGGACGTTATCCAGGCGTAGTTAGTTCTTTCTTCTCCACCTGCACGACCATTGACGCTAGTTTTATAATTAACCTAAGCCTCGATCTGAAGTGTTATTGCCCACCGCAATATCCCTCTAGCAACACAACCTACACAACCGTGTTTACTTCTGGAAGCTGATGCCATCCCCCATTCACCGGGAAACTGAGAGGGCCTGAAAACTTACAGCACTACGGTGAACCAAGAGTTCTCTGGGTTGTGTTGCCTTCTACGAATGAAGCAGAAGCTGTTCTGTTATCGACAGATCGTCTCCGGGATAAGTCATGTTCCATCCGCCTAATCCTGGATATTCCGTGGAACAAAGGCAGACAAGCGAAGCAGTAGTTGGATGAAAACCGGAAGGAATCTGCAGTCAAGACCCTCCTGGTTCATGTCGTTCCCGAAGCTGGAATTCACGGTGAGCCCAAAGCGGCCACTCACGACCAGAAACAATGACGGTACATTCGCGAGACAGTCACTCTGAAAAAGTCATAGCGCAATCAATCACGAGGTTGCGCCGATCGCCAAGCTACAAGGAATGTGATCCCAGAGTTGTGAAAGCGGTCCGTCAATATAGACAAATATCAGCAATTGTGCTCGAGTGCTGATATGCGGGTTGCTGCAGTCTTCCTTTCGAACTTCGAATCAAAGTTGCATCTGTTAAGCAAACAGATCATAGCAGCCACTTATTCGTATCACTTCTCGACAAGAGTTCGGATAACCTCGATTAACTAGCCGTAGAAACTGGCAAACAACCCCCATACATTACATACAAAGAGAGAATAAAAGAGGTAATTGTGGGAGCCACGGATCTAACACCGATGAGTTCGTCATTGCCACACCCAAGAAACGATTAGTTGCCGAACTTTCACCGGTTAGCGCCACATTTTATCCAAAACATGCATCCTACGATTGGTTGTTAAAAACAGAGTATCTTTTCTGCGTAATTCACCATAGTTTTATCAGGGCCTCATTAAAATACATACTATTAATTGCATCCAAAATGTAATAATGGGAGATTGCAGTTAACCCGAAGGTATCTGTTCTGTAATAGTGAGCAATCTGAGAGTGCGCATTGGACCTCAATTTCTGTTAAAGGTTTCTACACTGCAAAAGGTTTGACAGATTACCGGGTTGTTTTCGTTTGTTTCTATTAGAAACAAGCAGCCTGGTATCGTTTTTAGACTTCCCATGGTTGTTACGGTGCTCACAATGGTTAACCCGCTCGCAGCTAAGATCAGAGTATGAACACGCAACCTCACTCACCAAGTAATTAGTGCAGAAGGTTGTTCTCTGCGTGAAACAACTTGTTTAATTTTTTAGGTAAGCAGCATATCGCCCAGAGATCCTCATGATCTTACCCACAGCTACAACTCCTGAGAGCGATTGTTATCGGTTTGAGGTGCATTAGATCAAATACGTACCAGCGTCATGGCAACTTGAGTATTCTTCTGCCAGTGAGGTGTGTGCATTTTGTCGCAACAATGGGACGCAAAGGTGCACAGTGGAACAAGCATACTGTATGTTGAATGTGAATCTACCCAGCTAAAAGACCGAAACTCAACACACTGGGGCCAATAGGTACATAATCCAACTTCATGGATTTGCCTTTCATTGAAAGCACGCAACATTCGTCAGTTTC
This sequence comes from Dicrocoelium dendriticum, assembly GCA_944474145.2. Classification (NCBI taxonomy): domain Eukaryota; kingdom Metazoa; phylum Platyhelminthes; class Trematoda; order Plagiorchiida; family Dicrocoeliidae; genus Dicrocoelium; species Dicrocoelium dendriticum. The sequence continues at coordinate 104,905,463 of OX104067.1, forward strand.
GTACACACCAGCTTCAGGTATTGAATCTAAACGATCCGGATAAACGGAATACACTTTGCCGTTGGCTTTTGGATCATATGTGCACTCACTCCGTAGTGTTTACCGATGAGTCCGGTTTCCATTTGCATGGAACGGACAAACAACATTTCTGTGCTTCTTCAAATACAGATACATAGATACGCTCGGTCGGAGTGGGTGGGGCGCGAGGACGATTGCGCCCTCGGTGCTGTGACTGCCTGGACCATACCAGGTGCGGCGGCGTTCTGGATCATGGTAGAACCGTGCTTCAGGTTGAGCAGCGTTTGACACTCCTCGGCCGGGTTCTGGAGTGTGACTGAGCTGTACTGTTGTAGCTTAGACAGGAGGCGCGTCCGGATATCGGAATCGTGTGGAGACTGGAGGCCAGAGACGAAAATCAGGCATTTGAATGGGTCCTCATTGAGTGAACTAAGTTGAAATCTTTGGCATTCACGGTTGACCTCGCCTCCGTAGTGATGAAGTCGTAGGCATCACGCTTGGCCAGCTGCAGATATTGCTAACAAGCATTGAACAGGGAGGACGGCTCACCAAAAATCTGGGACAACTTTCGGACCGTCTCGTCAAAGTCAACGTCGCATGGGTTCCTCGGCAAGATGAAACTGGTGTAGCGTTGGTATTCGAGCGTACCAACTCTGCGCAGAAGCAGCCAGATATTCCATGTGTTGTCCTGGCAAGCCAAGTCAACGGTAAACAGGTCCTCTTACCGCTTATACCAAGATTCGAACGTTCCCGCGGCCTTGGTGTAGTACAGGAATTCGCTGATGCCGCTAACCACATGGTCTATTGACAGAATTAGCTCTTGGAACTGCATGAAGGGAAGAACTGGAGAGCTTTTCGGTTAAGACGGACATCAATTTAAGCTGTTGCTGCAGCATCAGTTCTAAATCGGCGTATGCGTCATTCATGGTTCGTAAACTCTGTCGCCACTGTTATGATTGCGTAGATGCCTGATATGATTGTCACTGGCACGATTGGAGCACGCCTACGAGAACGGCTTGGATGGCTGGCCAATCTGACGGATTTGCGCTGACGTGATGGCGCAGATACACAGCGTCACACATACAGCGTAAAGCACAGCGGATTATCTGGGCTGAAATTACCGGTAAGGAAATCGCTGGACGATTTTTCTTTTCTAGGAACATGACCGGTAAGTTGTTTTATATTACTTATCTTTACTTTTGCTGGCATCGTCGTACAAAGAATTGCTCTAGACTTGCGTACTACCACAGTTATAAGCGGATGGAATTCGCAGCAGCTTATGATTGCTAGCTCGGTATGCTCAATCTGTGCGAGAATATCTCTGCGAGGACTACGTCCAATGTTGAATCCGTCGTGGAGGCCCCATCAAGTGTCCCCCACGGACATCCGATTTAGACCCGCTAAACTTTTTTCTCGGGGAATATTGGAGAGGAAGGGTTTACAGAAAAAAACCGATTTCCTTCGTACAATTGTAGCAGAATATTGTTAATGAATGCCACGTCATCACCACCATGACGTTGCAGAAAGTACTTACTAACTTCATCAAGCGATTTCTGTACCGTAGTCGGAATGCAAGTGAGCACTTTTAACATCTCTGTCCATGATATCTATGTCCGCAAACCCTGCTTTTGTAAATATATGTATCAAGAATCTATTAAATCGCTAAAAATGGTTAGGTCATGTACACTGGACAAAGGTTAATCGCCTTCCTCGGCCAGCAATATATGCCGTCACTGCACAAATTTGGGCGAAACAATGAGATGTTCAATCGATTACATTGTTTAGGGGTATAAAGAAATTGGCCGAGAGACTTGGTCAAACAGGCACGTGCCACAGTAGACCAAGTACGTAAGAGTAACTTCGGTGCTACGGCTAAACATCGGTCAGTACAGAGCCCACAGGCATCCAGTTTCCGCGAAACATTCTGTCCTCAAACACTGCTCAGAATGTATCATCGTTCGATTATCCTTAGTCTGCGCCTCATGGCGTGAAGCGCTGTGCAGGTTGGGGTACGCAGACGCCGCACATGTGTGCGTAGTGCATCGTGTGAGATCCCATTGAATCTCCGGACTGTCGTTGGAATTCCTCGGGGTTACGTCATAGCTCGCAATGTGCGTCCATGGCAATCGGTAGATACATCCCGGCCACACTATAGAAAAGAAGTTCTGGGAAGTAAAATGTACCTTCAGTATGTTGCGATCACTTACAAGTATTCTTGGCTTGGGCGACAATTCCCATGTAAAATATTAAGTTGATTTGATACGGACAGCATTCATGTCTGAGGAGTATCGCGGGTTCTTGATAGATGTGAGTAAACCGAGGCTCCTCCAACACCCACAGATGCGACAACAGGAATAAATATCTGCGACTATTTAACGATCCATAATGCTCTGTGTCCGCCATGCAGAGCAGTACATAAACCAGAACCACTCCAATCCATCTAGCAAACGTGCCAAATAGTGTACAGAAAAATTGTTTATTCAAATGACCGTTTTCCATAAATCATGCAAATGAATTACGCGTCCGTAATTATTAGATACTTGTCGCGCCATCTGCTCGCAGATGAAATACGCATATCCAACGATTCCCGAGAGTGTGAAAAAGTCGTCTATGACTGTATTTGGTGGGTGAGAGCTGTGAAACTGATAATAAATTTGATAAATTCTACTTGTGCCATAACTTTATGAGTATGCAACTTTCTGTTTGTGTTGTCAGTGAATTTAAATGCAGCGGGTTCGACGCCTACTCTAACTCAAAGTGAAACTACTTCGGTGCGTGGGGTGACACCGAAGCGCAGCTGCATCCGTGAAAAGGGCACAGGAAGAACCAAGGCATTGTCCGGATCTGCAGCTCAGCAACTAGCATTCATTGCTGCATATGCTGAAATAAATCGCGGATTCGCATTCGCCTAAGAGCAATGCATGTAGCACAATGTCCCATCGGTGGAGCTTTTAATTGCATTTTTGAGATGAAATATCGGGACAACGTGTGTTAATTTGTTAGTATTGGGACCGGTGAAAAGCGCGCAGGCTTCATTACCTCTCTGAAGCTTGGTTACGTATTAGGTGAGACGCGGCCCATATACTAAACATGTTAGCTAAAGATGGAAACACCTGTTACTGTTCGGCAATACCTAAAAAAGGGACTAAAATACAACTAATACAAGCAATTTGAGCTACCGGTAACGGATGGGCATCGTTCCGGTAATCTATATGCCGGCTGCTATGCAGCAGACAAAAATTATTTACTATGCTAAATAACGAGATGGTGGTTGGAGGGGAGGCTAAGAGGGATGGGGTGGGACAAAGAAACTCATAGCAGGAACGCTACTGAGGTCGATTCCTAGCCCTAGCAACAACTGTATTCAGCCAAACGTGCTCAACGTCTAACGGACCCCAACCAGGGAGCCGAGACGCTCCAACCGAGGACAGCTCAGAAGTGAGGGCCTTCGTTCCTTTGGACCAAGTCATCGCTTGGCCACCACACCTCTTCTTCCATCCACACCCCCGGCGCGCAAACAAGGCACATCGCGGGAGTCGCTGGGCTGTCATGCGTAACACGTGTCCGAGTCACTGGAGCCTGGTGCGTGAAATAACGGTGCTGAGCGGTTCATTTCCTTTTCCTGTGCCGTAAACAAGTCGTCGAACACGCTCGTTGCTCGCGCGGTGTTCCCACCAGATGTGAGCTAAATTGCGAAGGCACCGGTGGTCGAACGTAACTAGCCTCTTCAGGTCCGCTGATCAAAGGGGCCAGGTTTCACAACCGTACAGTACGGTCGAAAGTAACGCTGCATTGTACACTCTAACATACAGGGCCAGAGTGATGTCGCGCCGGGTCCGTAAGTAGCGTAGGTTAGCAAAAGCGCCCCGAGCTTTTGCTATGCGGTTCGTGATCTCATCTTCAATCCCACGGGCGCTGATGCAACTTCCCAGGTAGTTGAATTTTGAACGACTTCTAGCTGATCCCCAAAAACGGTCAGCGTAGGAGGCGGTCCACCGTAATCCTACAGGAACGCTTTGCACTTCGATGGTTCAAAGCAAATCCCGAAGCGGCTGACAGCCAGTGCTAATCTGTCCAGTGTCACTTGGCACGTCTGGGAGCCGTTACATATTAGGGCAATATCGTCAGCATGCTCCAAGTCAAGAAGTCGTTCTCCTGGCAGCAGATCCACACATTGTATGTCGCGTCCTGTGAACGCGATTTCCATGACTTAGTCAATAGCGAACTTGAAGAGAAAAGGTGACAGTGGGCATCTTTGTCTCACACCGCTAGAAATATTAAAGGGTGACAACAGTTTCCGTAAACCCTCACTCTGCCTGAGCTACGCGTATATAATGCTCGAATAATATTTACATATTTCTCAGGTACACCTTTCCTGAGTAGACGGTCCCAAAGTGCAAGTCTATCCACCGAATCGAATGCACTTTGATATCGAGTAACACGACAACGGTGGGCCGCCAATATGTGTGACTGTGATATATTTACTGACGCTAAGTGAAGATGTGGTAAATGCAGTCACGACCTTGACGAAACCTGGCTTGCTCTTCACGAATTTGGCTTTCACAAATGCCAGTCAGTCTGTGAAGAATGACGGAGGCAAGCTATCTGGAGGCGATGGAGATCAGACTGATTCCTCTATGGTTGACGCATGCCGATCATAAACCTCTCTGGAAAACTGGGACTATGACGGAGCGCCTTCAGTCGGTTGGGACAGTTTCCTGCTTCCACACTGTCACTATTAACTCGTATAAATCATTCACAAGAGCAGGCCCGCCGTACTTGAGGAGAGCTGGAGGTAGTACATCTGGTCCCGCGGCTTTATTTAACTTCAACAGCGCGATCTCACGTTCGACTTATGATCGAGAGGGTGGATCTAAATGGACAGCCCACGAAGCGGAGCGATCAGTGGCCGGCGAGAAACATAACCACTCCGGCCGATCAAACTACCTCTCAAAGTGCTCAACTCAACGCTCCAATCGTTTTGACAAGTTGTAGATAGGCTGTCCACTCTCGTCACAAATCGTTTCACAAACACCAGGTCTTCTGCTGCCCGTTTCTCCTATCAGCCGGTATGGATACCAAGGGTATCGGCCATTTCTATCTATGTTGCTTGATGAGGCTAGCAGCATTCACGGTCTCTCTTCAGGCTAGAACAGAATTTTGCCCGGAGCTCTTTGCGGGTTTCACTGTGTTTGCTTCCAGCCGGAATATGCCGACGAGCATCGATAAGTTCCAGAGACTCTGAAGAGACCCAATGTCCATGTTAGCGATTAGACTTACCACATGAGGATTTTCCTGCTGCTACTAAGGACTGGTGAATATGAGACCAGTGAGCTTCAACTGCATCCAGTGAGCGCTTACTCAACTCGCATGAAGCGTACTTTGATAGGCATACAGAACAGCTGGTTTTGCCAGTTGGCTGGTGTCAATGCGCTCACAACGTCGTCTTGGGCTTCCGCCAAAACGCATCCGCAGGTCAGCACATACATGTGCATGGTCGTTGTCCACTCATGTGCACCAAATCGAGCGAAGTTTCTGGACGCAACCTCTCCATCGGTAACTTATCGTATTGCCATTGATTTGCGTCCATAGCTGGTGGGCGCCAAGTCATCCACCGGCGGGTACTGTGTCGGAAATTAGTGCCCGCAAGAAATAAGCGAGTATCTTCACACAAACGAAGTAACCGCTCACCGTTATCATTACGGGAACATACACCATGTGGGCCGCCCAGATACAGTTCAGCAGTGGATACTTATCCAACTTGAGCGTTCAGATCCCTAGCCAGCACTACAATGTCCGAGTGTCTTTTGAGGAGAAGGAGCTAGTTCAATCGGCGATAGAAGTCGTCTTGCACCGAATCATCGCTAGAATTTGTTGTTGCATAGACAGCGATGACGATAGACACCTGTTAGTTCCACGCGACTACAAATCTTTAAACGAGCCAGCCAATCGGACCGCCCACATCCGGCTACTGATGGAAATCCAATTAACCGGAGTAGCTTCAGCCAGGGGATTCAGGGCAATACCAACACCAGCTTGGTCGGTGCTCGAAGCTACACCGTCACCGGACAGGCGCAATGAGGAAGTGCTGCTGGTGTCACCTGAAGGGGATCGCAGAGTGAGCACAGAGCTCGTGTCTTGCAGGCGCGTCTCCGATAAGCAGTAGATATAGTGTAAGGGTCGCCAATGTTCGGGCAAGTGCTGCCTGTTGCCCGATTTGTAGCAATGTGCGTACATTGAGGCATGTCAATGTGAAGGATGATCGTGGGCTCCAAATGGAATTCGATGAACTGGCCTTGACCGCTTGGTTGGACATGGGCTTGTCGACAGGACAGAAATGACGCTCCGCGTTCACATGTGAGTTGAAACTAGAAGGTTAAAGCATAGAAAAGCAAGGGGGCCAAGAATTGGGGGACTGAAAACAGGGGGGATAAAAGGGAAGCTGGAACCGGATGGTAAGAGAGAAAAAGCGTAAGAGGGAGAATAAGAAGATGGGAAGGCTTGAGCAGTAGCATCAAATCCCAGATCACCTTGCTCGATGCAGTAGATAGGGCACCGTTGATTATACTCTGCGGTGGCCAGAGCATCAAGAAACTGTTTGAAGAGAAATTCATTGTATTGCGTGGGCAGAATACTGTCAGTTTGCCAAGGCCTAGACAGGAGAACGATTAGCGTTCTCAATGAAAGCGTGTGATTCAAAAACCTGACCGCAAGGCAGCCGGTTTGGCGTTGGGCTCCAAGGAGTCCGTTTTAAGGAATAAAGAGCCACGTCATTCCAACCCCCAACCTGGAGGACCAGGAGGCTGAGTTTGTCTGGCCTCTAACCATTGACCAATCTGGTATGAGTGGCTGTGAAGGCGCAAAAATGCACCACCTAGTAGAGCTCAATGGATCGCTGAGGCACACAAACCATCGCGCCATGATAAGGTCCAGCCTCATTGCGATGGTCTCAACCCATAGGCGATAGAAGGCGCTTAACGGACACCACTCACAGGATACCGTGGTAGGAGACATGGGGTTGTCAGTCTTCAGACGCAATCGACTATCGGTGCACGGTTGCGATACAGTTAGAAAACCTTGGTAACTGGCGTGTACTCAAGTGGTCTACGCACCTACGGAAGATCGGTGGACGACCACGATTTCAAAGAACTGGATGTTACGTGCAGGTCATCAGTTGTAGATGAACGTATGTACCCTTCAAATAAATAACAGGCATTCACAGAATTTCCAATTGCGAACAAAGTATGACAGACCAGTAGACGGAATGCTGATATTCCGCAGCGCTGCGGCAATTGTTTGTTCATCTAGTGAGGTTACTGCAGGAGCTACGACGGTTTGTGCGCACCTGAGTGTGTGTGATGTTCATCCGAAATGCAGTTTTCTACTGGGCATTAACGCAATACGCCATCTTACTTGTGAATTTCATACAGCGCGGTCAAAGCATGAGTGTTATGGGGGCCTGACAAACCTGTTGATGTTCTATCATTTGCTAGTCGGACTAATGTTGTTCCTTTTCATACATATGGCTCGTTCCTCGAGTTACACGGCAGATGCTGCATAGATATGCATTTGTGTCTTCATGGAAAAATCCGCTTCTATTCCCGAGGCTGTGAGTATGTCTCATTTTATGCATATAATGCCAATCTCAACGGTGATGCGAATATTTCCCAGTCATTTATGCGATATGGCCAGTTGAACCTAATGCAACAATAGGCCTTACTCACCGCGTTAGTTGACATGATGTTTAAGGGCATAAGCTTGTGATCACCCACCGGCTACTTATCCCTAATATTAACTTTACGCAGTATTCTTAGTGTATGGCAGTGACAGCGCGTGGCTAACGAGCATACGTAAGTGGTAGAAGACACAGAACTGTAGGCAACATCAGTTATTGAGTAATCTATATGCAACCAGAGTACAGAAAGTAGAAATCAAATAGCCACTGAATTCACACACACACACACACACACTAGTTGCAATGCAAAGTTTCCGGAGTTAGTTGCACCTAATGGGGACGAACACGCACTCGGCAGCACTCATACCATCCCAGCGCACAGACAATCACATATATCAGAGGTACCCCGCTAATGGTCCTGTCCTGTGTTGCAGCTCAGATCCGATATGCATCTGCCTTGAATTCCAGACGGGCTTTTAACCTACGCGTTGCGGCTGCGCGATGACAGTGAGTGTCTGGTTCTCAAGCCCCCGGCACAGCAACATCTCGCCTATGCCACATCAAGTGCGTTGGTGTACACATTGTGTATCATGATGGCCTACTTCAGGAAGATAGTCAAGCCTGGTTTAGACGGTTGAGGCCTTCAAGCTTTGGACCGTTCCGTTTGTCGTTCTCGTCCGTGACTACCTGCTTATGCTGTCCTCTGAATGCAGTGAAACAGATTTCGTCCACAACTGGTGTCACCCACAGTTACTCTACTTTGTGATCCCGGCTAAGTTAGGAATCATAGTGTAGTAGGCAGAGTGTAGACCGAAGTAGTTCTAAACCGGGTACAATGATTTCACCCTTCCACGAAACTGGCAAACACAGATCCAGGACGGTGGCTCTGCCACAATTTTGGAGACTGCGCATGCAACGTCAGCCGTACTTGCACAATCCATAAACTTCAACCACAACCATGTGCAAAACATTTTGCGACAACTAAGAGATCGTTCACAAAACAAGATGCTTGGTGCAAGATTCCTAGCTGGAATTGTCCCGGTAGTCTTTCTAGGTTTAAATATCATGGAATGTTGATTTTCCCCTTTGAATACTACATAAATGAAGTCACAGTTATCTGAAGTTCTGTCATTAGATATTCCGTAGCGCTGCTTGCCATGCATTTGTTTCGAGATCACGCTTGTTTCACTTTGTGCAGCTTGGGCAACACAAAATGCATCCTGTTTGTCATTCAGTGACTACCTCTCCTGTTGCCGATCTCCTCGATTAGTTAGAAGCGGAGAGAGTGATTGCCATTCTCCATTTAGACTGTTAGTATTTCGGGCACATCAGGCTGAACTATACAAAGAACAACTGCCAGTGTTAAAAGAGCAAGAAATCACAACATTTCGACAGAATAATCTGAATTCAGTTATTTCGCGTATTTTTGTCAGCCGTTTACATATACTTAGCGGATTGGATAGGTTGCATGCAGAGATCATCAGGCTGTAATATACACCATGTGCATTCATCTAGCCGCTACACAAAAGACACTCGTCGCTGTACACACTGCCGAGCAAGCAGAACAACTACGGTTGGCGCTAAGCAACTTTTACCCCGCAAGTAAATCTACAGTTGAGAACGAATCTTACAACTCCTCCCGATTTTAGATGTTCGCTTACAAGAAACCTAAATTGTGCACTAACCTATTTTTGACCGTTAGTGGGAACTACTAACGAGCTCCAGGTTTGTAACAATTTTTTGCGATACCAAACCAGTTATGCTATGATGAAGCGATTGCATGTGAGCTGCAACTTGTCTCCTCTACAGCGTGCGAAAATGGATGTCCAGAGAAGTTTCTAGCAAAGCACTCAAACAGGGAGGCGAAAAGCGAGAAAGAACGAGTGCTCAACTTCACTAAGAAAAGAGTGTTCATAACGTGCCATTCAAAGAAGACTTAAATAGCAAGAGAGACAGCTATCACCTGCGTCAATTGATAATAAAAGTAGTATGCTGCCGATCACGTGGTTTGGCACCAAGTTAAGAAGTTGCTGTTCAAATCCACCATGGACGTGACAAACACGTGCGCCTCACCACAGGTGCTGTCTGGGTATTGTGCTGTTGCAGGCACTGTAACGTTGTAATCATGTGTTGCGGAGCAAGTATCATCGTCCAACCAGGCTTCAGGATCTCGCTGCTTTCTGATGAGAACATGTACCGGCGTAGGTTGCACCTCGGCAGCAATTTGCCACTGCATGCAAAATTGACTGTTGCTTGACTACCAGTAATAGTTGTCCATGTCAGGGTTATCGTGCGCGGATCCCGTTCTAAATGATCCACAACAAGCAGCAAGGACGTCGGTAAATGAGAAAACAGCGTTTGCCTGGTTTCCGTATTGACCTGATTTATCCGAATGAGATTCGTGCGCCGCCACTATTTTTTGTCCCTCCCGTGCTGCCTTCGGCGACGATGTGGCATTTAGCAATACCGCAGTAAGTTTAGCAAAGTAATGCGTTTCGTTGTCGAGGGACGCGATTGACGAAATCTGAGGCAAGCAGTCAAGTCACTGTACTTTATAGAGATGTTCCAACTGCATTCATGATCATTTAAATGCTCCCATTTTATGAGCCGCTTGTGACTTCCAGCCTAGTGTGGATCACCGGCCTGGAGTACCTGTGTCCAGTTCATACCTTGGTATTTGTATTTCATTAGGGAACATCTAGGCTCGGATCAGGCAGAATTCCCCTTGAATGAGGGGTTGGTTTATCACTACGCGCAGTGCTTGGACGGTAGTGCATTTTGCAATACGTCACGGCTTAAATAATTCCGTCGCAGTCACAGTGTTTATGAATTGGAGGAATGCGCGACAACTGCGCTGCTAGCTATGTGAGCGTAGGAACGCAGTTTTATTCTTCCTCGTTACAGCTCATCCGGAATGAATGCAAAATGAGCTGGCATGTGGGGTCTGGTATCAGCTGGCTTTCGGAGCACATTTTCTGTCTTCAGTTTCAGTTTATGTAAACTGCTACAGTGCTATTAGGAGCCTAGGTGCGGGAACGCGCTCGGGTTGTTAACATTATTTACTTATGCCGGGAAATAATGCAGTAGAAAGCCTTTACTATATATATATATATATATATATATATATATATATATATATATATATATCAATGGGACCGCATCTATTCATACTTTCTACATACGCGGCAGATACCAAAGATATACACACGTTTTTTCTGCAATTTCTTCACATGACCAGATAAGCTCAGCGCCAATTCAATCGAAATGTTTCCTGGATACACCAAGGCTCTGCTTTTCACAAGGTATACCGGCGATTGCGGACGGCACGCTACCCCTACAATTAAGGTTATTACAAATGGACTCGTTCCCAATGCGCCCACACATATTTAACCCAGAATATTCCGCAATTACAGTGACTCACACAACAGTGACGCGAACACTGATGCCACCATTTATGGTATGTTTTCATTACTTTGATTGACGCTAGATGGATTACCAGCAAGCGGTATTTCCTTAGCATGCTTGCACATGTACACGAGCTGCAAGCAACCCTCGTTACCGAAATGTGGTACCCCGCTGAGATATTAGACTGTTATCTAATTACCCCACTTTAACACCATTTTCGTAAAGATCGCTATAAATAAAGGCGGAGGGTGCCTCATGTAACTCCATCAAATATGCACAGCTGAACGTCTCGAACACCCACCGCTGGCAAAAGTCCCCGATACTCTCCGGTTCTCCGTCTCAGGAGCCTCGGTTGACTTACGTCTATCCACAACCAGTTATATCCAACAACTATGTATGTTGTCCGTATCACCACAACTTTGAATTTGACACCGGAATTGTCGTACAAACATAGGATAATTAAAGGGGATATCATGATACCGGAGATACAATGGACTTTCCAGATCTTATTGTCTATACACCGAGTTTACATTTATTCGGTCAGAGTTGGTTGGATGCAGTGGTTTATTATACTAACTAGGCTGACCAAGATATTAAACGTGATGTTTACATCGGGTATAGCCAACGCACAGAGAGACGTTTCAGTGAACATACTTGCTTGCGGCGGCAACGTGATACTTTTAACCACCAGCGTTAAAATGGCCATCAAATAGGTACCTCATTCCTACTACCCCTATAGCAGTATTAACTGTAAATTCTTCTGTCAATAATCCGGCATTACGATTGGGATGCCTGTGATGGGAGTATACACTCGAACGAACGTGCGGTGCCAGCCCAGCAAGGAAAGCCGTTAGGCTGTCGCAAGAAAAGGCGGCAGCTGATTGGACGTTCACACGTTTCTCGCATGCACGCTGATTGGCCAACAGTTGGACGCATTGGAGTGAGTTTGGTTGACTGAATCAAAGGAAAAATGTCATGCACTCACAAAGGTCGTTAATTATGGATCCAACTAGCTGTATATACCGATATGTTTCACTCGCCCTCTGCCTGCGTTTTCGCCTGGTCCCTTGTTTGCAGAATATACGTTTTGTCCCTGAAGGACCGACTTTTACATGGTGTCAGAGCACGAGAAGAACATTAGTACCACCCAGACGATGATTGGAGCTGCACCGGCTACTCAAATGCCTGCCCCGACGAACATGGATGAACGCAGTTTGGCGAGCAACTGGCGTTTGTGGAAGAGCAAATGGATGGATTTCTGCACTTTATCGCGTCTGGACAAACAACCGATAGCGTACCGCTTGGCCATGTTTCGACACGCAGCAGGAGATGATGCGCGCCGCGTGCTAGAGACATTGTGTTATGACAAGAGCGAAGATGCCAACAATCTGGAGACAGTTCTTGAGAATTTCAGTGAATACTGCGAAGGCCAAACAAACGAGACATTTCAACGCTACCTCTTCTTTTCGCGGAACAGGCGGCCAGGTGAATCCGTTGACACGTACGTCACTGAGCTAAAGATTTTGGCCCGATCCTGCAGTTTCTGTAAATGCATGGCGGACAGTCTCATACGGACCGCATTGTTCTTGGGATCAATGACGAAGGTTTGACGAAGCGACTATTACGAAAGCGCAACCTATCTCTGCAGCAATGTTTCGACATCTGTAACAGTGAGTCCTCCACTGCCTATCAGTTTCAGCGGATGAAAATCACAGGTGATTCAGAGTTGTGCGCCGTTTCCAGGAGCAAAACTACGAGGGCCACGACCGCGCGACAGGAGCCCTGCAACTTCTGTGCAACACGACATCCGAGGAACAGCGAACAGTGTCCGGTGTGGGGCCGCATTTGTGTCAAATGTGGGAAGCGCAATCACTTCGCCCGCTGCTGTCAGTCGACAGATGTTAGTGCACTCGTTCCAGACAAATCAACAGAAGACACCGAACAATCGATTGGTAACGTGTCTCGGAAAGCGTCGCAGAAGTGTGTCCATGCAAGTCTTCTGATCGAGGGACGGTCTGTGCGATTCCAGTTAGGCACAGGCGCGACGATCAATATTTTGCCAAGAAAGCACTGCCGTGGCGTGAAAATTCAATCGGATCAAGATTATGCGCGCATGTGGAATGGTTCCAGACTCAAGCCAAAGGGCTCAGCGACAATTGAAGTGGTCAATCCGAGAGACGGTGTTTCGCATCGTCTGCAGTTCGTGATCGTGGATGAGGATCTCACGCCGATTCTCGGCTTTGATTCGATTTTATCTCTTGGCCTTGTCATTTTTAACCATGATCGTTTTGTTTACGCTTGTCAGAGTGAAGCCGATGTTAGTGACCTGTATCCGTCTGTGTTTAGCCCGGGTTTAGGGGAATTTGAGGGTACCGCTCACCTGTCGTTAGATTCTTTGGTACGCCCGATTGCGTTACCTGCTAGGAGAGTCCCATTTGCGCTACGTGACCGATTTTCCGCGGAATTGAACAAGCTGGTTATGCAGGGTGTGATTGCAAAGGTTGATGAGCCAACAGACTGGGTTAGCCAGGTCGCAATCATTACGAAGAAAAATGGCGAACTATGCGTATGTATAGACCCGAAGCCACTGAATGAGGCCCTGCGTAAAGAACATTATGCGCTACCGACGTTAGAAGATGTTTTACTACATTTGACAAAAGCTAAGTTTTTCACGAAAGTAGACCTTTCTCCCGCATTCTGGCACGTTGTTCTAGACGACGAATCCAGTTTCCTCACCACATTTGCTACACCGTTCGGACGTTGTCGTTGGCTGCGATTACCGTTTGGCCTGAATGTGTCCAGCAAAATTTTCCAAAAGCGTTTGGTGCAAGCAATAGATGATTTAGATGGCGTAACCTGTGTGGCAGATGACGTTCTGATTTACGGTTCTAACGAAGAAGAGCATGACACTAAGCTACACCGGTTCCTGAGGCGTTGCGTGCAAAAGAACATCAAGCTAAAACGCGAGAAAGTAGAGCTGCGGAAAGAGGAGGTGATTTTCCATGGGCATGTGTTAACATCCGACGGAATCAGGGTTGACCTAGGAAAGATTAAGGCGATACAAGAGATGCCGTCCCCTAACGATGTGAAGGCAGTCTATCGCCTAAACGGTATGGTGAATTATTTAAGCCGGTTCCTACCAGGACTCGCTGATGTCATGACTCCGATTAGGCAGTTAACTCACAAAGGAGTAAATTGGAGCTGGGGGAAGGAACAGGATTTGGCTTTCACAACCATTAAGAACCTTATCAGTAATGCGCCCGTACTCGGATATTACGATCCAGCACAACCATTGGAGGTACAGTGTGATAGTTGCCAGAGTGGAATAGGTGCTGTTCTGTTGCAGAACGGAAGACCTTTGGATTTCCGCAGTCGAGCACTCACAGAGGCCGAGAAGCGGTACGCACAGATCGAGAAAGCGATGCTGGCAGTGGTCTATGCCATGGAGAGTTTCAATGATTATACTTTTGGAAGAAAGACAACCGTGTACACTGATCATAAGCCGCTGGTGTCGATAGCCACTAAACCACTGAATAACGTTCCTCGTCGTCTGCAGCGTATGCTTATCCGGCTCCAGAAGTATGACATTGACATTGTGTACACACCTGGCACACAGATGTTCATCGCGGACACCCTGTCGAGAGCACATCCGCCAGTGGCCGAACATCATCTAGAAGAGATCGAGACAGTTAGCATGGTGCAGCATCTGACAGTGACAGAAAACCGTTTAAAAGACATAAGGCGTTTCACGGAGGAAGACCAAACTTTTGCAGCTTTGCGAGACGTTATCCTCAATGGGTGGCCAGAAACAAAGAAGCAGCTCCCGAAAGAATTAACACCCTACTTCAATTTTCGGGACGAACTCACTGTCTGTGACGGTCTGTTGTTCAAGGGAAGTCGAATCCTAATCCCTTCTTCTCTCCGAAAGGAGATGCTGGAGTATGTCCATCGCGCTCACCTGGGTGCAAATTACACCATTAATCGAGCAAGAGAACTGATGTTCTGGCCAGGAATGACAGGTCAGATCAAGGATCATGTGTCCAACTGTGAGGCGTGCCGTTCACACGACATTTGGCAAACGAAGGAACCGATGATGCTGCTTGATGTTCCGGACCGACCGTGGCAAAAGGTAGCAGTGGATCTATTCTGGGACAACGGAAAGGATTACTTACTCACGGTGGACTACTATAGTGATTACTTTGAAATCGATTTACTCACCACTACGACCACGGAGGCAGTAATCAACAAACTCAGATGTCAATTCGCACGGCAAGGGATACCGGAGGAGCTAGTCTCGGACAACGTTCCCCAGTTCAGCAGCAGGGCATTCCAGGCTTTCGCAACCAAATGTGAATTCGCACACCGGCAAACCAGTCCCTATCACAGTCAATCAAATGAGAAGGCAGAGTCGGCAGTGAAGCAAGCCAAGCGACTATTAGCGAAGGCTAGAGATACTCGGGAGGACCCATACCTCATGCTACTGGAGAGTTGCAACACTCCTTCAACGGATATCGGCCTGAGTCCAGTGCAGCGCCTATACAGTCGAGGGAACAGAACTGTGATGACTGCATCCGCAACACTTCTGCGCCCTGTCACGCCACAACTTGAGAAAGTACAGAACAGTTTGAAAAGGCGAATGACTACTCAGAAACGGTACTACGACAACGGCGCACGGGAATTACCTGAGCTGACAGTTTGGGAGGAAGTATGGGTTGAACCAATTCCCGATGGACAGGAGCGGTGGAGAAAAGGAGTCGTGGCTGCGAAAGTCGGTGAAAGGTCATACGAAGTAAAGGTTGGAGGGAAGAAGCTGAGAAGGAACCGAGTACAGCTGAGGAGATGTCCTAGGCGACAGCATGAATCAGGGAGAGAACGTTACAATGCGTGCGACAATGAGGCGACATCGGCAGATCCAACAAAGAGGACGCGGAGTGGTAAAGTGTATGGACTATTTAGCAAAGTACTGCAGCAAGAACATGAAAAAGAGAGGATGTGATGGGAGTATACACTCGAACGAACGTGCGGTGCCAGCCCAGCAAGGAAACCGTTAGGCTGTCGCAAGAAAAGGCGGCAGCTGATTGGACGTTCACACGTTTCTCGCATGCACGCTGATTGGCCAACAGTTGGACGCATTGGAGTGAGTTTGGTTGACTGAATCAAAGGAAAAATGTCATGCACTCACAAAGGTCGTTAATTATGGATCCAACTAGCTGTATACACCGATATGTTTCACTCGCCCTCTGCCTGCGTTTTCGCCTGGTCCTTTGTTTGCAGAATATACGTTTTGTCCCTGAAGGACCGACTTTTTACAATGCTTTCTTTCTCTAAAACAACGCATGCACACCGCTAACGAGCCTCAATATGGGGAAAAATCTCTGGTGCTTTTCCGGACATAGCTGTGCTATGTAGGTTGTGAACTACCGAGATGAATACCTTAACCAATTTACAACTAAGATCCTGCTACTCTCGAGTATCATAAGCTAAATATGCTCTCATATTTGCAATTGCTATGGATATAGCGTCCAGCGAGTAAACGTCTTTACTTTGCAGGCTAGCCATTCTCAGTGACAGTGGAAGACAGGTGTTGCTATATCCCCGTTAGATTGCAAATTATGTAACCCAGCTAGCGTACCCAATGGCTCAGTGGTTTGAGCTGTTGGCTATTTGGCATCCGCCTCTAGTGGTCGTGTGTTCGCTCCCCAGTAGGGGACCGAAGAAATGCGCACCACTGACGAGCCCAAATAGGGCGTAACACGTCTGATGCTTTCCCGAACTAGGCGGTGCTGTGTAGCTTGTAAAATACTGGGATAAATACCTCAACAAAATTGCAACTAATATACAACTAATATAAAGTAAATACGCCCTCCTTGTTTCAGATGCCATGGGTATAGAGTCTAGTGAGAGAAACGTCATCACTTTGCAGGCTAGCCACTCTCAGTGACAGTGGAAGTTAGGTGTTGCTATATCCCCGTTCGATTGAAATTATGTAGCCCAGCTAGAGTCCCCAATGGCTCAGTGGTTAAGGCTGTTGGCTATTTGGCATCCGCCTCTAGCGGTCGTGTGTTTGCTCTCCTGTAGGGGGACCGAAAAAATGCGCACCCTTGATGAGCTCTAATAGGGCGAAAGACGTCTGGTGCTTTTCCGTACTAGGCTATGCTATCTAGCTTGTGGACTACTGGATGAATATCTCAACAATATTATACAACTTGTTGGAGATTCGGTCTTGTGTTCACTTGACTCATATCTGAACCATCGGATCCTAAGAGTCTGAATGGGACAGACGTACTCCACGCCGGAACTAATAAACAGTTATGTATTCAAGGGATGCGTACTTGGGCCGATTCTTTTCTTAATCAATATAAACAAGGTATGCGATCCCGCAAGGTTTGGGCTACAGCTTTGCTCGCGAATGATGTTAAACTAGTCTGCTCATTTCATGCACTAGGCCAGGACAACCTACGTCATGACCTATCCGAGCTGAAAGCTTCCAGAGAAAACCCATGAACATCTTCGAAAGAACTTCACACATACTGAGGAACAGATATTGAATCCCGTAAGCCCCCAACACTCTTGCCGGGACCATTTTCAGCACGCCCGAGTCAGTCACGGATTTGCGGATAAGATATTTCAAAACTTTTCAAGTTCTCTCAACATATTCTATACCAAGTAGCAAAAGCCAGATGACCATCAGGCTAGATTACTGGAACATTCGCTTTACCTGAAACCCGGCTTGAAATACTCAAGCTCATGGTCAGGCCTACCTTGGAGTATTGTACCATTATTCACAGCCAATTAAAGACAGACAGGATAACTATAGAATATGTCCAACAATCATTTGTCAAACTGGTCATGGGTTACTGCTGAACCCTGAGTTACCACGAACGATGTCATCACCTCCGAGTGGACTGTATTTGGCTGCGACGTATAAAAAACCATCTCCTGCTTACTGCCAGATCATCCCGTGAGTTGCCGAGAACTAGTATCTATCCCACCAGTAATGTGGCTATCTACTACCCTCACAACCTGCTCGTTATAAAATACATCGACATTTTTCTTAGTGAGATATGCCAATCTGTAGAGCGAATTTTCCCTACTGGTTCGCACTTGTCCAAACTTTGCCACATTTCGACTAGCCTCATAAGCTTTTCTCGCATTACCGAATGTGTTAAGGACTTTCATCTTACAGCAACTTCCGGATACATTAAGGAAAGTTAGTTTTAGCAATATCGGGAGCACTAAAAACATGCATAAATGCATTCTTTTTGCACCGCCCAATGAAACTTGTGCTTCTGCCACACTTTCCTCTCACTCCTCGAATGAGAGGCTTTGTAGTTTACTACGAAGTACCTTTGGAAAGGTAACATTTACATGTAAACAGACAGAAAGTCAGACGAACGCGTCCTTGACTCGTACAACTAGCAACATGTTATCTGCTTTTGGCATGCTTTAATGGAGAATATTTTACGTGTATAATTCTTTTCCTTGATTCTGTTAGGACACGGAATCTACGCCAAAGATTCTGCGTACAAATGATTGCTCCGATCTAGGGATCATAGAGCGCTTGTCGGTAGATTTGCAAAATTCTATATTTATCTCTATTTCACAACTCATTTGGCTTTCGACTTACCTTTCGGCTAGGATGCAAGCAGTACAAATACGTAACTGTTTTTCAGTCCCCAAAACAGTCATACAAGAGTGTGTCCTTGGCAATTTGCTATTGTTATTTACTTACACCATATCTTCAACATCATGAACCATGGCACGGCATTCTTGTCTACAGACGAAATACAAAATACCTTTTCTCACAAAAATGGGGACACATGGGAGGTTTCACAACCTATTTCAGACGATCTTACATCTCTCGAAACCTGGTGTCGTCAACGGTAAATAATGTTTTCGGCACATGACACCTTGCAATGTATGAGCTTCTCTCAATCCAAATCCGTTCGTGACTTTAGCCGTAGTTGCACAAAGTATACGCACTGCCAACAATTTTCTACTGCTCGTTGGGGAGCCCAAGCATGCCCAACTCAGACGAACTGGCTGTTGAGCGAAAGCAACGCCGGTTTACCAAAAGGATAACTGGTTACTTCACAACACTTACAGTGAGCGCTGTACTGTCCTTGGACCGCAATACTTTTAGCTGCTCACAGTGATATCAAATCTGTGTTTTTCGTTCAGATACAAATGTTAAAGGGCTGACACTGCAGAGGTCAATTTGTCAATGACTCAGAGTGGCAGATTTTCCATACGTTGTGTAAGTTGCGAAGGTATGATTCCAAAACTGAAAATACGAATAAAAGCAAATTGTTATCACTGCCTACCCCAAACTTTGCAAAAAATTACCCCAAAACATGGGTTACAAGTGTCTAACAATAAATATCTTGCTGTGTGCCACATCATTTTTATGTAACGGATATCTCAGCTTTAGGTAACAGTATTCGATAATGGCGTCGACATCAGATAGGGGCATAGTTGCCATTTCTTGCATTTTCTTACCGACTGTAAAAGAGTTGCCAAAAATTCAGCATGATGGAACAATTGTATTGTCAAGATATTTCAGCTGGAAACTTGTAGCCACGTTCCACATTAGAAGATGCTTGAATTCATCTTTGAGACAAGAACCAAATTAGAATAGTCAGATCTATGAATGCCCTTAATGATTATGAGGAACCCCCTCCTCAACATTTTTCCCGGGTATGCTTAACTACTTCCATAAGTCAGCACATGTTGGAGTGAATTCTCAGTAAACCTATGTTAGAAGATATTGTGAAACAAAACTATGTAGCTTTTGACTTGTAAATAGGCACGAGCCGCCTCGCGCACTGCCTAGACATAAAGGATCCACTGATTCATTGAGTTAGTGCGCACTGATCGGCTTGGTGAAATCTGGTGGTTCACATGCGGCTTCGCGGTCACACCACACAACCAATGACTAGGGTATTGTATGCGCAATGCTATTTTGTTCACTTCGCAATAATTACTAGGGGCAATGGCCTAGGCAGCTGTCATTTACGTCAGAATCGTTGACCGAAGTACTCCGAGTTGCTTTACCGACTATCGGCTGTGACATTTGCGCAGATTAATCCTAGCCAGCGATTGGTGTCCTTAGACTCTACCATTCTCACCCCGTCATCGCGCGGATGACTACATCCGGCCAAGCATGCTTACATTTCTCACATCCACCCCCATGCCCAACAGACTGAGGCCGGCGGAACAATGAGGTCACTAAATGACTGTGCGCACAATCATGGCCGATGCCAACGTCACGAAATTGAGATGGTAACAAACTATCTCGCTTCGGAATCAAACGAACCAATCACGAAGGTAGATGAGAATTTGTATAGACTTTCTTTTGACATGCTGACTGGCCGTGTCAGTTTGCACATGAGCCAAATCCCACGAGCTTGTAATACAGCAGTTTCATGTCCGGACCTAAAAGTCGCCACAAGTTAAACTTGTTCGAGAGAATAAGAGGGTTTGCTGCGGTGAAAGGTTTATTGTCATTTATCTGTTCCATATAATACTATAAGTGTGGGAGTGAGAGCTTGTTCGAACGCAGTTGTAATACTCCACCGAGTGAAATAAAATATAATACCGACAGATGGAAGCAAGCAACATTTTGCTTGTGAATATCGGCGAAATACTCCGTGGAATATACAATTCAAGATAAACTTAGGATGCGTTGGTATTGCTCTTAAGAACATGGTATCAAAAGTTATAACTTGTAAAATCAAAACGAATATGTATAGCTCTAGGGCTGTGCGGCATGATGCGAGTGGGAAACAACAAAATACCAAGATTGCACGAATTCTGGACCAACACTTAACAGCTGCGACTACGGGGTGTTGCGTATTGTGCGAGTAACTGATTGTACCTCAAGTCACTGTGGTAAAACAAAAGCATCGCAGAGCAATTTGATTTGTTAGGAGACATATTACTAGCTTCGGATAAAGTTTGAGACGGTTTAGAACATCTTACAATCTGATCGATTTTTCGGTGGTTGGACGATTGGTAACCAGGACGGCATGGTCTGCGTACTCTAGGATGTGCGCGTTTTTTGGTCTGTTATTGAGCCAACGTAAGTCGAAAGAATAAAAAGCGATAGAACTGTGTCCTGGATGACATCGAAGATGGTGATAAGTGGGAAAGAGCATCGGCAACTGACTCGGAAACCTCAGTGCAACCAGCAAAACAACCACTCAGCAAAGTAACGATGAATTCTTTGAGTTAACATATTTTTAACACTATACGGTTTACAGTGCCGAGTGTTTAGCTTTAGTCATTTAAACTCAATTGAGTGGCTTTGTTTCTGCTGTCAAACAATGACAGTGCAGAATGTGCGTGACAGGTAAATATAGTTGACCTCTAACTAGGATAGACGAACTGAAATGGGTTCAGTCAAGCGCGTACACGGCAACAAATGCTTAGGAGCTCACGACGGCAACCCTTAAGAGGAAGTATTGCTATTGTTCTGGACTTTATTCCTCTCACTCTTGAATCCCTCAATGCTGTTCGATTGGTTTGACATGTGTAATCTAATTAATTGATGGATGTTACTCGGGTGATTTCTAACTTCCACTAATTGCAAACGCAATTCACCCGAGTTGTCGTCCAGCTTGTCTATCTAAGCTGCGCAATCAGGCGCTGGGTGGTTATTATGCTCTCAGAAATAGTTCACTCAGATGACTGTACAAGATATACTAGCGTGCATCTAGGTGAGGTCAATAGCTACTTCGCTAGATTCAGAACAAACCTTGGGTTTAGCCATTTCTCATTGCACTTTAAGCATTTTACTTAATTTCCCAGTCATTAGAGCTGCTTCCATGTGCTTGACTGAACTTGTTGGAATGAAATTCGCTCCTTATAACACTGCGAGCACGGAATAAATTATACTAGATGTTGCCCATTTGCACGTTTAGCCGCGACAATACCAACGCCTAGTCTTATTTCCCCACTGAAAAGTTAAATCAATCACGTTTTTCTAAACTTAATATTACCATATAGTCACCGTACTAATAACAGTTGTATCAGATAAGCACACACTCCTGTCTCTGCCAACTGCTATCAGACTTCTGTACTCCTGATTCGCGGCTGCGTTGTCGTTCAGATAATTGTTTGGGACAAAGTTCTCAAACTGCACTTCTTTTACTGACATTGCCCACCAGCGACAATGACGAAAGCTGGAGACATGTCGACGTGATTCTTGCAATAAATTGACATTCAGCAGCTACTTCGCTAAACTTATTGATGCTGCGCACATTAAGCGTTGTCAAGCGGCATGCTTCACTGACATGTAATGCAACTAGAAAAATACATTTGCAATTTGCTACAAACATGACATTGACTACCAATCGGTATAAATCATACAAACGTGGTGGTTGCACTAACGGATTTCCATGATTTCACAGCGCAAAAGCTAGAACCGCTAATCTTATATCAAGTGAGAAATTAATTACTTTATCAGTGCAAAGTATATGCTGAAGTCGCTGCCTCATGTGATTTATAACAGGCAGTTATTTATATTTGTATGCAAACATTTGTTAGTACGCCTCATACAGCAGCTTCGACATACCAAATACACTTCACTGCCAACTACATTTGCGCGATCTGATACATATAACTGCTTAAATGTCTGAACCCGTGCAAACTAGAACAAGTTACAAATAAAGAACGTGATGGCCAAGGAGCATCTGAGCAGCGAGAAGAAAGGTATAGATTAACGTTTGTCGTTACTAAAAGATACAGCCTGATTTCCCATTTTCGTAGGAATTGGAACCGGTAAAAATAATCGTATGTGAAATCCATCTAAATGTCGCCTCCATAGGACAAGAGTTCTATTTAACAAACAACGTTTTCCCTAATTAGGTCACGGCTACACCAAATAGCAAGTTCGCAATCTCATCCAACAAATGAATGAAAAGCTGAAATGTCAATGCACACTACCAACATTTTGCGCGATTGCACGCAGACAGTATAGATTAAAACATGCAATGGAAACCTGCTTACCGGTTTTGATGTGTTCTCATTTTCAGTGAAAATGGTTGGTATCGAAACTGAGTATGTGCATGTTGAAGCAGTGCCTGGCGGACTGGACCGTACCCAACTGCCCGTATATACAAGATGAAAATCCACTTTGTCTAATCTTGAAGTTAAGACAAGTTCTACAATTACGGTTCCAAAAAATGCTAATATTCGAAGATGTGCTGATCACTGGTTTATGTAAGTATAGATACAATCGCTCCAAGCGGGGTATCCAGCAAGCTAATTTTGTCCAGAACCCACTAAAGGTAGTTAGTAACTGCGCGATTTAAGGGAGGTCCAGAAATTAAGCCAAAGTATACCGTGACAGTACTTGACCAATGGACTCCCACATCGTTCTTAAATATCGAGGGTTTAGAATTCAATTGCGAAGTTTATACTTTACGTTGATTTCTAGGTGCCTAGTAAAATCAAATTCTATTTCTGCTTTCTTCTCACAGCCGCGTCTTAAATTTCCTTTTAGCCAAAGCATCAATGTAAAGAGTGGGATTTTTCTACCAACAATACTTTTGAATAAATATCCAGGAAACCAAAGGGAAATAAATTGATTTCTTGGAACCTGTACTCCCCACAATTGTGCAACTTGTGCCAAAGTGAATTTATCCAATAAAACAGGTGTATAAGTGGTCAAATATTGCCCAGACATTACATATACCTTAGCGTTAAAGATATTTGAGGTAAATAATAGCATGTAGATGGCGTTCTCTCTCAGTAATTCATTTTTGTGATATAAGAAACGAAATACCCACTCAATAACACGATTTTTTGGCCACTAACGTAGCACAAAATGGAGACGTGAGTGTGTCGCTGTGTAAATTAACAAGCCATAAGGACCAAATGCTGTGTCTGACCTCTTTGAAATTAATCAATATGGGGAAATAAACCATTGACCGTTGAATGCATTCCACTGTTAGTGGACACGACTGTGATGTAGTCATGGTTTCTATTTGTAGCCCTGTATGTACGTAGTGAGTCATAGCTTCAGTATGCTTTTCCGCATATTCGCGAATGCACTCAGCATCTGGCACACTACTATGAGGTCACGAAGCAGCCGTCCACTAAAACTGATTGTTGTATACGTAAGGTCAAAATGCACGAGCAAGTTAAAAGGTCATGCTGATAAACGGACCGCTGTAATCTGATCAGTGTCTAACTGGGTGAGTACATAAAAGTGTCACAAGGAGAATGATGAACCAATAGGGAAGCAGAGAATTGGACGCTTTGTGTGTGTGTGTGTGTGTGTGTGTGTGTGTGTGTGTATGTGGCTGGGGTTGTGTGCACCTGTCTGTTTAGACTAGGTCAAGAATGCTGACAGAATACACAACACTGATTACTTCTGTTCTTCATGGTATGAGATGTAAAACAGGCACGTTGTCATATTAGACAAAAGGATGCATGTGCCTAAGGGTATCAAATAAAT
The DNA here is from genome assembly GCA_944474145.2 of Dicrocoelium dendriticum. Classification (NCBI taxonomy): domain Eukaryota; kingdom Metazoa; phylum Platyhelminthes; class Trematoda; order Plagiorchiida; family Dicrocoeliidae; genus Dicrocoelium; species Dicrocoelium dendriticum. Next base: position 104,930,023 of record OX104067.1, read on the forward strand.
GCTAACTGGCCCCAAACTCCTTGGCGTTCCTATCACAGAATGCAGACATTCCTGGTCCTCATCCTACGCGAGTATGTGGAATTCAAGTTCTACGAATGAGTCTGGAACCCGTGTTCTGTACGCCAGGACAGTAGTTGCAGTCTCCTCGGACTGGTACAGAGTTTGCATTAGGTTCATCAAATTGCGACATCAAATGCTATGCAAATCAGCAGCTTTTCAATATCAAGCGGCTGTGAAAAATACAGCTGACGGTGCTGTTGTTCGTGACCGTCTATTTGTTACACGACTTCTACCGAGATCGTAGGCGTCGCTCGATTAAACTGAACAAGATTAGTAGCGTTACTCACTAGGGAAGCACCACATCACTCTTACTAATCACATTGTTAGCCCACTGGAAACTGCGCAGTCAGGACACATTCAGCCGCATATCTATTTGTGCCAGCCGTAAGCTTTTACAGTTACACTTTTCATTTAAAGCTACAAGACTTTTTAAATTGAGCCATTAAATTCTCTGCATTAACTCAAACAGAACAATCAGAAGTTCCGTGCTGCAAAGTGAACCATTTCGTGTTCTCTGTTCAATGGCCGAGGAGAAACGCGTCATTTATTAATGTGACAAAGAGCAGTAAGTTGGAAACAAAAAGTCACGTAAAATTGCAACTGAAAGTTGACTATATGTTGGGGAAGTACCACCAAGCCTAGCCTTGGCTGAGCGTAATAACCGGTTGCGTTAGAGTGCACAGTTTTGAAAATGCTGGCTTTTGGCCGCTGCCTTGACTGCGGCATTTATGTCATGCAGATGGTTTCAAAGGCCGAGCTGAACTCGACCTTTGGACCCGTTTTAGTCCGATACTTGGCTACATTACATCGGTAATCCATGAGTTATTATTGACGGAGTGTGCTGAACGTGATCTGTCATTCAAATTACTGTACTGGTAAGATCCGATCATTAGTACATCAGCCGGCATGTACCAGTGGTTTGTATGTGGTATTAACCAATCATTGGTGACTTTTTCTACACCTCAATGCTGATCGCACAGCCAGGTCGAACAAATAAGGTGAATAATGTCCGCGCAACTCATGTGGATTAACGCACCGTACCTTAGTGCCGGTTAAATCGAGAATATTCAACAAATCACAGGTTAGACACTACTATTAAGATAATGTTGGACAGATGAACATGATGCATAAAAGAGAGACGGCATTTGATTTTATGTGGGCTATGGTTCCAAGTCAAATCCGGTGCGATTGCGACGATGTCCACGTCGAGTCATGAGAACGTGGATGGATAATTACTTGCCCTTGTCCGGTCGTCCAGTTGTGTTTGATGCGGCTCGATGCAACTTAAATGTGTCCGTTTTGTGAGTTGGTGTGAGAAAGTGCTTCCTCCATCGGCTATGCTTGTCAATTGCTTTGAAGTGCCGATGTGGTAATGGAGAGGTCAGATGTTGTTTTGACGAATGCGTGTAGACCACTCAGTGTACATCACGTGGTGTGTTACATGGGCTTTAGCGTGTGATCTGTAAATAAAAGCGCAGCGCCAACATGAAAGTTTTGACTTGTAAATGAACAACAATCCGTAACTGTGGGTATACAGTGGGCCAAATGACAAGCAGTGCATCTTACACCATCAGAGTTGAGATGTAATATGGTTAGTCCCCTTTTGAAATTTGAAAAGCGCGGTAAGAAGTGGGAAGCTAATATATGCATGCATTTTGCACTATCTGCTCGGTACCATTAAAAATAACAGGTATTTATCTATATAGTTAACTATACGTGTGAATAAATAAACATGTGCCAAATGAATGACGGAAGTTCCACTCCTATGTCCATAGCATTCTAACGCTGACAAATAATTGCCTTTGAACACACAGGACCGGCTTCATCCGGCTTATCACGACAGTCTCGGCGAAACGGAGGAAGCGGGAATCAGGGTGACGTAACAAGGGGTAAACGCTGATCCAAGCTCTATCCGGTGACGTATGATCAGTAGTGGTTTACCTATGGAAGTAGTTGGCGGTTTGCGCAAGCACGGAAATTCTATGAGGCAGGGATGCCAGTCAATCTCACGTTATGGAACAATCGAAAAATGGTATATTACAAACATAAAAGCGGATGCTTAACAAGTCGCGTAGGATGGTCAGACAGATAAGCACAACATGGTGAATAGAAAAAATGGCTAAAATGAACATCATTTTTGGTGGACTCACCAGTGTTAACACAGAGGCATGCAGAAGAACCAACCACAGTTGTTTAGGTTAATTCTGGTTGTGCGACCTTCGTCGCTTTATATCGTCTGGCGAGACACACAGGCTATGTCTCGTAGTGTAGGTGGCGTTTTTTAAACACAAGGAAAATTGGGGATGGAAACAACGTAATTTGGGAGGTTGTTACAAGGCTAATGCACACGAAGAGAGTAAAAGTTTGTCAACATTCTAACCGACTGTACCGCGTGGCTAATTTGAACTGTTGGTCCCTAAAATTCATGCTGTGGCTCAGTTGTAGTAGGCAACGGCAGACGTGCTTGGGGTTCCTTAGAATCTGACAGGCCATAATAAGGTCGCCACGTAAGCGCCGGTACAGGTCACTGTATACTTTTAGGGTCCTCAGTCTATTGAGAAGGAAGATTAAACAACTGTTTGACGTGTTTTTGGCTCGTCTCTGTGGAGTCTCGAGCGCTGCAAGGTTTTGTTCTTGCCAGCGCTGCCCCACCTAGATTGAGTATTTCACATGAGGACGCACGTAGGTGTTAAACCACTGCGAACAGACAGAGATATCAAACCGCCCGAATGCGCTTCATAGCATGCTGAGGTGTTAATTCCCGGTCTTTGAAGCCTTCTCAGATTGTTCTGAGCAACCCAGAGCAGTTTGAACTAGTACCCCAAGGTCACGCTCCTGGGTGACTGCTTGCAGGACATGATTTCCCAGATAGTATGTGATGTTCGGCTGTGGTCGAATGTGAACCACTTTACACTTCCCCGAAATGAACTGGAGCAGATTGTGGAGTGACCATCTATACACTATCCAGGTCTATCTGAAGTGCAGCTTGATCTGCTTGGTCGGTGATGGTCCGACAAATCTTAAAATCGTCAGAGAACAGCTAGAAATCTGAAGTAAGCAAACGCGTAAGCTCGTTAATGAGCACGAGAAACAGACGCCGCCCCAGAACTGATCATTTTGTAACTCCACATTCGACATAAATCGGATCGGACAGCGCACTTCGTACTCTGATCTGCAGTTGCCGATCCTGCAGGAAATTCCTGATCCACCCAAGGACTGGATCACCAACTGCATAGCTTCCGAGCCTGTGAAACAGAATGCGATGGTCCAGTTGGTCTAAGGCTTTGGAGGAGTCGAGTTATATAACGTATCAGCAACTTCCGTCCAAATACTACGTGCAATCAGTAGATCGGTAGTGCCTGAACGGTGTTGGCGGAAACCAGTTTGCCCGGGTGTTATAATGTTGTGGCGTTCTAGATGGTCTACTAAAGTCACAATGGTTGGACCCAGCTTGGCACGTGTTCCTTTTTCGGAAAGTCAAAGACCAATTAGTTCTGCTAATGTAAATGGCTCCTCAGTTGCACACGAATTGAAATATGCAGTGTGAGTTAGTCCCGATCGGTTGAGCTTCCTTGCTTGGAAGCAAGGGCAAGTTACGATTTTAATTGATGAGCACAACCTGAGCAGCACTGTAACTTCACTGCGTAGCAGAGATTAACCGTTTCGTTGTTTTCAACGCGGTAATCTTACCCTTGCATGGCAACCCGATATGTATCCTTTTCTTGGCTACTGTATGCACCATCCTTTGGGCCCTGCTGCTGGCTGTTTCTCCATACATCTGCTGAATAAAGATTCACGATGCATGTGGTTGTAAGTAACTGTAGCCCGTCAGCTAGACAATCGACCGAGCAATTTCGTCTAGCACGACTGAGTTAAGTTTTCACAAGGGTCCACGTGTACCGCAGCTATGCGGTACTCGGCCTTATTCATGACTACCACTCCAGAGCACTTATCCGGTTTTATCACAACTAGGTTCATAATTCACGCAGCGTCTGAAGGCGTTGGCTTGTAATTGCACATTGTTCAGTCACCGGCACAGTCTTAACTTCATAGACGATATCAGTCCATTTGTTTCTAAACAAACAACATTTTCAAGACTGGATGGTTGAAGTTAACTAAAGTGACTGCAAACTGCATCTACGACTTGCATGTAGAAAAGGGCGTCCGGCGTAATGTAACCATAATTCCAAACCAGGCCTTAGCAATACGAAAAACCGTTTCAGTGGCCTTGTTCTCTCAGCAACTGTGAAAATCGCGGGAGATGCTTATTTTCAGTTAGCTAAAAATGCAAGGTAGTTAGTTTCCTTCAACAAGTTGAATAGCAAGGAAAGAAGATGAGGGCTGCTTGATGCATGCATGTCGTATTGTCTCCGCAGTATCATTAATAATAAAACATACACATAGCGATAGCCAACATTGGGTGCTACCAGACGTGCTTAAGTGCAGAACAAATGACGGGATTTCAGCTGTACACGCATTACAGCTTTAGGCTTACCAATAATTTTTCTTGAACGCATAGGGCTAGCTTCATACGGATCATAGCAACAGCCATAGCGAGCCAAGAGAAGCGGGGATTAGCATGACGTAACACTACTTTGAACGCCGAGTTTAACTCTAGCTGGTGATCCGAGACAAATGTTTATTTGCTTTT
>OX104067.1:104935230-104958777 GCA_944474145.2 Dicrocoelium dendriticum
TAACGTAAGCGTTTGCACCGGAAGCGGCGTTATGGGTAGTAAGCAAGCAAAGCAGTTACGGATGTATCTTTCGACCTGTACCACGGTGCAAGGCAACAACTGATAATGGTCCGCCCCTACAAACCGGCCGCTAAGTCCGGCCTTAGCTTTTGAGGTGAACGAAAAATATGATCATCAATCATACCACCGCTTCAGCTCTTCTACTTGGTCCCCAGGTCATGCCCGGTCCTTGTAGCGCCCCACACGTTCACGGTATAAATAAATAAATAAATAACTAAAGATTTTATTCTTGACAAGGCGAGGCACGCCTTTACAGACATGATCATTATGACAACAATGTGTGGTCTAGAATGTGCAAGAATACGTTATGTTGGCCATACCAGTGTCTGTTTATGTAGGGGGTATGTAACTATGTAACTGTGTGTGTGTGTCACTGTGAGGTTCCTGTTTGTAACTGTGCTGCTCTAACATTGACTCTCATATCGTCAGCAATGCTCGAGTAGAAGATGGATGTCCGTGTGTTGGAAAGGATTATTCGGATACCCACGGGGCAGTGACTTTATTTTGTGGCGAGTCACGACCGCCACGTCACAGTGTTGTTAAGCAGACATTGGTGGCTTTTTATAGGGAGAACGCTTGCCAGGCGAAAACCCACCACGTCCTGGAACACTGCCGCCGAACTATTTGCTGGAACGGGTCAAACCCGAACCACCCAGCTGGCACCACGAGGAGGTTGTTCGGCTAGCCAGCCAACTTGCATGGAAAAGCGGTGGGTGGTTGTTGTGCGATAATGCAGTAGTAAAAGAAACCTAGTGATTTTCAAGTTTTATTCCTATTTGTGTAAAGTATGTCAGGTGTTGCCTGACTGAGAAATGCTGAATATTGGGAAAGTACTTTTAGAGGGTGTGCAATGCATGCGTTTAACAACCTTGTCTCCCTTTCGCTTTGCTTTTCTTAAAGGAACGACGAATGAGTGCGCTCTCTTAGCTTATCATGTCAGTGGATTTGGGGATGCTAGAGTAGCTGGCGTTCATGTCAGTGGGATGGTTGGCACCGTCCAAGTTCGGTGGCGGGAGTTGCATTCAAGACAAATGGAAGCAATCTTAGGGAACGACAGTCAGCAACCAATGTCCGCGCCTCTGTACCATATTCGAGTTAGCAGGAGGATTGGTAAATATCGAAAATTTCACGCTTTAACCACTCCACAGATGGCTATCGGAAATCAAAAAGGCTGCAGGCAATTTTACTGGAATTATCCGAGGCGCCGTCCAGCGACGCAATTTGCGCACAAATGTTCGCACCAATTATTCTGTATTTATTTCCAGCAAGCTTGTGCACATCCCGGAGTGAGAGGCATGAGTAGCTGCCCTGATGTCGGATGGAAAGCACCTTGCATTTACTGACGTTGAAATGCAATAAGTTTTGGATCGACCATTGATACACTGTATCAAAGTCACTTTGGAGCACATGTTGGTCGGCGTTCGCCTGGATCCTGCGCCAGATCTTGATATCGTCGGCAAACATTAGGAAGTTTGAAGCGATTCCCTGTGCAAGGTCATTAATAAAAACCAGAAACAAACGTGGACCTAGAACCGAGCCTTGCGGCACACCACACTCGACTTTTATGGGGTCCGATAAAGAGCTCCGAACTCTGACCACTAATTGCCTTTGAAATAGAAAGTTGGCGATCCAGCTTAAAAGAGGGTCTCCGATCCCGTAATGCTGTAGCTTGGATACTAGTATCCGATGGTCTAGACGACCGAAAGCCTTGGAAAAATCCAGGTAGATCACATCAACACCTTCTCCAGCGTCGGCTGCCTCGGTCCAACTACTGCGTGCGATTAGTAAATTAGTTGTACATGACCGCTGTCGACGGAAACCGTGCTGTTCAGGAGTGATGAGGTTGCAGTTTTCCAGATAGCACACCAGTGCATCGGCAACTATGAATTCCATGACCTTGGATAGTATAGGAAGAAAGGTTACTGGGCGGTAGTTGGAGGGATCAGATCTGCTTCCACCTTTGTGAATCGGGCTTATTATTTCAAGCTTCCACATGGCGGGAACTTGGTTCTGGTGTGGGTACGCTTACACATCGGCAGAAATTCTGTCCCCGTAGCTACTTTTTGTAGCAGAAAACGGCGGTTGTTCGCACAAAGCTGTACGCCTAGAGATGTGGCGGATTCATTGGGAAATGACCAACCGCGACGATTAAAATGCTGCGCGATTCCTTGTACAGAGCACATAATTATTTCATCATGTGGAAAACATCTGGTGCTCAGACTACAACCCGTATCACTGCGATTATACCAGTTTCAGACACCCTTGATTGAATCCGTGCAATGCTGTATTATGCTTCTGAACACTGTAGGTCGAGTGGAAAACAGGTAGGCAGAGTGGCGAACGCAATGGTATTTCGTTTCCTCAAGTACCGAAATTATTCCACAATGGGTCTAATCTCAGGTGTTTGGTCGCTTTCCCGTAGTCCATGGACATAAGCCGCTGACTGACGCTAAAGTCATGGTCATGGGTTCGAATCCTGAAGGATCCGATGGAAGCGCAAAACTGACGATGCCCAACAGGCTAAAACTGCATCCTGGTGCTTTTGGCTTACTAGCCAAACGAAATCCACGTTGTGCCAGCCGGGTGGTTCGGTTATAACCTACTACAGAAAATAGTTTGGCGGCAGTGTTCCAGGACGTGGTGGGCTTTTGCCTGGCATGCGTTCTCCCTCTAAAATGCCACAATGTTAGCTTAACGGCACTGTGAGGTGGCGGTCGTGCCTCACCACAAAATAAAGTCAAGGCCCCGTGGATATCCGGATAACCTTTTCTAACCCACAGGCACCAATCTTCTGCCCACACGTTGACGACGATGTTAAAAATCCAAGCACGGGTCAACACAATTAGACGCACAAACTACACAGGTACATACACAAAATTACATACTTATGTGCCCCCTACACTGTTATGGTAAACATAGCGGATTTCTCACCTTCTTGATCACGCATTGTCATCACAAAATAATCATGCATGTAAAGGCCAGCCTCGCCCGTTCGGGAATAAAAGCTTTATTTATTTATTTCTGGCTATGATTAACACATTTAGGCGCGCTGTAGGTAAGGTACTTGTTTATAACCTCAGTATGCGTACGACTACGCGGGAATGAGGGTAAAATAGCAACCTGCGGGTGGTGGAATTTTTTGGAAAATTTTCCATGAGCGTTCAAAATTCGGGTGCCATGACCGCCCGAATTTCGTGGCAATGGGACTAAGTTCGGGCGACCATCGGGCGCATAGTGGGCGTTCGTATTAGCAAGAAACTAACAAATGCACGCGACCACTGAAGGAGTCAGTGCATTGCCTACGTTTCCATTGCACACAAGCCTTCCAGAGTGTACCGGGCCACATTATTGTCCTACTTTGTATTGTCTTATTGTCAGCTTTATGCATTAACAATTACACTGCAGAACCTGGGTCAAAGCAACTGTTGTCTCTGGCGTGGATAACATTCAACCGAAGGCTCTACAGTTCGCAGCCAGTTGCCTGGTGAAAGCTTCGGCTATAGTCTACAAGTACCATATGGAGGAGAAGCATATTCAAACAATATGGAAACAGGGAGTCATCACAACTATTCTGTTTGTAAAGCAGAGAGCCGTTTCAGCAAAAGCAAATAATGGCATTGTTCATAGACCACCATTCCATCGCGAATAAATCGCGAACGACTGCAAATGGTACATTGCTTTTTCTTTTAACGTAACCAGCAGTTGAGACTTGTCCTGCGCAGTCTATTTTTCTTCTATTTCTCGCAATATTCTTGCACTAGAAAACGTTAACATTTTAGACTGTGATTTGAATTTCGGAGCCGGGCAAATTTAACGCAAGATATTTCCGATATATGTTATATTAATTTGTATTTTTCTAGTTTAGTTTGCCGCCTTAGTATGACTATTAAACAATTGGTTTCAGTTACCTATGCATTTCAGAAATTTTAAACTATATCTCGTTTCTTTTAAATCTGCCACTCTTATTACTTTCCTTGTGTCCTCTACGTCTGCGGTAGCGGGGAACTCTTCTATCCCACGAAATTTGAAATGTGTGCAGTAGATCAGAAGCGGCAGTCGTTCAAACTTAAAATTATTTTAATACGGTGTTCCGTTTAACTGCAAAGTACATGGGCAATTTTATGACGAAAGTATCCACCAAACATCCCGTTAAACCGGAAGCTGCGGAACCTTAAGTGATTATTCCGTGTAAGCATCCATACTAAATGAATGCCACGTAAGCGATTTGATAGTTTGCAAATGACGTAACAGCCAGAAGTGGCGGAATGCAGGCAAGCAAATCCATCTGTTAAGCAATGCTGTACAAAAGTATGCCATGGTGTTATATGCAAAACTAGAATAAGGTGCAAGTCTGACGTTGGAATGCGGAGAATCCTTCCTGTAGAGGCTCAGGCTTATACCATTTTAAAGTTTGAGAAGTTGTATGTCATGCTTGCGCACTGGCCATCGCAACGTGTAAGATATCCTTCCAAGTTTACTCTGCAAACCGCCAGCGGGAGTATAAATTGCGGCGCATAATAGACTGGAACTCAGGCCGCACGGTCGGCTAGCCGACACGTTAATACTAGGCTACGATCGGGCTATGGAAAGCAACCTCAAAGCAAATAGTACAAAAGTTCAAGGGTTCTTCACATCTTAAAGGTTTCTTCAGGTTACCGAAGCTGCTTAGCAACATTTCAGCATTTCCTTCTGCAGGTTTTTGTTTAATTTGTTCGCTACAGGCGGTAGAAGAATTTTCACTACTCCCATGTGCCGAAGTAGCCCAAAGATTTTATGGTAACATTCGTGGTTTATTGGATCCTGCTTCCAAAGAAAGCGCACATAAATACGCCTCTGCGCGAGTTTCGCCACTATTAAAACCAAGGAGCTAAAAGATCGCCTGAATGAGCCAGCTGAACTTCATGTTGGAAACGGACAACCCAATAAATGTACACGTACATAGGCCCGTAAAATTTTAATGGCGAACATCGGACAAATACTTTCACTGTTCTTCCTTTCCATTCAAGATCACGGGCTTTGTGTACCTACTGACCTGATCCATAGCGCGCACAGCATCCATCAGGTCTAATGGAGGTAGTAGCACTGACTTAACGAATTACCGTCCGATAACGCAAATCCCCTGGTGCATTCCAAGGATATGGCGTCTATCATAGCTGTCGCACTTAGGCAGTGTCTGAAAAGCCACAACATGTTAGTACTAGAGCAACATGGCCTCCGAAATGCACTTGTGCACTACGAACCTGCTAATTGCACTCAATAGCTGGATTGAAGCAGTTGATGGTAAAGCAGGTGCCAACACTATTTACCTGGATTTCGCACAAGCCGTTGCTCGCTTGGACACCCGAACCCTCCACCGTGGAATTCAACTCAATGACGTTGGTAAGGCACTGCTGCTTTGGATTATCAGTTTACTTTCTAACGACGGCTGGAGGTGAGAACACGTGAATCCCTGTCCGACGTGCTTGAAGTGGACCGCGGCATACCACAAGGTTCTGTTTTCGGGCCCCGGATTATCTTGCTTTTAATGTACGACCTGTTGAGGGAAATTACTTCTATTTCCTGATTTGCGCGGATGATATCAAGTTATGTCAAGCAAGCGGAAAACTGAACGACCACCAGAACTTCTAGCGTTATCTCGACCAGATTTCAAACTGGTCAGTTGTGGGTACACTACCGTTCAATGTGGAAAATGTCCTGCTACTCACTCGCGCTATAGGCTTGCCTAAGTGTATGGTCTTAGGTCACATGTGTTGCAAACAAGTTCTTAAGATCGGCAGCTTGCTATGTTCTTTCAAAGGGACCCTAACCGTTCAATGCCATCAGTGGCAGCTGTAAACGGAAACACCTAGCACATGGGCTTGCTGCGGAGTGCATTAGGAAAGCATCACCCAACCATTTTCCACATGTTGCACAAATCTTACATGTGCCTGCACCTTGTATACACCATCCCTGCCTAGCAACCCTGGTTGAAGCGCGGCTTAGAGCTGCCAGAGAAACCGGAACGCTGGGCCACAAAAAGCCTCAACGGCCGACAAAATGTGTCTTACCATCAAAGACTAAAGTCCCTGGGAGTTTTCCGTGACAGCTACCGAAGGCTGCGCAGCGAATTCATTTTGTTCCACCAAATATTTTTTAGATCCTAATCCCGTATTTCGTCACTTGGTAAAACCCAGCCATAACACCGCTCGCAGATCTAAGACTACAAAGTGTGTGAACAATATAGCCGCCTGGAATGCCAGCGTATTTTTCACTTTGGGGTGCCAACCAGGCGACGCTCTCCCAAAATTAGTTGTATCTTCACCCAACTTGAATATTTTCAAACAAAGCTAGTAAAATGACGTTGGTCGCCACAATTTAGGTAAAGAAATGAATAAAAATTTTATTCTCAACCTTGCGCGCCACACCCACGGAGACATGGTCATGTAGGTGCAACTGTACAGAAATTTTATGGCAATTGTTCTGGACTAAACACTGAAAGCAAATATTTTGCGACCGTGCTCCAGTATGTGGTGGGTCTTATCCTGGCAAGTGCTCTCCCTATAAAAAGCAACTACTGTCTGTTTAAAAGCATTGCAACGATGCGGATTTGACTCGCCTCCCACTTAAGTCACGGCCCCACGATTACCCGACCAACCATACCCCAACCACGGACCTCACTCAACCCTCTTCACGCTAACCACGCCTAAGTTGGGTTGAGTTTTGTTTCTTCCAAAGGTAAGGTCCCATTATAGGGCTGGACAAGCGCATGTGCTCCTCTCATCCTTTCGGAGCACCCGTCGGAATTGGTTGACGAATTCATCAATTTTGGAGGTTGGCTAAGTGTTACCAGCTTGACAGATGCGACCTCCCTACGCTTTTCAAAGGCTAGCGTCGCTTTCGCTAAACTTCGTCGCCTGTGACTTCGTCATGACCTCAGCCCAGTCCTCAAGAGACTGGTCTATAATGACACCTTGCTAACGATTCTGCTGTAGGGATGTTAGACTGCCCTTACGCAAAAGCTAGGTTCAGAGGTTATCTGTTTACGAACAGCGATGCCTGCGAAGCATTGATGGTTTTCGATGGCAGTATCCCCTCAATAATGAGGAAATACATCAGCAAGTCTTTAGATGTAACGAAGTCCGCTGATCAGTTGATAGCATCCTCTCACTGCGGAGGCTTCGCTAGCTTGGCCATTTGCTTCGCAAGCCTACTTAGCGGACGCCACCATGAGCCCTAGTTGCGAGCACAGGTTTGGCTTGGAAGCGACGCGGTCAAACAATGTAAAAGTGGTGTCCAATGCGTTTGGAAGCAAACGTTGAGGCTGGCGGTTGACGGGTGTTCCCCATTCCAAGGTTGGGGACCAACCGGCCTTGAGCGCACCTAGTAGCAAACGCTGGATGATATGGCTACGGACCGCACGCAATGGCGCACTCGCCTTGAGACCATTCTAAGCTAACATTTGTGTTCACTTTCAATCATCTTTTTCTTCGAATGTGTTGAGGCACAGTCCATTATAATGTAAAAGTTATGGTGCGGGAATAATATAACTAATATAAATAAATATATAGGTATATTTCTAGACCTGCTAGAGGCTGCACCCTAAAGGGTTCAGATCAATGCTTACATAAATCCGATGCTCTTGCACGGAAGTAGGTAAAATATAAGTATATGTTCATCGTCAGCAGTTACAAATGCATTGGCATTGTTTGATATACAGCTACTGGGTCGCAGGCGCCCACCTTGACATGTTTCTGGTTCCTGCGGGTGATATTGAACTCCTTGTTCTTTTGTGAAAACTTCGCGGAGGTGTAGTTGTGCCTTTTCTCCTTGGAACAGAATCCAATTCGCCGAAGTGCACTTTAAATTGATCGCCCATTAATTGGCCACTCAGTTGAACCAATTGTGCGCACATGGAAGAAATGAGTGAAGGGATTATAAGGCATACGAAAAGTTGAAAACAATTCCGATAAATGCGGACAAAAATAGAAACAATTTGTTAAGAGAGAAAATAAAGCTGCGTGTTTCAGTCGAAAAATACCAATTAACAAAAAATACAGCCCTACTTTTCATACGCTGATATTGCTCCCCGGCGCAAAATTTCAACCTGAGTTATTCTCAGATAAAAGAAAAAGCCTTTCTACAGTTAGAATACCGCTTAAAGTGGCACAAAATTACACTAGCCTGGACCAGCTTTAGCGCCTGAATACGTTGAACGTAAAAGCAACACAATACGTGCAGTAGTTTGCGAGTTATTCGCAATTAAATGATGGTCTACGAATAAGGCCATTTTTATTTTTCGCTAAAAATGGCTTTCTGCTTTGCAAGCAGATAGCAGAAAAAAGAAAAGAAAATATAAAAAGCAGGGAAGCGGCGTATGTTCTAGATAGGCATAGCTATCCAGTAATGCTTTAATTAGCCCGTAATACCCTGCGACAACTACGGACTGCGCAGGTGGCCGAAAAGTAAACTTTACAGGCATACATGACAAATATATGCAGATAAGGGATGATCTTGCGCGAAAACGCTAGAAATCCAGCAAGGAATATTATATCTACATGGGAATTCAGGGGAGCTTGTAATTAACTCACGGCTAGAGGGCCACAGCCTACCATTTTCAGTGGATACTGAGCCACATAAAAAACCAGTAAAATAGAGTTTAGCATTTTTTAAGCCTCTAAGCTTTTCTAAAGCTTACAACAAGCCCGCATGAGCCAGGTCTACCTGAGTAACCCAGGGGATCTTTCAGATCCGTTGACAGATTTCGGCCTACAAAAGACACACATTACTTAGCTAAACATCACAAGATTTATCCCTTAGAGCCGATTTTCTATATTCATGAGGCTCTGTCTCTAACGTCAGTGAGCTATAGGAGCCTGCCACCAATAAGAAAGAAATAAGCATGGGAAATTTTAGTAAAATTTAGCTAATTGCATTTGGGCGTGAAATCCGCTTTGGTCTACATTGGTTGGGCTTTAACAACTCTACTTCTGGTGGTTGAGCTTGCTCATACTTGAGGTATTGTTGTGCCTCATGTGTAGATGCACACTATTGTGCAGCTCTTTGATGAATTTCGCTTTATTTCTCTCCATTTTTAAGTTCCGAAGATAGTGCCGGCGGTGTTCATCCAGTTGGCAATGTTAACTGGTACTCTAATGTCACACCGACTATTTCTTTTGTGATTTTCTTGGCAAGAGCTGTTCTAGCACCCTAAGCAAAGAGCGATAAGGTAAATCAGGAGTAGAATAGTAACAAAAACCAGTGGGAGCTGGTCGTTCACCCGCCATTACGCATAGCGCATGGTAGGCTTTGGAGCCAGCTAAAAGAGAAATGACACACGGACGGCCAAGATAAGAAAAGTGGTGATAGAAAGTTTCTGGTGCTCCAGCCAGCCAGTGTGACAGGGGCCTCTCTGTCATTGGTTAGCTTTCGTGCCAGTGAAATGAAATCTGGAAATGCGAGTGTTTTACGAGCAAAAGCAGTTAAAGAAGAGGATCTGGTTTTCTTTATGCCTGTCTACTAGTGTTGACAATAGCGAAAGGCACATGTATACCAGATAAAGCTAAGTATATGGGGCCAAGAGAGTATAAGTGGAGAGCAAAATGTCTGATTATTGGGTCTAGAACTTTTAGAGTGCGCTCATTGTCAACAATAAGAAAGATATATTTTTTATTTTGTGGCTTACCTACTGATAGTGTTTGGAAACTGCTGACTATAGTAACTAGTGCTCAGACTTAATGAAAAAGCTTCAATTAGGGCAACAACGCTAGAACCTGGCATTTCACATGAGGCTTAATGTTGTTAAAATGTTTTTAGTAGACGTGACTCATGGGTCACAAGTATAAGTATTCGCAAGAGACCTAGTGGACTAGGTATTTGGAAAATACTAAGGGGTAAAGATGGAGACGAAGGAACCAAATTGTAGAAGAGAAGGGAGAAGTGAAGTAAAGTTTGTCCGTTCGGATTGCATCCCCATTGCTATGCAATATCCTACCTGGTCAGTGCTTACAGGCTTACGATGCTCCCATTCAATAGTACTAGGCTGCTTTACGTGCTGATCTGTTGAGCAGTAAGAACTGGGCGTCGAGAAGGAGCTTTCAAAGGGTTTGAGCTACAGATTAGCGTTTCCAGGTTGCCTTTGCGGTAGCGCCTACTATTTCAAGACTTCCCATTTAACTACTTGTCGGTGGGAGCCAGTAAAGCGCTCAGTTCCTACTGGGGTAGGCTGAATACCTTTTGTGGTCGGAGTAGCAGTCCTAACATCTGTAAGATGAGTGCAACTGATCGGGCCAAGATCTCTCACGTGGTGTGACAGGGACCGCAAAGTATGGGGAGGACCTGTGAGCCCAAGATGCTCCTGTCATGGAGCCTAGTTGAGCGCAATACAAAGTTGCGCTAGAGCTGACCAAAATGTGATCTATGCCCCATCGGGGCCGGTCTCAAAAAGGTTGTCATCTGAAACACAGATGTTGAAAAGGCGTCTTATGTTATCCAGGCACATAAACTTTCGTACCTCCTGCTTGAAAGTCTGTGGATTGAGAATCTCCCGCAGCTGTGAAGGTAATTTGTTCCAGATATTTACATAAGCGACAAGGAAGAAACGTGAACGTAGTTTCTTCCTCGCTGGCAGCGGGGCAACTGTGCAGTGCTTGTTTCGGAGGTTGAATTCTGATCCTCTTCTCAGTGTCAGGCTGGGGATATCACTGTGCACCGCTTGGTATATTAACTTATGTAAGAAGCACAGGTTTAAGATAATGCGCCGCAGCCATAGAGGCTGGAGTTTGAGATGGTTACACCTCTGTAGGTAAGTAAGCGCTGGGCCTTGTGGGGCTACTATTTTGGTAAACCGCCGCTGAGCCTTTTCGAGCAATATGCGGTCTGATTTCCGCAAATTACTGAAGATAAAGGGGCAATATTCCAGCTGCGGACGAACATGACTGCGGTAAAGCTCCAACCGTGCTTCAGCCGAGTTAATGTGGCGGCCTATGTGGAAGACCATTCTGCGTGCTTTTGCTACCTGATACTGCACATTCTCTGAAAAGTTGAGGGTCATAGAATAGCGAATACCTAGGTCAGTAGCTAACGTTTTTAGTTGGATGGGCGTACCATTCAACGTAAACGCACCATCCGATATGGAGCATTTGTGGGTTAGAATACTAGATTTATCAGCAGAGAATGTCATTTGCCAATTTTTACACCACGACTCTAAGGTCTTCAGGTCTTCACGGATCTCTTGTAGTGCGGATACTTTAGCGCTTGGTGGGAAGACATATACGACCTTTATATCGTCGGCAAAGAGGAATGGGCGACCATGGTGCAGGCTGCTACAGATGTCGTTCACATAAATCAAAAACAGGGTTGGTCCAAGCACGCTGCCTTGCACAACACCGCTGGAAACTGGGACAGGGATGGACTCAAAGTGTGCTACCTTCACAGACTGCGTACGCCCGGTTAGGTAGGATTTAAGCCAGTCAAGCAGAGGGGTGACTACACCGTAAGCCTTGAGCTTATGTAATAGGCGTTTATGGGGGACCCTATCAAACGCCTTCTGCATATCGAGGTATAGCGTGATAATCGCCAGACCTGAATCAATCGCGCCAGTGACCAGGTTGAGAAAATCAAGCTGGCAGGTTGCGCAGGATCGTGCGCTTAGAAAACCATGCTGTGACCTGCTAACGTGGCCTCCTGCATTCAAGCAGGCCATAAGCGCACGCTTAACCGATTTCTCCATCACACGTGAGAGAATAGATGTGTGGTTTATGGGTCGGTAGTTTTTGACTTCCTGTACGGAGCCACCTTTATGGCGCGGTGTGATGATAGAGTGCTTCCAAGCCAATGGGTATTGGCCCTTCTCCATAGAGAGTGTGAAGAGTTTCAAGAGGAGTATGGAAAGGTCATCGCCCCCATTCTTAAGTACTATGGGTGGAATTCCATCAGGACCAAGTTTGGTGGATGGTTTTATGGTATTGATAGCGGAACGGATGCCTTTTAGATCGAACTGAACTGTGGAGAGCAGCTGGTTTGTGGAAACATCCAGCTCAGTAGTGACCGGGGACAGTTCTTCACACTGGGACTCTTTGAAGTAAGAGTTGAACGTCTCACATATAGTCCGTGGATCTTCACTTGCTTTGCAAGGGCCGACGCGTATGGAAGTGATCTTTGCTCCATAATGAGGAGTGCGAGAACGCAGCAGCCAGCTGAGGTGCTTGGCTTTGTTTGCACTGGCCATGGCTGCTCTTTCTTGGGATGTTTTAATCAATACAGACCTGGACGACAGCTGGCTGGCAATCTCGTTGGCTCTCAGCACAACGATTTATTCTCAACTTCATAGTGACACACCAAATCAGGCATGATCAAGGTTTAAAAGCAGTTGTGTATCACGACGACACATCGGGCTTAATCGTGTGTCGTTGAAACGGTCAAGGCACTATCGTTGCAATGAAACGGTGCATTTAGACGGAGCGTATCCTATACTGGCATGTCGGGAAGAGTTGAAATATGAGTCTAATCGACTTGCCAGTATTTAGTTGTGGGCAGTGACTTTGTTCAGTGGCGAGTCACATCCGCCACGTCGCAGTGTTGTTAAACAGACATTTGTGGCTTTTTATAGGGAGAACGCTTGCCAGGCGAAAACCTACCAAGTCCTGGAACACTGCCGTAAAGCATTTTGTACAATAATGTTTAACTGGCAAAGCCGCTTGACGACTGGTTGCACATTCGATTATTCGCAGACAAACGGCTCCGAATTTGCTCTGTTAGTTGCACAGGTAATTTGATCGGGGTCGCCATGATTATTGATGCAGTTTGAGGAGGGGAACATCTCGCATAGTCGTCTTGTTGTGTGTCCAGGTGAGCAAAAGTTCAAATTTTCTACTGTCTTGATTTTTCAGATGTATAATGTATGGGAGTATGAAGATGTGTCCAGTTCCCCATTTGAACAAGGGTTGTGGTGAATGTAGTTGGGTCCTTTTGGTTTTCAACCATGCTACTTGGAAGTCCTTGTCGGTTGTTACGTTCGTTTTTGACGAAAACTGTTCCTCAGTCCAATCCCAGATCTCCAAGAAGTTCCCGATCTAAGATAAAAGGAAAAGTGAGGGAAACCGAGAGAACCGAAAGAACAGGCATGGAGTTAAACATTGTTAAGGTCTTATGTTAGAATATTTGGAGTTGAGACAAAAGCCCATAGGCTGTGCAACAATAATTATGCGGAAAGTGCCTTTCAAATATCCTATAGCATCATTAGCCGTATGCTTGGATCGCTAACGTCTGTTTAGAAACAAGAGCGTCATACCAGTGAGTAACCTACAAGGTATCGCTTTATTTAAGCCAAGTATTGCGTGGGGAGAGGCAAAGAGAATTAGAACATTGGTGGCGGTTGAAAGGTGCATGAACAGCAATTAGCCAGCGTAATACGATAGGGAGCGCAAAATAAGTGAAAATAAACAGGTCGCCGCTCGAGAGATCTAAGGGGCAATTGGCGGTAGGGCAGCGGAAAGATTGGATGCAAATATTCTAAAGGAATAAAGATTAATGAGACACGCAGTGGCTCCTAAAAAGCACTGGATAATCGCATATGCATAAATAAATAAATAAATAGTATATTCTCGGTAAAACGAGCCACACCTGTAAAGGCGTGATCAAATATGCATACAAGCAAAGCTTCTGTGGAATGTTAAAGCATTTCGTTTTAATGAAAGTTATAAAAGAAAAGATGTTGTCCGTATGATCACTAGCCACTTCTAAACAGAGATGCCGAATTTAAGATGACCGACAAATGGTGGCGCCAGGAAAGACTATCAGTAGTCAGATTTAGCCATTCCAATCAGACCATTGGTCCCTAGTGTGTGCATATAGGGTCACTGAATGCATCAAAAAGTCATGGAGGTAAGTGATACAGACATTACAGGAAAATGTATGATGGAGAAGCAAGGAGTGCAACCGAGCAAGCACAAGACCTGTGCACAAGGGACATGGAGCAACGGCGAATTGCTGAGGTAGTAAGAAAGATAAGGAGAGCGACATAGAGTGGCGCTAAGATACAGAAAATCAGTGGCCAGCAAAGGCATCGGGATTGGGCATGCTAAATAAGGGTAGACACCTACAGTGACAGAATAAGTCAACAAACAGCGAAGGTGTGTGACGTATTCAATACAAGAGAGTAAGTGTTGGAGAGATAAGCAGTGATCAATGCTATTTACAATGACAATGTGCAGCAGCATTGTGGTGAAGTAGGTAATAGGAAGAGATGGTAATTGTACTAAGGGAGAGAGCGTATCGACGGCTAGCAATGGCATTGGAGTGAAGCCTTCTAGTGGATACCTAAAGTGTCCCAGAATAAGTCAACAGACAGCAAATATATATGACGCAGACAGTCCCATAGGATGAAGGTTGGAGATAGTAGAGAGTGACTCTTAGCAAGCTCGGGATATGCGCAGAGATGATTGGAACCTACGACCACTAGTTGCTACTAAATAGAGGTGCTGAGGTTAAGAGGATCGACAGATCATGGCGCCATGAAAAGCTTTCAGTGGCCAGATGCAACCCTTCCATTAGGCAGTTTGGTCACTGGTGGATTCCTGCGGTGTCACAGAATACATCAGCAAGCCAGCGAAGGTAAGTGATACAGACATTCTAAAAGATTACAGGATGGAGAAACAAGTTACGTCTCCTAGTAGCTCTGGATGATCGCAAGATGTATGCAGCCTACAACGAATCACTGAGGAAAATACATAAATAAAATTTTTATTCTCGACAAAGCGAGGCACGCCTTTTGGGCATGGTCATCATATTTGCAATATTGTACATGACAGCATGATTAGAAGCAACGAGAGCGGGATTATTATATACGGAGTTAGTAGTGTGGGCCTATACGGCCCAAAGGTTGTAAATAAATAAATAAATAAATAATTTTATTCTCGACTGTGCCAGACACGCCCATGCATGCTATTCAAATATGTGCAACGGTACATACATATTATTGTAAGTGTAACAGTGACAGTAGCAAATTGGACCTATAAATATATAGTTTGTTCTTAAATTCCTTGAGACACCAAATCAGGCGTGATCAATGTTTAAAGGCAGTTGTGTATCACGACGATACTTCGTGTTCAATCGTGTGTAGTTGAAACGGTCATAACACTATGAGTGCAATGTAACAGTGCTTGTAGTCGGAGTGTAACATATTCTTCCATGTGTCTGGAAGATTTGAAGTATGAGTCTAGGCGACTTGCCCGTAGGTAGTTGTGGGCAGTGACTTTATTCAGTGACCAGTCACATCCGCCACGTCGCAGTACTGTTAAGCTGACATTTGTGGCATATTATAGGGAGAACGCTTGCCAGGCGAAAACCCACCACGTCCTGCAACACTGCCGTAAAGTATTTTGATCATTAATGTATGACTGGCAAAGCCGTTTGACGACTGATTTCGTATTTCGTAATTCGCAGCAAAATGGCTCCGATTTTCCTCTGTTAGTTGGACAGGTAGTTTTATCGGTGCCGCCGTGATTGATGAGGCCGGTTGAAGAGGGGAACGTCGCGAATGGGACCGTCCTATCCGCCACTTGCGCGAATTTGAATGCAGGCTGTTGTTCATTAGGACAACAGGTTTCTGCGTTTTTAAAAGGTATGGGTTTTATTGGATAAACTACTTGCGCAACGTGTTTGTAAAGAGGTCAGTCCTTCCAAACACCCAAAAACTGAAATGTACCATTCCCAATTTGCAACGTCGAATAAAATTGGAAACGTTGAAATATAACGGTAAGTGAGTTGTTAAAAAGAAAATGGAATATAGAAAATGGTATAAGGAAGTCCGCGGTACGTGTTGCAGCAAGCATCCTACGTTATTAATAAACCTTACTATGGGTTCATTGGCATAAAATTTATCTCCTACCACCTACAACCGTGTATACCGGAACCATACTGCCGAACGAACATTATTTCCAGGTGGCGGATAGGACGCTCTGATCGCGAATAGCCTTCTTATTGTGTGTCCAGGTGAGCAAAATATTAAATTTTCTGCTGTCTGGGTTTTTCAGATGCATAATGTAAGAAAATATGAGGATGTGGATTTTGGTGATTGCAGCTGGGTCCTTTTGATGTGCAACCATGGTCCATGTAGGTCCTAGTCGGTGGTTATGTCCGTTTTGCGCGGAACTTGTTACTCCGTCCAATCCCAGATCTCAAAGAAGTACCGGACCTCGGAGAAAAGGGAAAGTGAGGGACAACCGAGAGAAGACCGCAAAAACAGTCATGGAGTTGAGCGTTGTTAAAGACTTATGTTACAGCATTTGATCTTGAACAAAATCATGTACATTGTGCAACAATAATGCTGCTAAAATCGCCTTTTGAATATCCTATGGAATCAGCCGTATAAGTGTACTGCTAACGCCTGCGTAGAAACAAGAGCACTGTACCCGTGAGTAATCTACGAAGTATTGGTCTGGTATGAACCAAAAGTTGCGTGGGGGATAGCAAAGAGTGTTAGAATATTGGTGGTGATCGCAAGGTGTATGGACAGCAAGTAGCTTTCGTAATACGATAGGGAGCGCAGAATAAGTGAAAATAAATATGTTGCAGCGAGAGAGATCTAAAGGTCAGTTTGCGGTAGCGCAGCGGAATGATTGAATGCAGAAGTTCTAAAGGAATAAAGGTTGTTGAGGTAAGGAGAGGCTATTAACGAGCACTGTATAATCACATGTGTGGAGCCTATGACCACTTGCTACTTCTAAACAGAAGTGCCGAATTTGAGACGACCGACTTACGGTGCCGCTAGGAGAGACTATGATTGGCCAGGTAGACATTCGAATCAGACGCTTGGTCACTAGTGTATGCCTATAGGGTCACTGAGTGCATCAGCAAGCCAGCGGAGGTAAGTAATACAGACATTCCAGGAGAATGAATGATGGAGTGCCAAGGAGTGTAACCTAACAAACCCAGGATCTGCGCAGAGAGGACGTGGAGCATACGGCGAAATTGCTGCAGAAGTGAGGAAGATAAGAAGGGTGACAGATAGTGGCGCTGGGGTTGAGAGTATGCGTGACCAGTAAAGGCATTCGGATTAGGCCTACCAATTGCTAGTGGATACCTACAGTGACAGAGGGAGTCAACAGCCAGCGAAGGTATATGATGCAAACAATTCAAGAGCGTAAGTGTTGGAGAGATATGGAGCGACTCCTGGCGAGAAGATAAGTTCTAGCTATAGTAGCTCGCTACAGCGGAAAAGTGGTGACGAAGAACTGATAGTGGCACTAGGAGAGAGAGTGTAGCGACGGCAGACAATGGCACTGGTGCGACGCCTACTAGTGGATACCTAAAGTATTCCAGAATAAGTATGTGACGCAGACAGTCCCAAAGGATGAAGGTTGGAAAATATAGTGAGTGGCTCACAGCAATCTCTGGGTACGCGCAGAGATGATTGTAACCTAAGACCACAAGTTGCTACTAAATAGAGGTGCTGAGGTTGCGGATCGATGGATAATGGCACTATGAAGAACAGTCGGTGGTCACATGTAACCATTCCATTGAGCAATTTGGTCGTTAGTGGGTTTCTACAGTGTCCAGACTACATCAGCAATCCATCGAAGGTAAGTGACGTAGACATTTGAAAAGATTACAGGATGTGGAAGCAAGGAACGTCCCCTTGTAGGTCCGGATAGGCTCAAAGGTGTATGGAGTCTACAACGAATCACTGTGGTAAACGTGATTAAGATAAGCTGAACGAAGGGTAATGGTGCGAAGAGAGAGAACCAGTGGACAGCACCTGACATCGCATTAGGCCTTCCAGTTATTAGTGGATAGTTACGATGCCAGCAAAGTCAAAAAACCAGCGAGGTTAAATGGTGCTGACTATTCGAGAGAGTAAGTGTTGGAGAGATAGTGCGTGGCTCCTAGCGCATTCATTGACGCACTGCAGCTGAAAGAGGTGACGTAAAAATACAATGAACTGATAATGATAGCATGGGAGTGAGATAGCACCAACGGCTAGCATTGGCAGAGGCGTAAAGCGTTCTAGTGCTAATGGATACCTAACGTGTCCCAGAATAAGTCAAAAGACAGCAAATGTATTAGACGCAGACAGTCCCAAAGGATGGATGTTGGAGATAAAAGAGTGCGGATCTTAGCATGCTTCGATGTGCTCAGATGTTTGGAACTTACGACCACTAGTTGCTGCTAGATACAGGTGCTGAGGTTGAGCAGATCGACGGATAATAACGCTATGAAAAACGTTCGGTGACCAGAGGTCACCGTTCTATTATGCAGTTGGTCACTAGTGGATTCCTACGGTGTCACAGAATATATCCGCAAGGCAGCTAAGGTAAAGGTAAAGGTGAAGCCTTCCGGTAGCTAGTGGGTATTCATAGTGTCCCAGAATAAGTCAACAGACAGCAAATTGATTAGAAGCAGGCAGTCCCAAAGGATGAAGGTTGGAGATAAAGAGTGTGGCACTGAGCAAGCTCCGGAGATGCTTAGAGCCCACGACCATTAGTTGCTACTGCATACAAATACTGAGGTTAATAAGCTCGACAGATTGTGACGCTATGAAAATCCTTTGGTGGTCAGGTGTAACCGTTGCGATATATATAAATAAATAAATAAATAGGTATATTTCTAGACCTGCTAGACGCTGCACCCTAAAGGGTTCAGATCAATGCTTACATAAATCCGATACTCTTGCATGGAGGTAGCTAAATATAAGTATATGTTCATCGTTAGCAATTACAAATGCATTGGCATTGTTTGATATACAGCTACTGAGTCGCAGGCGCCCAACTTGACATTTTCCTGGTTCCTTCGGGCGATATTGAGCTCCTTGTTTTTTATTGTGGAAACTTCGCGAAGGTGTAGTTGTGCCTTTTCTCCTTGGAACAGAATCCAATTCGCCGAAAGTTCACTTTAAATTGATCGCACATTAATTGGCCAATCAGCTGCCCCAATTGTTGTTGCGCGCATGGAAGAAATGAGTGAAGGGATTATAAAACATACGAAAAGTTGAAAACAATTCCGATAAATGCAGACAGAAATAGAAACGATTTGTTAAGAGAGAAAATAAAGCTGCTTGCTTCAGTAGAAAATACCAATTAACAAAAGATATAGCCCTACTTTTCTTACGCTGATATTGCTCTCCGGCGCAAAATTTCAACCTGAGTTATTCTCAGATAAAAGAAAAAGCCTTTCTACAGTTAGAATACCGCAGATCGGTCTCTAGTTGATTCCTACGGTGTCGCAGAATACATCAGCAAGCCAGCGAAGGTAAGTGATACAGACATTCTAAAAGCTTACAGGATGAAGGAACAAGGAATGTTTCCTAGTAGGTCTGGATATGCATAAAGATGTATGGAGCCTACAACGAGTTACTGTGGAAAACATGATGCAGATAGGAGAAACGAAAGATAATGGTGTGAAGGGAGAGGACCAGTGGACAGCAGCGAAATTCACCTTAAGCCTTCAAGTTATTAGTGGATAGATAGAGTGTCAGCGGAGTCATCCAACGAGGGAAGATATGTGATGTTAACAACCTAAGAGACTAAGTGTTGAAGAGATAATTAGTGGCTCATAGCGCAGAGGCATAATACCAACAATGGCTCAATGCATCTGAAGAGAGGTGACATAGGTGGTACGAAGAACTGATAATGGTACAAAGGAAGAGAGGATATCGGCGGCTAGCAATGGCATTGGGGTAAAGCCTACTAGTGACTAGTGGATAGCAAAGTGTCTCAGCATAAGTCAACAGACAGCAAATGTATTAGACGCAGACAGTCCCAAAGGATGGATGTTGGAGATAAAAGAATGCGGCTCTTAGCACGCTTGGATGTGCTCAGATGTTTGGAACTTACGACCACTAGTTGCTGCTAGATACAGGTGCTGAGGTTGAGCAGATCGACGGATAATAACGCTATGAAAAACGTTCGGTGACCAGAGGTCACCGTTCTATTATGCGGTTGGTCACTAGTGGATTCCTACGGTGTCACCGAATATATCCGCAAGGCAGCGAAGGTACTTGATACAGACATTCTAAGAGATTACTGGATGAAGAGACAAGGGATGTCTCCTAGTAGCTCTGGATATGCGCAGTTGTATGGAGTCTACAACTAATCACTGAGGAAAACATGATGAATATAGGAGGATCGAAGACTAATGGTGCCAAAGGAGAGAGACAGTGGACAGCAACTGAATTGGTATTGAGCCTTCTGGTTATTGGTGGAGAGTTATAGTGACAGAAGAGTCAACAAACCAGGGAAGGTATGTAATGCGAACAATTGAAGGAAGTAAGTATTGAAGAAATAATGAGTTGCTCCTAGCGCAAAGTGGTAAGCTATCTATACTGACGCGCTGCAGTTGAAAAGTGGTGACGTAAGTAATACGAATAACTGATAATGGTACTTAGGGAGAGAGAGCATCGACGGCTAGCAATGGCATTGGGATGAAACCTTCTAGTTGCCAGTGGATACCTAACGTTTCCCAGAATAAAGCAATAAACAGAAGATGTATTGGATGCCGGCGCAACCCTTAATGTGGTAGCCAGTTTAGCGTTTAGCTGGAGGCGGATACCTCGAGCCAGCCAGATGTGGGCGGTTTGAGGGAATGCATGGGCAATCGGTATCCTGTGGCTAATGCCTAGATAATTAAAGACTTAACAGGTTGTTGGAGGAAGCAGTCTATACATTTTTACACGCATATTAGCGTATTGTACCAAGCTTTTAGCGTGGTTCATTTTCGAAATAGCCTGCGGTACTTTCAAGTTCGCGAGGCTGAAAACGCTGATTTGGCGTCCTTGACACTCTCATTGGTTATGGGACGTAAACCAATGGGACACCGGTTAGAAGCTGCCAGCATAAGAGACAGACAGTCCAATGAAAGTGGTTGAGCATTACCTTCCGTTCTGCCCTGATGCCCCTCTGGAGTGAACCTCGATGATTGGTCTCCAACCTGAAACCGACCAATAGGTAAATTGTGATGCTTGTCAAAGGCGGAGATCCTAGCCGCCACATTATCCGAAGATTAAGATGTAACCAGTGCGGACAGACATACGAACCAGCACATGAAGCGGTCTGTACTTAGTGATCGCTAGCGGCTATCTGGTGGTGGCTTATTCAGCGGCCTAACCATGGGGGGGCGTAGACAGACAATCTTCTAACCGGTATTCCGCAGTCCCTGAGGTCTGAAGAAGTCAGACAGGCCTGCATTTGCGGTTGGTCAGGCATGCACCGTGCCTTGGACACAGCACACACAAAGCTGAATGAGCAACGGCACTCCTGCAACTTGCCTAGTGGTGGTTTGAGACAGTATGGCATTTTGGAAGGAAATTAAACCAATGACATCACAGCCACCGTCTTTAGGCGAATAGCAAGGGTAAGCCTATGGAATGGATTCAAGCGATAAAGAAATGTGCTATGTAAATTGCAATGTGCAACATTTATAGGTAACGCCTTGATGACACCTCGGTTTCTTTGGTTTGCGCTGCGCTGCTGACCAGCTAGGATGAGACGTGGTTCTGGCGTAGACCGCATTGTTCGAAGAGGACCTTACGTGCGACACCCGCCTGAAGTGAGAGAACGAATTTTGAGGGCTTACGAGCAGGGGAGGATTGGATGAATGTTGCTGCATTGTTGAATGTAAAAGTGAGCACCTGCCGTAGTTGGATACGGATGTTAGAATCGGCGGAACGGAAGGGGAAACACGGCGGAGCTCGCCGCAGATCCCTGACAGAAAGTCATGTCGATGCTCTGATCGAGTGGGTATCGGAAGAACCTACCGTTACCTTATCAACTCTCCGTTTGAGGCTGAAGGCTGAATTCGATGTTGAAGTTAGCATCACTACAGTCGCCAGATACCTTGACGGTCGTTTGATCACACTACAGAAGTTGCACACTTTCCCAGAATCCATGAACACATGGGCGAACAAAATGCGACGGAGGCAGTTTGTGTTGCGGCTGCTACAGTTGCAGGCCGAAGGGAGACAGCCCGTTTGGATGGATGAGACCAATTTCAATTTGTTTTGTAGTCGCACCAGGGGTCGTTCACGAAGGGGAACCCGAGCACAGTGCACGGTGGCCAACACCCGCGGGCAGAATGTGCACGTTGTGGGGGCAATGACGATCGAGGGACTGATTGCCTTTTCCGTTCTAAGAGGCAGCTTCAACAAGCGGAGATGCATGCAGTGGGTCCGGGAACTTCTGGATTCCCAGGGAGCCGCTTTTATTGGTCGGTGTGTTCTGATTTGTGACAATGCACCGTGCCACACAGATCTGCAGGATGTTTTCAAGGAGGAACGGTATGGAGCGGGAATGCTACTACGACTAGCGCCGTACCCACCTTCGCTAATCCCTATCGAAGGCGTGTGGAGTATTGTGAAGACGTACGTGAAGGACACCATGAGGAGGAGGTATGCAGAAATGCTTAGAGGGGATCCAGAAGCGGTCCTTTGCACTGGCGAATGGCGCACACGATTTCTCGAGCAGGTGTTGCTTGCAGCCAGAGGTTACGTTACGCGTCACCATTGCGAGCAGATGGTGAGACATGTTACGAAGAACTACGGACGGGTGATCCATTTTGCCGATTTATAGATTGCAGCCACTTAAATAAAACACTTCTGTATATAACGTTCCTCTTTTCTTCATAAACGGGAGGGAATAAGGTGCGCTACGTGCTCGGCAGCATATGTGCAGTACTTTAATAGCCGTAGGCATTTTGTCACCGTTGCTAGCGTTCGTCGTTGCTTGCAGCCCTAAATCACGGGGAAGCGGATGGTTAAGAGCGGGTGAGTGAACGGTGTTGCAAACGGCGCATGTGTGTTCGTGTGAAGTCGTGTAGGCCGCAGTACTTCGCTAAGGGTTGCGTGCCGAGTGATTGTGCGAAAGACCAGAGGTGATGTAACGCAATTTCGTGGATGACTTCAACTTCACGGACAAGCAATGCTTTTTCGATGACCTCATTCCGACAATTGCAATCCGTTGCGGCGGGGAATAGGAAAACTGTCGCGAACGAGATAAGATAAGCGCAGAACCAGCGTACGAATGTACATTTTGTAGCAGTGCAAGTTGCAGAGCCCCCCTCCTGTTGTGATCTTCCAGTGGGTTATACGCTGAAGTGAATCGTGTAGCTAAGAGTCGCAAAAGTAGTGGTTGCCTTGTGTGCTGATTGCAAGTTCCCTGGTTGGATAACAGCGTCATTGAACCTCAGGACATTGTTCTAAGTAGGAGGCTTCCAAGTGTGGCGTTGACACGACGTCAGTGAGTGTTCGTTTGCCTCCACACACACAGGCGAAATGTTAATCAGTTATCGCTTCAGTGTTTCTATTGATCGCGTTATGTAAAGGTCAGAGGAACCTATGAATTCATAGGATAATCAGGTTTCACTTCCATATGGTCGCCCATGGTGGCGCAGAAAGGCAACCATCTAACTGGTGTACCGCAGTTCAGCAATGGCTGCTAGGTAGTTATAAAATTGTGTGCGATTATCATGCGCAGATCCTGGGGGACATAGTTCCCACAGAAGTTAGAAGACCAACCTGAA
>OX104067.1:104959271-105053335 GCA_944474145.2 Dicrocoelium dendriticum
AGGTTGGTCTTCTAACTTCTGTGGGAACTATGTCCCCCAGGATCTGCGCATGATAATCGCACACAATTTTATAACTACCTAGCAGCCATTGCTGAACTGCGGTACACCAGTTAGATGGTTGCCTTTCTGCGCCACCATGGGCGAACATAAGGAAGTGAAACCTGATTATCCTATGAATTCATAGGTTCCTATGACCTTTACATAACGCGATCCATTGAAAACACTGAAGCGATAACCGATTAACATTTCGCATATGGGTGTGGAGGCAAACGAACACTCACTGACGTCGTGTCAACTTCACACTTGGAAGCCTCCTACTTAGAACAATGTCCTGAGGTTCAATGACGCTGTTATCCAACCAGGGAACTTGCAATCAGCACACAAGGCAACCACTACATTAGCGATACATAGCTACACGATTCACTTCAGCGTATAACCCACTGGAAGATCACAACAGGGGGCTCTGCAACTTGCACGGCTACAAAATTTCCATTCGTACGCTAGTTCTGCGCTTATCTTATCTCGTTCGCGACAGTTTTCCTATTCCCCGCCGCAACGGATTGCAATTGTCGGAATGAGGTCGTCGAATAAGCATTGCTTGTCCGGTGAAGTTGAAGTCATCCACGAAATTGCGTTACATCACCTCTGGTCTTTCGCACAATCACTCGGCACGCAACCCTTAGCGAAGTACTGCGGCCTACACGACTTCACACGAACACACATGCGCCGTTTGCAACACCGTTCACTCACTTGCTCTTAACCATCCGCTTCCCCGTGATTTAGGGCTGCAAGCAACGACGAACGCTAGCAACGGTGACAAAATGCCTACGGCTATTAAAGTACTGCACATATGCTGCCGAGCACGTAGCGCACCTTATTCCCTCCCGTTTATGAAGAAAAGAGGAACGTTATATACAGAAGTGTTTTATTTAAGTGGCTGCAATCTATAAATCGGCAAAATGGATCACCCGTCCGTAGTTCTTCGTAACATGTCTCACCATCTGCTCGCAGTGGTGACGCGTAACGTAACCTCTGGCTGCAAGCAACACCTGCTCGAGAAATCGTGTGCGCCATTCGCCAGTGCAAAGGACCGCTTCTGGATCCCCTCTAAGCATTTCTGCATACCTCCTCCTCATGGTGTCCTTCACGTACGTCTTCACAATACTCCACACGCCTTCGATAGGGATTAGCGAAGGTGGGTACGGCGCTAGTCGTAGTAGCATTCCCGCTCCATACCGTACCTCCTTGAAAACATCCTGCAGATCTGTGTGGCACGGTGCATTGTCACAAATCAGAACACACCGACCAATAAAAGCGGCTCCCTGGGAATCCAGAAGTTCCCGGACCCACTGCATGCATCTCCGCTTGTTGAAGCTGCCTCTTAGAACGGAAAAGGCAATCAGTCCCTCGATCGTCATTGCCCCCACAACGTGCACATTCTGCCCGCGGGTGTTGGCCACCGTGCACTGTGCTCGGGTTCCCCTTCGTGAACGACCCCTGGTGCGACTACAAAACAAATTGAAATTGGTCTCATCCATCCAAACGGGCTGTCTCCCTTCGGCCTGCAACTGTAGCAGCCGCAACACAAACTGCCTCCGTCGCATTTTGTTCGCCCATGTGTTCATGGATTCTGGGAAAGTGTGCAACTTCTGTAGTGTGATCAAACGACCGTCAAGGTATCTGGCGACTGTAGTGATGCTAACTTCAACATCGAATTCAGCCTTCAGCCTCAAACGGAGAGTTGATAAGGTAACGGTAGGTTCTTCCGATACCCACTCGATCAGAGCATCGACATGACTTTCTGTCAGGGATCTGCGGCGAGCTCCGCCGTGTTTCCCCTTCCGTTCCGCCGATTCTAACATCCGTATCCAACTACGGCAGGTGCTCACTTTTACATTCAACAATGCAGCAACATTCATCCAATCCCCCCCTGCTCGTAAGCTCTCAAAATTCGTTCTCTCACTTCAGGCGGGTGTCGCACGTAAGGTCCTCTTCGAACAATGCGGTCTACGCCAGAACCACGTCTCATCCTAGCTGGTCAGCAGCGCAGCGCAAACCAAAGAAACCGAGGTGTCATCAAGGCGTTACCTATAAATGTTGCACATTGCAATTTACATAGCACATTTCTTTATCGCTTGAATCCATTCCATAGGCTTACCCTTGCTATTCGCCTAAAGACGGTGGCTGTGATGTCATTGGTTTAATTTCCTTCCAAAATGCCATACTGTCTCAAACCACCACTAGGCAAGTTGCAGGAGTGCCGTTGCTCATTCAGCTTTGTGTGTGCTGTGTCCAAGGCACGGTGCATGCCTGACCAACCGCAAATGCAGGCCTGTCTGACTTCTTCAGACCTCAGGGACTGCGGAATACCGGTTAGAAGATTGTCTGTCTACGCCCCCCCATGGTTAGGCCGCTGAATAAGCCACCACCAGATAGCCGCTAGCGATCACTAAGTACAGACCGCTTCATGTGCTGGTTCGTATGTCGGTCCGCACTGGTTACATCTTAATCTTCGGATAATGTGGCGGCTAGGATCTCCGCCTTTGACAAGCATCACAATTTACCTATTGGTCGGTTTCAGGTTGGAGACCAATCATCGAGGTTCACTCCAGAGGGGCATCAGGGCAGAACGGAAGGTAATGCTCAACCACTTTCATTGGACTGTCTGTCTCTTATGCTGGCAGCTTCTAACCGGTGTCCCATTGGT
Organism: Dicrocoelium dendriticum; assembly: GCA_944474145.2. NCBI lineage: Eukaryota > Metazoa > Platyhelminthes > Trematoda > Plagiorchiida > Dicrocoeliidae > Dicrocoelium > Dicrocoelium dendriticum. The sequence goes on from OX104067.1 coordinate 104,961,979, forward strand.
TTACGTCCCATAACCAATGAGAGTGTCAAGGACGCCAAATCAGCGTTTTCAGCCTCGCGAACTTGAAAGTACCGCAGGCTATTTCGAAAATGAACCACGCTAAAAGCTTGATACAATACGCTAATATGCGTGTGCGTCCACGCGTATGCGTGGACGGTGTGGACGAACCTTCTGTACCTAAATGGGGCAACCTGGTCGTTCCAGGGAATAAGTGGCATATTGAAATCGCCCCCCACTATCTTGTGACGTAGGGGCATTATGGAGATTTCAGTGAAGATCTTAGTGAGTTTATTAATCTTTTTGCTACATGTGCTTGGAAGGTTTTATATAAATAAATAAATAAATCGTTTATTCTCGGCAAGGCGAGACACACCTTTACAGGCACGATCATTTTGACAAAAATGCGTGATCAAGAAGTTGCAAACATCCGATATGTTTGCCGTAAAATTGCTTGTTTGTGTAGGGCGAATGTAAGTATGTAATTGTGTGTGCGTTTATGTAGCTTTGTAACTTGCGCTTGTAATTGTGCTGCTCCATTCTTGAATGTTTGCTATCGTCTGCAAGGTGCGATTGGAAGATTGGTGTCCGTGGGTTGGAGGTCAAGTTGACCTCCTGTCGTCTGGATCCAGATGGAGGCTTCAGGATCACCTACAGATAACAGTTCGAAATCGGTGCACCAAAATCTTCCCGGACATAGATAAGACAACCGCCACCCCGCTGGTTGTCTCGTCCATTACAGAATGCAGTGTAGCCAGGGATACGTAGTAGACTTTCAGAGGCATTTGAGGGGTGCCACGTTTCTGTGATGAGAACCAACTGTGAATATGAGATTAGGATGAACGGGCCAATGAGGTGCACCTTTTGTGTAATAGATCGCGCATTAATAAGCAGCATACTGTATGATTCAACGCAAGGAGAGTTAAAAGAGTTAGCTTGTTTGAGGTAAGTTGCACCATAGGGTGTAAAGGGCGTAGAGTACATGGAATTGGTAAGAAATGGTGGAGAGGGTGATATAGTATTTTGATCAGGAAGTGATTGAGGAGGTAGCTGATGGTAGTCCGCTTCTAATGAAGCTGTAGTAATAATATTGAGTGCAGAACCTAGCCGGAGGGCTGAAGCCAACCGTGAGGGTTAGTTGCAGTGAGCATATGAGCTGATGGAGGTAATAGAGGACTGGTGAGAACTCTTGGTGGAAAGGGCGTGGTGGGTGGTGTTCTGCTGCATCCCATAAAAAGGGGTCGTGCATGGCATGGTCCGCTTGTAGTGCTTATCATCCGGATGTATTTTTCGTTCAGGGGGACGTATGGCCAGGGAGTGCGGGGTGGTGTTAATGGAGCGGTACAGATTTTCAGAAGGGCGTCTTCTTTGGGATAGTACTTTGTTCCCCACTCTTTCGAGAGGTTGTGGGGATTGGTAACGGGTTGTGCACTTGACCTTTGGATGTCATAGCGCATTTTGTAGGGCTGACTGGGCGATAGCGTACCAGGCGGATAGTTGGTTATCAGGGGAATCACTGCGTTGATGCTGCGCGGGCTGTTCATAGTTTGATAAATGATAAATGATAAATGTTATATTCCTCGGTGTTTCGAGGTGCAGTCCAACTATGTGGTCTGATCATTTTGTCCTAGTGACTGGTAGAACGTCCTCGGTTTTTGAAAGCCATGGCATTTGTTATATTTCTGGGGCTTAATAGCATTGTTGGGCGTCTCGAGTAGGTAGGGCTTGCGCCGTGATTGGGCCGGTTGGGTCGAAATCTGCGTGGGGGGCGGCGTTTGGGATCGGAATGATTTCGATTTCACGCGGTCCATTGGTACAAATGTTGGTTGGGAGTTATCAGCTGTCCGTTTGTGCAGTGAGGGCATTGTTTGGGTACGGTTCCCTTTGTTATGGTGATGTATCAGCGGGGAGTGCATCCCATTACGAGGAGTGCCGTGTTTCAGCGGTTGACCTTCGTTGGTAGTCGGTCGTGTTGCTAGGGTGGTTACGGCTTTGAACGAGGGGGAGGGGAGGGAGTTGAGCATCGGGAAGTCTATATTGATAGATTCGGAATCTGTGTCACTCACGTCGGAGGCGTTATGCATTGACACAGCTTCTTGTATCGTTAGCAGGGGCGAGTCTGGAACGTTAGTTGACTTTTTGTCTATTATGGCTTTGGGGCTTGAGTCAGGATGTAATACTGTCGTGGACGCATGACGCAGGGGGGTTAGGTCCAGATCCACGTTACTGCTTGTAGTAGGGCAAGCAGTTGCTCTGACAAACGGCGATGATTATGAGCTGTTGTCTTGCATTGGGATTAGTAGCCGGTGGGAAAGCTCTTTGCAACGGCGTTAGATCAGGCTTGATAAGAATAGGCCCAATGTTTGCGTTTGTTCTTGAGGTAAATCCATTTGCTATGAAGCTTGTAGCCAGTTTTGAGAATTGAATGCGATAAGGATAGGGCAATTGCGACTGATTGTTGATTTTCTGAGCCGCTTAACACCCACATGTCAGGAGGGATGTTACACATGGACGTAAGTAGGCGGGTGACTTTCTCCAAAGGAAGTTTGTCACAAACGTTGAAGACGATCACGTTTCGGGCACGGCGGGTGCGCTCGTCTGTCTCATAGTGATGGTGGTAAGAAGGGCGCCAGCATCTTTGAGCTCGTCAGCGTTGCAATTTGTCCTTATTCCTGGGAGTTCGGCCAATGGCCTAAATTTTGCTAGCTCTGTTTTGGTAACAGCCATTTCCTTTTTGAGAGCAACCATTACAGTTGAGAGGGCACTGATTTTGTTAAGTGCATCTTTCAATGGGTCTAAAAGAAGGACGCTGCAGGGGCGCAGTTCATTCAGTTTAGCTTTTGCAGCAGGACGTTTGGTCGACTTATCCGCCTTTGCAGTGCATGAGGCACAGCTGTGATCGACAGAAACTGCGGTATTTGAATGAGTACTTCTACGTTTGCCCCGGAGTTTGGCTCGGGCGGATTAACCTTGTATTCCATTTTTGCTAGTCTTTATAAAAAATAAATAAATAAACTTTTATTCTCGACAAGGCGAGGCACACCTTTACAGGCATGACCATGCTTAGCTAACATAGTGTGATCAAAAATGTACAAAAAGTACATGTTTGGTATAACAGTGTATGTAAGTGTATGAGTGTATATACGTATGTAATTTTGTATGAATGTAGCTTGTGTCTTTGAATACGCTGGAGCATTTTTGACAGTTTGTTATCCTCAGGAATGTGAGCATAAGCGATTGATGGCTGTGGGTTGGATAGCACTTTCCGGATATCCACGGGCCAGTGACTTTATTTTGTGGCGAGTCACATCCGTCACGTCACAGTGTTGTTAAACAGACATTTGTGGCTTTTTCTAGGGAAAACCCACCACGTCCTGGAACACTGCCGCCAAACGATTTGATGGAACGGGGTAAACCCGAATCACCCAGCTGGCACTACGAGGAGGTTGTTCGGCTAGCCAGCCACGGCTGCATAATTCGTGTTCCAGGAACACTGTTTTGCCGTATATAGGATCTAAAAAGCTTAGAGTATAGCACGTCTACATATCGAGACAAAGCGTATAATTACTCTAATAATTAGTTGCTACATGGCGGATTAAGCAACAAAAAGTCGAAAACGCACAGCTTCTAACTTCGCGTGGTCAAGGTCAAGGTCAATGTAGTACGAAGTCTATGTCCACAGAATGCGAGATGCAGAGATAAGAAATCAGATCACAAATGTGGAGTATGTTGATGAGGAACTAGTCCGATGAGGTTGTGTACACACTGCGGGTCAATTGAGAGAAGCATGAGGAAAGAGCTGCGGGAATTTTCAAGGCTAGTGGCATGCAACTGATGAAATATGTAGGCGTGTTCGTACTGGAGCAGGTTTATGCACAGAATTTGTAAATGTGGTACCGGTCTACTTGCCAAAGTGAGATTGGGGTGATGACTTTATTGAGTGGCGAGTCACATCCGCCGCGTCGCAGTGTTGTTAAAAAGACATTTGTGTCTTTGTAGGGAAAACGCTTGTCAGACGAAGGCCCACCACGTCCTGGAACACTGCCGACTAATGCTGTGACATTGCCAAGATTGCATCCGACCGATTATTCTCGCGGATATTCGCAGTCAAGGTTCACAAATTTGTTTCCCTTCTGAACTGAACTGGTTGTGTGGTCTCCCTCGGAGTCGACCGCAAGTAGTTGGAGCTGTCCAAGTCGGATGACTCAGGTGACTTGTATTGATTTGCTTCGTTTTATGGGTTCCTTTAGTTTGTCAGGATTGCGAAGTGCAGGTGATCTCATTGTTCTGTGTTGATGCCGTGTCCAGCTGAGCTTCGCAGGTATGTCCTCAGGTGTACCGTGCCGGTAATGTTACCCTTTAGAACAAGAGAGAAAAGAAAATCGGACCGAGCAAACTGCCAAGGAAATGGAATAGGACTATGTTAATATATAAATATAAAATTTGTGGTACCATAGTGCTAGTTACAAGCAGTGGAATGACCGAACATGTTATACATCATATCCGTAGTTTTACGTGATACGCGCGACCCAATATTTGCTGAATGTGAGAGACAAACGCCGTCCGCAGTGACCTAACATGCGCAAAAGCCTTCCTGTGTGGAACCCAAGAGTATTAGGCGATTTTAACCGGTAGATGAGTTAAGGAATCAGAAGAGCGTAGTATGCTGTTTAATATGCGCTTTATAGGTTGAGCGATCGGTTGACAGTGGTAGAGCTTGTCGTTGTAACAGGTATGGGAGCCAGTGGAGTTGCTACGCCAGGATGCAGATCCATGAAAATAATGCTAATCGTGTTCAGTAATCGGTTGCTAGAGAAACAGCTGAGCGAAGGATTGGGACGAAGTGTCAAAGTTGTGACGAGAATGGGATTTATATAATACAGACGTAGAGAGAATACGGTTACAAAGCCAGCTCTGAGGGACCTGGAATAGCGGAAAAAGACAGGGACTACTACAGTGCGGCAAACATGTCAACTCTGCGGCAGAAAAGGGCGCTACTGGGAGTCGGGTTAATTATGAGGAAGAACCTTCCAGCTAGTAGGCATTCAACGTTAAAAACAGGAGCGAGCATGGCGTGAAGGCTACGGTGGTAGTGAGAAAATGGTTGTACAGCCAGCGCAGAAAGGGACCAGTAGTATCAGTAGTGTGAGCAGCAGCCTGAACGATGCTGTGGGACACCCTAAGGTGAAGATCCATTGTGCAACGTTAAAGTCAGCTAGAATGCTGGTTACTTAGTTGCTGGCAGCCTGGTTAATTAGGATACAGGAGCGGCACGATTTATTAGACTCGGTATAAACTGATAGGTGTACGGTGTTGAATACAAGAGAGAGAACAGACAGAAATACTTGCAACAGCTGTAGAGCAAAGTGTTGCTATAAGGACCGAAGCAGATGCCGAATGCGAGAGCGACGTTAATGTGAGCAAAATAACCTGGTAGTAGGGTCGAGATGCAAAACTCAATCAGAGCCCAGAAAGTTCACTTTCGATATGAGGAAACAAGCATAGAGTTATCAGATCAGGCGGTGACAAGTAACACGAGGCTGCCACTTTTACCGATGAGTGCCTAAGTCAATGGGTGCCGATGCGCACAACAAAAGAATCATTGGTATGAGACGTATGAGCATTTGGATGCTCAGAGACCACAAGATTTAAGAACGAGAGGCACAGTAGCGAAGGGAACAGAGAGGAGACGTTAATGTGAGATAAAATGCTTGATAGTGGAATCGAGAGGCAAAACTCAAGCAGAGGCCGGAACTTTCCGTTTCCGACTAAGAATACGGACAATGAATCAGGCGGAAACAAGTCTGAGGCTTCCACTTTAAACAATGAGCACCTTGGTCAATAGCAGTCGTTGCGCAAAAGAAAAGGGGCATTGGTTTGAAACCTATGGGCATTAGGAACCTCAGAGACCGTACTGGTCCAAAAGGTTTAGGAATGAGAGACATAGTAGCGAAGGGAAGCTAGCGAAGCTCGCAGTTTTGCGCTGGGGCTAGCGTTACCAGTAAAACTATTAAGGATTTATGATATGTAGCAAATGGGTAGCCATACTGGCGTGGGGACGTTAATGTGAGATAAAAAGCTTGTTAGTGTGCCGAGATGCAAAACTCAAGCGGAGGCCAGAAATTTCGACTTCTGGATAAGCATGCAGACAATGAATCAGGCTGCAACAAACCTGAGGCTGTTGCTTTAACCAATGAGCATCTTGGTCATTAACAGCCGATGCGCGAAATAAAGTGGCATTGACTTGAGACCTACGGGCATTAGGAGCCTCAGAGACTGTACTGGTCCAAAATGTTTAAGAACGAGAGGGTTAGAAGCGAAGAGAAGCTTGCAAAGATTGGAGATTTGCGCTGGGGCGAACGGAACCAAGACACCGATTGAAGAGTTACAATGTACATAGATAAATAAATGTTGTATTCTCGTTAAAAAAGACACACCTTTAATGGCGTGATCAAATATGCATACAAGCAAACCTTCTTTGATATATTAAAACAGTTCCTTTTAATGAAAATAATAAACAAAATATGTAGTACATACGAGTGAGCATATTGTCAGGTAATAATAAAACCAAGGAACATGATGGCGATGTGGCGACCAAAAATCAATCATAACTGTTGCGTCAAGATACAACTTGGGGGTAAGTTCGCCAAGTTCGCTAAAAACTAACCTCATCCTCCTAAATCAGCTTATCAATAATCCTCTTGCGAACTCATTAACTCCCTTTCTATCATCAGCCAACATTTCGTACTCTCTTTGTAATAGACCGCACTCTATTATCCTACCGAATGCCCACAGTAGTACCCGTGCACACTTCTACCTTTATAGATATGCGTATGTATGGAATAGGCTTCCACATAATGTGCGGGCATCTGATAATATAATCCACTTCCGTACAGCACTTTATAGGTACCTCATAGTCAGTCAGGTTTCTACTCTTTTAAGCATTAACAGACTTAAAGACGAACTGTGGAAAAATGGTCCTGACCACATATAAGCTTTTTCACCATCTTATCTCAAGCAAACCCAATGTTGTCCTATTGTAGTCCACTTCTCTCAGCTGCTTTTTTCGGCTCCGTGTACCGTATTATGTCTTCTTTCCGTTTTCTCTCCACTCTTCATTCAATCTTCTTTAGCTTGCTTCAGGTGACGTGACTCACCCAGACAATTTACTGTTTGCTTGCGTTCTTCATGTCTGCTGTACTTTTTCCTTCAACCTTTTTAGTTTTATTCTGGCGACCCTCATTAGGTCATCAGGTCAGCGCACAGTCGCTGCTTGATAGATGCCCAGCTGTCACATATCTGTCTGTAACACCTAAGTAATTGTAGTTCGGTATCCTTACCGGCTTTTTCACAGCTCCAGCTACCTTTGTAATATCTCATCACCACCCTAGCATAATTTGACTATCTGCGTGTCGCAGTGTCTTAGCCTCTAGGCTCTGAACTTTTAGCAACCATATTGCATACCTGCGCTTCTCCCGTTCGCTGTCCTTTCACCATGTAAACTTAGCTCTCTTCTGTCCAGGAAACAGCTCTAGTAGTCCGCGCGCAACCGCTCCTTTCTAGACGTCAATTTATCTATTCATCACTACATCTAAGACACCTACGTATATTGCAGTCTAGCTCTCTTACCGGCTAATCCCGGCACAGGCTTCCTTGCTAGATGCACAGCTGTCACGTTCAATTCTGCGACACATAAATAATTGCAGTTTAGCATTCTCCTTGAATTCTCCCGCCTCAGGCATTTTTAGTTTTATACTAGTACATCCCCGTCATGACTTGAATATCTGCCCGTCGCTTCGTCTTATGTCCTTATGCACTGAACAATCTTAAACATCTAATGTATGCCCGCGCACTCCCCGTTCACTGTCCTCCCAGCATGTATACTTTCTTAGCTCGCTTCTCCGGAAAAACATAACTAAGCCTCAGCCTCTCTATTCTATGACGTTCATTTATTCATTACTCGCTTCTTGCTTGATGCTCAGCTGTCACTTACTAGACTGTGACAGCTTGCTAATTGTAGTTCAGCCCTCTCCCTGGCTTCTCCCTCCTCAGGCTTCCCTACTTCTATTACATTAGCAGCACGGCATGATTTCATCCTCTGCGCGTCGCCACATTTGCCCCTTTCATGCTCTGAACTATTTATCAACCATATCGTATGCTTGCGCTTCATCCAATCGCTGTCCTCTCTCCATAAAACCTTTCTTAACTCTATTCTGTGGATCAAACATCACCCATATGGTCTGCGCACAGTTGCTCCATTGCCTCTCCCTTCTAAACTTCATTTATACGCTGCATGCTGCAACGTCTGTGACGCCTGCTCATGTAGGATTCCAGATCTTTCACGGGCATTTTCCAGCCCAGTCTACCGTAGCACTGAAATCGTGGCACCATAACAGGACTCAGTATCTGCGCGCCTCTGACTCATATGCTGCGATGTCCTCCGCAGACTTAATGTATGCATGTACTCCGACCGTTTGATGTCCTTCCATATTAAATTTTCATTTTTCTCTAGCACACCTTCTAACTCTCCAAGTCGATGTTTAGCGGCTCTTTAGCATCTCTCTTCTAGACGTCCTCATACCTCTTAGTTGTTGTAACGTCTTCGACTTTTCACCAGTAAGAGTCCAGCTATTGGACTAGCTTTCCCAGCCTCTTTCCAGTAGTAGCATCCCAGCACCATAGCATGAATTGTGAACTTATACACCGCCGTGGTTCAGCAATATATGATATTACTCTCTCAATTTACTCACTGTACACTTGCATTCTTCCTGTCCACTGTTCTTCTTTATTCGACCTTCTTAGCTCTCGTCTGGCGACCTTCTTTACCTCATTCGGTCAATGCATAGCTGCTCCTTGCTAGATGCACAGCTGTCACTCTTCTGTGACACCTAATTAATAGTAGTTCAGCCTTCTCTCTGTTTTCTTCCGGCTCATTTTTCTCTACTTTTATTACCTTAGCACCACTGCATATGTTATCATATGCGCATCGCTGCGTCTTCGCCTATTGTTGCTTTAATCTATTTAAGAGCCTTACCGTATGCCTGGCATTCATCTGTTTGTTGTCGTTTATTCATGAAGCCTTTGTTTGCTGTCTTCTGTCGTGCGTGCATCTCCATTTATTCAGTACAAGCCGCTGTTTTGCTTCTCCCTTCTTACTGTTCGTTTATCCCTTACTTGCTGTATTGTCTTAGCTCCTATTACCTGCAGTCATCCGACTCTCGGGCTAGCATTCTCTGGCACTGTCCAGCTTGGTATTATTATCTTAGCACCATAGCTGCTGCCGTTAGGCCTCACTGCTCTGATACCCCAAGCAACCTTACTCTACGCTTGCATTTCGGCTATTTCCTGCCCTACCGTCAATTAATGTTTCTTAGCCTCTTAGTTCTTCCCTCCTCTGAATCTGTATCTCTCACTTGGTCAGCACACAGACGCCCTTCAGCTTTACATTTCTAGGTGTTCATTTCTCACCATTTTCGTAGTACTCTAGTATGACTTGTTTCTCTGCGCGACGCTACATATACATTTGTTCCGGACGTTCGCTTTCCTTTAACTGATCTTTAATACTTTACTTCTATCGATCAATCCTTTTCATCTAGTAATCTGGGTCCGCTTTGCAGCAAAGGTTTCGACACTTACCTTTGTAGTAGGTTAGCTTCCATAGGCTTTTCTTATTTCAATAGGCCATAGCACTATACTCCTAGTACCCTCGTGTCGTCTTTCTGTCTTGATCACCCGATAATATTTATTCAGCGCTTGATTCCTATCTATCCGCTGACTTACCATCTCTTTCGATGTAGGCTGGCCACCAGCCGTCTATCCACCGTTCAAACGCCGCTGGTCCCTGAACTCTGCTTTCTATCTTTCCACGCAATAGTCGCATCATAGTAAACTGATACCGCGTCTCTGCTTCATGGCGCAACGCTCTGTATTCCTTGTAGATAGTAGCAACCAACTTATAGGGCCACTGCTTTCGAAAAACATTCAAAATACACTTACAGCACAATCATTGCTGCACATTGTACATCATTTGTCTCCACTCTAAATGTTATAACATAGGATTTTAACAATGTTTGTTTCCACGCCTGTTCGTTGCGGTCTTGGTTGTCTCTTACCTTCCCTTTTCTCCGAGGTCCGGAACTTCTTGGGGATCTGGGACTGGACCGAGAAACCGCTTTTGTCCGACTCACAACAATCAATAAGGACCTACGAAGCACATGGCTTTACAACAAACGGATACAACTGCACTCACTCCCATGACTGTTGTCCAATGATGATAGCTGGACTCGGGAACTTTACACTCCTGAAAAGAATACATACTCCTGAGAAATGCAGACGCAAGAAACTGACGTTTCGCCCACCTGGATACCCACACAGACGATTCTTCGCGAAGCCCCCAACCTGGATTCGCCTCAGCCATTATGGCGACCTTGCCCAAGATACCTGCCCAAATAACAGAGAAAATTGTAGATCATTTGACTGCGGATATCTGTGGGTGAAATCAGTCGGGAACCTGGTCTGCAGTTATATATTACTGCACGAACAAATTTCTGTCAGTGTTCCAGGACGTGGTGAGTTTTCGCCTGGCAAGCGTTCTTCCTATAAAAAGCCACAAATGTCCGCGTAACAACACTGCAACGTGGCGGATGTGACGCGCCACCGAATAAAGTCACTGCCCAGAACTACCTACTGGCAAGTCGACCAGAATCAGTATTCAATATTGCCCTGACACTTTCAATACTAATTTACACCATGCCTATATGTATCGTTTTCATTATACATGTAGTGCCCTGACTTTTTACCCTACACACTCTAGAATTCAACATTTCGTCGGTCATTGATGACTGCTCACACAATTTACGCAGCCTGTACAACCTTCGGCTTACTGCCGACTACACTCATAGCAACGTGTTTGTTGCGAAGCGATATTGCATGTAAATATTGATCATGCCTTACTTGGTGTGTCACGACAAATTCGAGAATAAACTATATATTTGTTTATTTATTTTTGAGCACAGGAGCCAGAACTCATCTTTTGGTGCAGTCAATTACCATAAGGAAGTCGGGATGAGCTGTGCTCCATCAAAGCTTTGTTCATAGTAAAATCAGTTGCAAAGGTTAGATGTAGAAGGCTGAGGACGGCGTCAGCGTGAAATGTCTAGCTGTGACCTTATTTTGTGGTGAGTCACATTCGCCACTTGCAGTGTTGTTAAGCGGACATTTGTGGCTTTTTATAGGGAGAACGCTTGCCAAGCGAAAACCCACCACGTCCTGGAACACTGCCGTAGCTTCCGTCGAACTGTAGTGCTAGTCATCAAAGCAACATTTAGACCGATTTCGCACTCTATTATTCGCAGCCGGTTGACAGCAGAACTTCTTCGTTGGTTGGCCGAGCGGCTTAATAATGGCCGGGCAGTAGTCGTTGAGTCCGGTCAATAATGTAACAGAGTCGCAGAGTCGAATGATAATGATGCAGGTGACTAAACACCCTGTTAATAGAGGCCGGCTTCTTCTATTATATTCTTGTCCGGCTCGCAACTTGTGTCCAGCTATCCATGCTGGACATGACTTGGGGACATTGAGAGGGGTAGTTTTTGCGGCGGAACCTAGTTACACAGGCGAAAATGACATCCTCCGCAAAGTGGACTAGGAATTCCCTCAAACGTAAGTGTAATCGTCTCCGTAGCCAAGTGAAAATCCATTGAAGGATATCGGAAAAGACACTTATACGAGCGCCATGCTGTCCGTGAAATGACATCAGAGAAGCTCCATGTGAATAGAGAATCGGAATGTTTGAGGCAATTAAGGTAAGCACACCAGAATTGTCTGTCTTCGGTTGTTGAACAGGGGATCCATGTAAATATATCAGTCCAGGTGAGTAAATTGTTCTACTGTGAGTACGAGGCGAGCTAAACCCATTTATTTATGCCGCGTGATGGTAGCTTCTCCAGAATGGCGGAAAGAGCTCCATTTGGAGCGATGTGCGTTTTCTTCCTCCCAAGGAGAAAAGATCAGGCGTGTAAAACAGCGGGCTATTGGGGGTGGATCGACTAGTCCCAGCGGATAAACCTTCTTGTTTTGGCGGAGGTAACCGTGGAAATCTCGGTAGACAACGGGCAATGGACAAGAGGCAGCCATACAGCAATGAAGCAAAAAGTACAAACACAGACTGGTGGTTCGCAACGGTGCCTATGACACATTAATACTTATGTACTTTTGTTCAGCTTACGTGATTTGCAAGCGCGTTCTTTACATCACGTCGCTGGTGTGATTCAGACTACAACTACTAGGTAGGAGGAAGCTTCTACACGCGCAGGCTCAAGAGACCGATATAACAAATCGTGCTGACAAAAGTTGGGCGAATAATACGATTGTTGGAGAGAAACAGGTAAACCGATGATGATGATAGCAACCCGAATGCTAGAGGCGTTTAAGGTGAAACTAAGGACAACTAGGTTGAGACCGAATGCAGGAGCAACCTAGGTGAAGCAACGCTTCTAGAGGAAAACATAATTCAAACCATCAGCGGACTGCGTGCTAAGAGTAATTCGTAAGCGTAATTGCGAGTCTGTCACAGGTACGGCGACACGCACCCAAGGAATTGTCCTCCGTTTCGACAACGATACACGGCACACAGTTCCTCTACCTGGACATGAGCGGAAAATTATCAACCTTTTTACAACTTACTAACCGGACAAATCAATCAATTCTTTCACGGCGTGAACCACTGAGTCCAATTTACCTAACAATACCTTTTCCACATATCTCTTGACTGGAGGACCTTCGACTAGGGAAGGCACATTCTCCTACCAAAACAAAGCTTGAACAATCGGTCATTCTAAGCTCTTCAATCTGCTTTGCCCGCTCAAATGGCCGTGGTTTCTCCCATCTCTAATCAATTTCGCTACATACCCCGGGGGATCTGCAATTCTTTCTTTGAAACCTATCCTGTCCTCCAAGACTTCAACATATTTCCACGTATATTCTTCGAGGCTTCACGTGGTCCTGCAGATGATCAACACATCACGTCCAGAAAGAATGCCTAGTTCCTGACCTACCGATCTAAATAAATAAATAAATAAGTACTATATTCTCGGTAAAACGAGACACACCTGTAAAGGCGTGATCAAATATGCATACAAGCATAGCTTCTGTGGAATGTTAAAACATTTCGTTTTAATGAAAGTTATAAAAGAAAAGATGTTGTCCGTATGAGTGAGCAAACTGTCAGGTAATAGTCAGACCCAGGGACATTATGGCGCTGTGGCGCGCAAAAATCCGTCAAAACACAAGTTGGGGGTAATTTCGCCAGGTAGTGATCCGTGAGAACAGGAGCCTGAACAAGGCTTTTTGCAACCAATAACCATTACGAGACAGAGATGATCTGTGCTCCAACAAAGCATTCTTCAGAGCAGAATTAGTTGCACAGGTTCGATGTAGAAGGCTGAGGACTGCGTCAGTGTGAAATGCTTAGCTGTGACTTTATTTTGTGGCGAGTCACATCCGCCACGTTGCAGTGTTGTTAAGCGGACATTTGTGGCTTTTTATAGGGAGAACGCTTGCCAGGCGAAAACCCACCACGTCCTGGAACACTGCCGTAGCTTTCGTTGAACAGTAGTGCAAGTCGGTTATGCATCGTATAGACCGATTTTGCGTTCTATTATTCGCAGTCGGTTTGACAGCCAAAATTCTTCGTTGGTTGGCCGAATGGCTTAGTACTGATACGGCAGCAGTCGTTGAAGCTGGTCAATGATGCAAGATTCGAAGAGTCGAATGATAATGATGCAGGTGAGTAAACACATTGTTAATAGAGGCCGGCTCCTCTATTATATTCATGTTAGGCTCGCAAACCAGGTCCAGCTATCCTCGCTGGACTTGTCATGGGGTCGGTGAGTGAAGTTGTTTCTTGTGGCTGAATATGTCCTTAATAGGTAAAAACGCCATTCTCCGCAAATTGGATTTGGGATTCCTGCAAATGCAAGTAAGTGTAACTGTTTCCATAGCCAAGTGAAAATTCCATGGAAGACCATCGGAATACCCACGTATACGTGCGCAACGCTCTCCGTGAAATGACATCAGAATAGCTCCAGGTGACTGGCGAATAGGAATGTTTGAGGCAGTGAAGGTAATCACGCCAGAGTTGTTTGTCTTCGATTGTGGAACGGGGCATCCATGTACATATATTATTCCAGGTGAGTAAATTGTTCTCTGAGTACGAAGCAAGCTAAACCCATTTGTTTAGACCCCATGAAGGTAGCGCCTCCGGAATGGCGGAATGAGCTCCATTTGGACCAGTGTGTGGTTTTCATTTCCTGGAGAAAGGACCAAGCGTTTTGAGGATGTGTCGGCCAGTCCCAATGGATAAACTTTCTTGTTTTGGCGAATGTATCTGTGGGAATCTCGGGAAAAACGGGCAACGGACAAGAGGTGGCCAAACAGAGACAGCAATGAATCAAGAAACAATAACACAGACTGGTGGCGCTCACCGGTGCCTATGATACATTCAAACTTATGTAATTTTGTTTAGTATACATAATTCGCAAGCGCGTTCTATACGTTACGTCGCTGATGTGACTCAGACTACAGCTACTACGTGGAAGAAGGTTCTGCACACGCAGGGTCAAAAGACCGATATAACAAAGCCTTTTAACAAAAGTTAAGCGAATGATGCGATGGTTTTAGAGAAACAGGTAAACAGATGATGGTGGCAGAAGCCAGAATGCGAGAGGCATCTTAGGTGAAGCTGAGGACAACTAGGTTGAGACCGAATGCGGGAGCAAGATAGGTAGAGCAACATTCCAAGAGGAAAAGGAATTTCAAGGATTCGGCTAGGAGCGAATGAATGCTGACGGCAATACGAGGAGTAGTTCGGAAGAGTAATTACACTAAAGCGTTCATGATTCTACAGTCCAAAAGCCTGCAGAATCTAGGAAAATGCTCACCGGGGGCCAAAACTGCCGTGCATTGGCTGTCGTTATGACACGTACCGTCTCAATAGTATACCGGTGCGAGCATAAGGTAAAGAGCATAGGAAAATGAAGATTGGTAAGTTGAGCATACTAATCGGAGTACTAGTCAAGCAACACTTAGCGATGGTCCGAGTGCCGCCATTACTCAGGAACGAGCTCAGAGCGAATGAGATCATGCGCACGGGGATAACTTGGATAGGCGCAATGAGTGCAAGCTATGGCAATACAAACTGGAGCGAAATAAGAGAAAAGGCCAAGGATAATAGGAAATAAAAGCACGCAGAAAGTTACAGAGGGGTCAGCTGAGAGAGAATAACGGCAGGACAGTAAAACCGGAGGTCCAAGTTAAAAAGAAATGAAAACAGAAAGCGAGAGAAGAAAAGGTTAGGGTCGAGGTGAGAAGGGTTTATTGATAAAGAGTGGAAAAGCCCACGAGGCTCTCCAAGTAGTGTAAACAGCAACAATAGCTCAGCCGAACCAATAGAAGTGATGTCTCAGAAGTCCAAATTAATTTAGTGATTACGAGGCCGACTAAGCGGTATTGGATTAATCGGGTCTTTGGGACTAGGTGGCACAATGCAGATAAGAATGAGGCTATAACAACAATGTGGGGTAATAGAGTTAACTCTGCGGATCCAATACCGTTTAAGGCTCGGTATCATGGAAGCAGTCAGAGATAAACAGACTAGTCCAGTGAGACAGGATCACGGCAGGGCAGTAAAGCTGGTCGTCCGAATAATAGGGGGAATGAAAAGAGTAAGCGAGATAAGAAAGTTTAGGGTCGGTATGAGAAAGGTTTACTGCTAAGGAGTGAAGGAGCCAACGAGGCTTTCCAGGTGATGTAAGCAAGACGTCGAGTCAGCCAAACCAAGGTTTGTAACGTGGAATAACCCTAAGTAAAAGTGGAAACAAGTGGCTGATGTAGCGAGACTAGATTAGTCGACGCGTAGGAATAGCACATAAAATTAAAGGCAGGAAACAAGGCTGCAACAAAAGGTGAACGAGTCTAGCAGCCCCACGTAGTAAGGGATCAAGAGCGTTGGGTCTGTATAGCGTATACCACTTAAGTCAGAGTAGCATACCAGCAATCAGAGAGAAGGAAACTGATCGGTGGACTAGATCACCACACCGCCAGTTGAAGAACAATTGAGAACAGAGCGTGATTAAACATAAGTTAGCGACAGGATGAGAAGGGTTTAATCACGATGGGTAAGAGAAGTCCAATAGGCTCTCTAGGTAAAGTAAAGGGATAGTAGAGTCAGACAAGCCAAGAGAGGTGACGTCTCAGAAGTCTGAATAAATCCGGAGAGCAGGAGGCCGATCGGGTAGGACTTGATTAGTCGGCGCGTGTGGATAAGGACATGTGGTAAAGGTAAGAAAGGAGCCAGCAGTAAATGGTGAGCAAGTCAAGCAGACTCTAAATTTAAGGGAAACATCTTGTTAAGACTACGGGGCGCATACCGCGTAGTCTTAGTAGCATAGTAGCAGGCTGAGGGAAACAGACTACTTTAGAGGGTTGCCTATTCCGGGAGCCCAGAGAGCGATTCCAGAAAACAGATCGAGTTGCAGGGAAACTTTTATTGGTTCAGCAAAAGATTCCCTGTCAGCTAGCTATAAAAGAACGACACCGTGGACGCTCTAGCTAGGGGAACGGATCAAGCACAGCACACAGAGCAGTTGCGCGTTGCAACCGAAGCGAGCGCCAAGCAAAAATGGCGATGAGCAAGTAAAGCATTCGAACTCAGCAATCAGTCCAACAAACCACACCGGTTGCCTAAGTGTACAATTATAGAATTTTGGTTAGAATTTTACACAAGCAAACCGGGGAATCTCCAGACTGCTACATAGCCATCTCCCAGAAGGGACTGTGTAAGCAGTCCTTCGATCTACGTGAGGACTGTCCGTCGCGGACCAGCCTTCTGCGAGACCAGGTTGTGAAACCCGATACAGCTGCTGGGGGAGAACCATGCAATCGGACCCTAGCGGGCTCCCACCCGTGTCCTCCCTACGGTGTCGAAACGGTAAAAAAACTGTTTGTGGGGGGGACAGTTAATAAAGTTCACGTAGGCAGCTGAGCAGGAAGCTTGTTCCACTTGCAGTTGACGTGCGGGCATCCAGCGAAAGTGAAACCGAGGTGCAACCAACCAACGGGGTGTATATGGAAAGCAAAACGAAAAAGCAGCATAAATGCATAGCAATGCACAAAAGAGTGCAAAGCGAAAAACGTGCAAAGCTGTTTTTGGGTTTTCAATAGGTTTTGCTCTTTTTTGGTAATTTCAAAACGTTTTGATCTTCTTTGTGGGTTTTCAAAAACGCTTAGTAAGAGCAGAAAATTTCTAAGGCAGGTTCTACGTAAAATAGTAAGTGCTGACAAAGTCTGAAAAACGAACTGGAGGCTTGAGTTTCCTACCGCGTCGATTGAGAGTAGGGCGGGTAGGAGTGCTGTCGGTTGTGTTTGTCGGTTCTGCTGGAGCGGGCTGACTCGTCTGCGTTTGCAGTGCCGGCTGTGATGGCACGGGCTGCGAAGGTGCTTGTTGCACCGAAGAGTCAGACTTGTCAAGAAATGCTGGCTTGAGTCGATCGACGTTGATCGTTTCAGCCTTACCATTGTAGTCAACGGTAAACGTTATGTCGCTTCTGCGTACGACACGGTACGGACCAGAGTAAGGAGGCTGAAGTGGTCGGCGTACGCTGTCAGTGCGAACGAACACGTGCGTGCAAGTAGTTAACCGTTCGTCCACGTTTGTACGCAAGCTCTGTGCTCTGGGTTTGCGTATGCGTGGACGGCGTGGTGCGTAAAAGCAATTTACAAATTAGCTAGCACATACATCGTGCATCAATCTTAATTATGTAACTGACAAGCAAATGAAACAGAAGTAAATCCAATTATTCATGATTAATTCAAAACGGAAAACTGCGCACATCATTAAACAAGGACTTTCCAGATGAAGCTGAAAAATATTTAAATAAATCGAACTAAATTTTGTGCTCTACAAATATATATTTATATATATGTATATTTGCGGATAGTAAACGAAGATTTGTTGATCCATTTCATTCGCCAGTGATCAGTACATTTTATATAAAGTGGTCCTATATGTAATCGAACTATTTTAGCACATGGTGCAATTACTTGTATCCACTTAAATTCCGAAAAATGCTGTGAAGAATAAAAACTAATTATTGGCACATAGTTGATTCAAACACAACAATGTAATTAAATTAACGGAGAAACAATAAAAGTGCTAGTTGTATAAAAGCAATATGTCTAGCTATGTTTCTTGATGTACAAAATGTGTTATCCAGTTCATATAATGCACACACAAATTATAAAATTGCAAGTAAACAAGAGCCATTCCATTTGCCATGTTTATGCTCACGTGTTGTCGCAATGTATGTTCTGGTACGCAAATCGACGACGGATGGCTGCCTCCTGTAGGATTTTTCTTTGGTGGCAACATAAACTTTATCGAATTTCTTCCTTCATTTGAATAAATTCGTGGAAATTTAGATAGCCGTAGGCTTAACATATTATACTGAATTTCTCGACAATAACTCCTTGTGGTTTCACTGATTGGTTTCGGCGATCACGCTATCGGCATTTTCCCCAGCAACTGGTCGCCATCTTGTATTTTGATTATTCACAATACCAATAAGTCGCCAGGTGGTACTTGTTCCAAATAACAGTGAAACTATACTTATTGCACCCAAGTTGTATAACATATCAATGTAAACGAGATACTATAGATAATATAGGTCAAGTTCAACTGGGATTGGAACGATGGGTCAACCCCGTGACTGTTCTTACTTGAGTAGCTCATTGAGCCAGAAATGCTCCGAGTTCATGAGGTATTCATAACTGAACACCCTTCACACACTCTGGCCGACCACATAATGCACAACTTTCCTGCCCTAGCAGTATCTGCTATGGCAACCACGAGAAACTAAGCAAAGAGTAGAAAGAGGAATAGATGCTACAGAAGAAACTTCATTTGAATTAAGAAAATGATAATAATACATAAAGAAAAGCAAAACAAAGTTTGAAGCTGTTGTACAGGCAGGGAAAAGGAAAGGTATCTTGTAGCCATACAACACCGTCTTGTTAACTCTCAAACCCTTTAACCGTATGTTTCCTGATAAAAACTTTCCTAAGCATGTTTCAGCGCTCGATTGCTGTACGTGACAGCGTGTTTTCAGCCTTAATCCAGTCAGACCGCAGAATGTCCAGCTTTATGAAATGAAGGCGGAGAACAGGAAACCTAGCGCCCACAAAAACAAAGATAAATCGGAACCAAGTTTCCAAGTTAAGATAGGGTAGGTTAACATTAGTTCTCCTCTAAGCCTTCGGTAGTGTATTAAAAATATTCCCAAATTAATCTGAGGCTCAGGGTACGTTCGTTCTCGTAATCCCGCAATCTAGCTACATTTTGTCTCAAAACAGGCAAGGCGAAAAGCCTGGACGGAGTATTCCAGATGAGGCTAAACAAATTCCAGAACAGACATGCAGAATTGCCTCACGTAAAAATTGCGAAAGAACGGCGAATTAACCAATACATGTGGCAATCTTGACTTGTGGCGTTCTCCCAGTTCTCACCGGAGTGTAAGTTCAAAATGTATATCAAGTCTAGATAAACTTAACTACATATAAGCGGGAGTTCGACGTTATTGTCCACGTAATTCGTAGGAAGACAACCTCCTCAATTTCGAATAAAGAAGAACAGTCCGATTTATGCGTCCTAAGCAGAAAGTAGTCCAATCAAAAATCCTATTCAAGACTTGCTGTATAGCTTCTTAACAACCCAGAAACTTCGCTAATATTCCACAGCTTCAGGTCAATAGCGAATATCAGCCATCGTACCTCAAGCTACGCACGAGGTCAATCTAAATTATAGAGAATAGCAGAAGTCCAAGCAGACTTACCCTTGCGGCATGCCACTGAGGATAGACTGCCAAATTGATAGGCCGCGGCCTATCCGTACACGCTGTTCTATGTCATCCAAAAAGGAAATAAACCAATGAAGGGCGCGGCCAGGTAACACTTAGGAGGTCAGCTTTTGCGCAAGCCTGAGACAGACAACTTGTCAAATACCTTCTATAACTCTAGAAAAACCAGTCCAGTGCGTGACCGTTATACATTGCATCCAACCAAATTTCGCGTGCTATCAATGGATAAGTAAGAGACGTAAATCCATTCTACTATCTGTGTTACATAATGCTAAGTTGATTAAATGTACCCAGATGAGACACCAACGAATCACACAGCATTTTCTCGTGGAGTTTGAGTACCAAACTCGTCAAAAAAACTGACCTGTAATTTGCAGGCAGCCCCTATCCCTATTTTTGAAGATGGAGTATATACAGCTTACTTTCATTCAATGGTAATTCCCAACTCTCAGGTGATAACAGATACACGATACAAAGCGATCTAACTAGTTCCGCAGTCAAACCAAGCAATGGCTTGGAGCGAATTAAATCAGGCCCGGAAGCAATAGAATTGTTCAGCCATTGTAGAAGCCTAAGAAATCCCGTCTAGGCTTCAATAATTTCAGATAGACTAGACACATCTGGAATACTGCAAACAGGGTCAACGCCTCTTAAATACATTCCATTAAAAAAGCTGCAACACTCTGCCCACTAGGTATGCAGGCCTTGTCATAGTCCTTATGATCATGAGTAAGGTCATCACGTGTAAAATCTGGAAGTGAAGTGTATGAACCGCAGCGCCATTTGACACATACGAAAAATCAATTTAGTCTTTCTGAAGCTTCGTCTTCTAAGCCTTTCATGAATTTAATTACGGCATCACTTTGTTCTGTATTAAACTTATACTATCCCTACGTTAACTGACAAGTGTGCCCATGTATGGAGTATCTAGGTATGTCCGTCAAAATTTAGACCATATGTGAGCAAATATCTGCCAGTAAATCTATCCAAGGCGTCTACTTTCTCATTGTGACTGGGATGAACGAAGCAAAGACATTTGTCAGGCAGGACATGAATGTATTCCAGTCAACCTGGACAGGATCACTGCCTGCGATTGTACAATGGAAACGCGAAGCCTTTTCCTGCATTTGTTGATAATCTGCCTGCCACATTTCCTTGCGTGACGTAACAGTACCCTGGTAGCGTCAAAAAATACAAAAGAAACACAATGAAAGATGATTACTAAAATCCAATAGGGATTTGAAAGTAATGACACAAACAATCGAGACACAAATATTATATCTAAGATATGCGTTATTAGTACGTCCAAGTACCTAGTTCGTCGATCAACCAAATGATGCAACGGTACTTGCAGCGTAAGCTCAAGTAGATATTCACCGAATGTAACTGACGCTGTTGCAAGAGAGACCTGGCCAGCACATAACACTCAATGTCTTCTCTATGTCAACGGACGGAACGAATACATATAAATAGTGCGTGGGCAGATACATGTACTTCACCATAACTGATGTCCTGAGACAGTCATGTTTCAGTGCATGCGAGTACATTGGGATGAGACCCTTATAAAAGCAGACCTAAATCGTACAAATCGTACGAAGACTTTGCAAACTAACCAGCATTATTTGTAGTTACCTTTGTGTCCAGACCTAAATCGCGCGCTAAAGGAGTAGGTACTGGTAAGGCGGAAAAGGACCGCCGACACACCACAAGAAAACCCACTAACCGGAGACAATGTTCCCCAACTCCTCAGCTCCCGCTTTTTAGGTCCCCTTTGGCATGAGTTTACCGGCCAGCGAAAACTCCTGCTAAGCATTAATATTATTAACTTTCAGCTTAAAAGCGAACCACTTGAGTACGCTGCTTTCCTCCGGGATATATGTTACTACAAGAGGTAGCCCAAATCGAGGGTTTGGTGCATTGGGAAGTTCCCTAGTATAATCAGCTTCCAGGGAGTAAGACGTAAAAACCCTGGCGAAAGAAGTTTCCTTACTAGCGTTATAAACCACTGTAGGTCGTCCAACATGCAATCATCAGGAAGGACAGTAGTGGATTTAGCCTCGTCACGGTATATAACGCTATTATCCGGGAAAGAATTACCACGACGGGTGAATTTATTCCATAGGTCTTTGATTAGACAATTAGGGCAGGTGTCTTCACCATTGGTGATAGGGCTGTCGTTATCTCCTCAAATGGTGTAGCGACGGTAGCATATATATTCATTCGATGATATCGTCTCCTTTTTCGGGTCTTTCAGTCCACCGAATTGTTTTATGGCAGATTTGGCCTAATTTTTCGTCTCAATAGGGGAGTAGGTTTCGGTGACGCTTCGTCACAAAGAGTAGAATCAAGCAAACCGTCATTACGCGCGTTATCGGTAACAGCCGAGATAAGAATTGGGTGGGAAATTTTCTCCTTCAACAAATTTCAGACGACATGACAAGTATTGTCACTAGGCTTGTTCCCGATGGCAAGACTACAACAGTTTATTATTTCGCGGAGCTTACGGTTATTGCAGGCTTTCTTTTTACTCGAATGAACCCTTAAACTAGAAATTCAGTACCATCAGGGTAAGATTTGCTACGACTTCCAAAGCAGCCTCATTATTCTGGTCTGCAGCCATCCGGATGTGTGACACAATGGTTGATGCCACCAATTGTCCTCCAGTGTAATTGCACTAATCTGCGTCGTTTGAGACCGAAAGCGTCGTCATAATCATATGAACTTGGTGGCAATTATCTGCGACTTTTGAGAAGGATAACTCCACAATTCGCAGCCAGACATCAAGAGGTTCGTCTCTTACACTAGCCTGGGCAGTCTTGCCGGCAGATACAACACTTGGCATAATTGAAAAGTAAATTTTCGCTGGAGACCAGCACCACGTACTGCTCGATATTCAAGTCCATACAAAGCTGGTGGTATCACTGATTGCAGACAAAGCATTGCATGCCGCAGGGACCCATATTTAATGTTTGATTACAGCTTGAGCTGCCACAAATTGCGCTGGCCTCAGCATCCAAGCTACCTGGAAAAATTGCATCCGTGCATCGGAAGACGGACGTAGTAAAAAACAGTGGAATAAAGACAGGCATACAATAGTACCACGGCATCAATGAAAGGCAAAACTTGGTACAACAGGGATTAAATCTGCTAACAACCGGAAAAATTAACAGTAAGCGCCAAAGACGCCTTGACCAGAACGGCTTTAATCTATCCAATGTTCATTGGGTCAGAAGAAATCTGACCATATTCCAATTTCGTTTCAAGTGCTTATTCAAGCACTGCTTTCCACAATATTGTGTCTCAAAAGCCCGATCATTATGGCACTCCAAAATCCGAGTTGCTGCCTAGTATGCACTGAGATAACGGGAATGTTGTTGTGTCCGGTGATCCATTCCAGCCCAGGGACACTATACTGTATCGGATCAACTAAAATTTGGCAAAGATTACAGAAATCAACAGGTGCTAAGACGCCCTTTGATATCGGATCCTTTTCGCTGTGGTGCAGGTGGATATCACTTCAACGATACAACGATAAATCTGGTCAAGGAGCATTTAATCATACCGAATTATCATTCGAACATGAAGAAAATCACCTATTTAAATGTCGTCAGCTATTTCACCGATACATCGTCCATATGTTTGTAAAAATCGAGGGAGAATGGTTTTCTGAAAACTGCACGAATCGTACCTAGCTTCGCTCTAAAAAACGTTGCTTAATATGATGCATTTTTGTATGACGAGAGGGCGGTTAAGTTTGTAAAAAATAACCGTTTTGTCATCTACATATGCAGGCTGTCCAATTCATATGCATGAGTACTCCTAGAATGCAGTTGCATGGGTGCATTTTTATGGGCGTCCCGACGTATTAATTACATTTAAATGCAATGTGGGACAATATACAACCCAACTTACTTCATGGGCACCCACCGGTGGGTAGGCGTGACAACGCTTCAAGCGTTTTCAGACATAAGTTTAAACCGCAGATGGACTA
Source organism: Dicrocoelium dendriticum (assembly GCA_944474145.2). Lineage (NCBI taxonomy): Eukaryota > Metazoa > Platyhelminthes > Trematoda > Plagiorchiida > Dicrocoeliidae > Dicrocoelium > Dicrocoelium dendriticum. Next base: position 104,985,877 of record OX104067.1, read on the forward strand.
TATGGTAACACTTGAGGATTAGGAATCGGTGCGCTGTTGGGTGCAACCCGTAGAATGGCAAAATGCATGATTGCCATACACATTCATGATTATATGGCTCGAAAAAATAAGTTCAAACAAAATATACGATGTAATATGTATGAACTACCAGATGTCGACGTCGCCATGGACCTACATCAATGTGTGACCAAAATATGCTACTTGCTTCTTGCGTTTTACTTATTCCAAGCACACTACACATGATAGAATGAAAATGCGCAAAAAGATATCCTCGAGTAATTTTATTTAACAAGGTTACAGGAAATGACGGCTATATGTCTTATTTATGAGACTATCAGCAGAAGACGTCGGTAAATCTGCAAATAAACAAATGAGAAACGGTGACACCAAAGACGATAACGGTTGGGTTGTTACATATTCGTTTGCACGAGATGAGATCAGGAATGGACAAGAAGCTAAAGAGAAGGGATTGGACAAGGATACTCATGACACAAACGCCATTGTGATCGGCTCTTCTCCATATCAGCAAGTGCGTCCAACGAATTATTCTTCGTACTTCGAAACCCCAGCTAGGCAGTTGGGATGCTGCAACCGACAGCAGTTTTGAAGTGCGGTTTCCATTACTCGCGACTAATTCATCGCTTAGCTACCCCCTCCTCCTCTTACAACCGCACCCCTGCTCTCAAACAATACATGCCGCAGGAGTCGGTGTGCTTTCATGCGCAACACGTGGCCCAGCCATGGTAGCCAAGTGAGTAATATGATGCTGCTGAGCCGTTCATCCGCTCTTCCTGCACAAATACGCGACTCCGAAAAAGCTCATTCCTCACGCGGTGCCCCTGTCGGAGATGAGCTAAGTGATGATCGAACGTGGCCAGCCTCTTTATGTCTGTCGACCAGATGGACTAGGTTTCACAACCATATAGGTGGGTTGAACTGACAGCGGCGTTATAAACTCTGCAATTCTGGGCGAGAGTAATCTCGTGTCTGTGCCACAAGCACGTCAAGTTTTTGCTATGCCGTTCGTAACCATAGCATCGATCACACGGGCGCCAAATCTGGAAGATATGTAAGCAGCACTGAATCGGTACATAGATGAACTAATTCCAGTACATCTGAAAACTGGATAACGAATTTAGTTTACAGCGGAAAATGTTCACAAATGACCTTAAATGCACTGGCTGCAACGTTAACTGCGTTCTACATGCCATATCGAAATAGCACGTTTGTGAAAATAATGCGATATTTCAGAGTGCGCACGTATTACCCATCGAAGCTGAGAAGAAAATCATTGAAAAGACACAAACGTGGAGATCGAGTGGACGAAAAAATATAATGTGTAACTAAACTAACATACGCAGAATGTATCTAGTGGAAATATAGCAAGATGAATGCATTCACTTCGCTTGGTAAATGGGCCTAGTATAACCTCCTTCTAGAAACTGATAGTTGTAAACGGTGTTACACATGTCACTTTCCGAACTGCATGTCAAGCTCGGTATTTAATGGCGAACGACGAGTGCAACATGTCACAGGTTAGTCAAACTCGTCGGTGGTTTTAATCATGTTGACCGTCTGCTCTTCTTCATATTCAAAGGAGCTGTGCGAGAAGCATAAATCGCACATGGCTGAATATATTTTCCGTCGAATATGCAAGGAAGCTAGAGATAAGAACCTAGATTTCAATGCAGAAGCAGTCAGCGAAGCGTCCATAACCAGTAGACTTCTGTGCATAGAAATTTCGAACAAAGCTCGCAATTAATTGAGCATGCCATCATCGTATATCTCTTCCGCAGCGTCGTTCAAAGTGGAATTGCGTCGTGAAACATTGCAACGCGGGTAATCCTTCTTCGTATGTGCAGTTCATTCTTCCAAGTTTAACATTTGCTCAAAAGGTATGTACGACCGAATACTGTATAATTGTCAATAACGCGGTTGCAGCGGTCTTCGTTTTAGCAGCGATAGTAGAAACTGGTATAAAGTTGCATCTTAGATTAAGTCTTGCAGCAGTGCGATCACAAATTAAAACAGCCATAGATCCAGCGTCGTCCAGAATAGCTGCGACTTTGATAACAGGTAGAATAACTGTTCATTCCGCTTTGCAGTTGTCCTTGAACTTGCGGTTCTTGAAACAACCACATGCAACTGTTCCAAATTTTCCAGTATTGGAAAAATTATGAAAAGGTGGATATATTTTACGGGATAAATGGACAATGGCGCATAAAATATCTCTCAAGACAACAGATCGATAATTACAAGAGTTGTGTTCAAACAACAGACCATTGGGAAACGCGCTATTATTGCTTGTTGGTGATATCAGGCGAAAAACAACTGTAACTGTCGTACAGGTAACAATATTGACTGAACAATTCACAAATGACGATATGCTAATTTCTTGCATTTAATTGATTTCTATTGATCCGCCCTTTCAATTGCAGAAATTGAAATGTCCAATTTGTTTGACCTTTGCAATCAAAATCAACAAACCTCATGGCCAATATTTTAAATTGTGCGGTTTTAATATACGCACCAAATGCTTCTTAAATGGATAGATATCCTCTGCGTATTTTAGAGACGGCAACCCTTACAATCTCAATATCTGCAAAGAAAAGGCAATGACAAAGAACATTGTATGCACACTAGTATTTTATTACTGCACATATAGACCGGCTAGATTTTTTCTTACGAAACTGAGGACCCATCACCAAGTAACTGTGCACAGCCAGAAACTGAATATCAAGCTCAGCATGTTCCAAAATTAACACAACGCAATAAAGCGCTGAGCACCTAGTGATAGCCAAAAGTTGCAGCAAGCGTAAAAATGTAGAAAGTATACTGCATGTGTTTCAACCAAAATTACAACAATAACAAAACTGAATAATGATCCTAAAAGTAGTAAGCCTGATGGCCTCCTAATCTTGACCAGTTTAACCGGCGGACTCTCAGGTGTTGTGTCCTCAGGTTTCAACTTCGCGGCTACTTATAATCAAAAGATAAACCACCGGACGAGTAGTATATTGGCGATCACGGAACATCCGCTATGGGATGAAAACACACGGAAACAGTTCCAATCACGAAAGTGTGCTCGTTTGATGTTATAAGTTTCAAAGAAACAAGGAAGGTGTGAGTGGTGTGAAACAAGCAACAGTAACAAATATTCTGCAACACGGCAAACACTATTCTGCTTGTAACTGAGGCTGTTCTGATACAAGGTACACGGTTAGTTTTGGGAAATTGCACACTTACCTTCACGAACAAGTTAATTAATTTTGTTTCTGTGCCCATTTGACTTTGGTCTATGGGAAAATCTGTTTTGCTATGCAGGTTACAAGATTTGGCCTGAATCAGTGACGCCAACTCGACTTGATTCTCAGACAGTACAATTTTCCTCGGAGCAGGTCGTTCGAGACCTAACATCTACCTCTTTTTGATATAGTTACGCCGGTAGTTGTATAGGACTTCCTTCTCGGAAAAACCTGCAAGGGTTGCACGCATCTTCTTACTCGCTCTTGCCTTATTCGGTTTTCACTTTCCGTCCGTTCCACGAAGTGCTTGTCCTGTAGGGTCGAGGTGCTTGTGCGCAAAGTGCATAACAATTCATTGTTATGCTTATACAGTTGCCTCAGCACGCGTTATCCGAGTACTTCGGCAATGACAAGGCGATCCGCAAAAAACAGACAGGCATCGACTTCGAACAAAGCGTCGCTTGGCGTGAAATACTATACAAGGGATTCGTCATGGCATTGCTTTGGCCGAACATGTCTCGTATAAGTAAGTACTTACTGTAGCAATGCGTCTTGGTTCGTGGCTTGCTGAACCATACTTGCGTTTACTGGTAAAGTACTCCCAGCATCGCGTATAATGTGGGTGGTATCCGTGTCAGTTTGATTGAAGCATTTACGACAAACTCAGGCTCACGTCGACTCGCATCTATTAATCTGGACAGTACATCCGCCTGCCAAATAGAGTCACTTGAGGAATACCTCATGTTGCAATTGTATCCTAGGAGCAAGTTTGCACATCTCTGAATTCGACTGACCGTTTACGCAGAAATACCCTATTTGGATCCAAAGATAGGGAGTAAGGGTTTGTGAGCCGTCACTAATGTGAAGCACCGACCGCAATTTATTTTGTGGAATTGCTGAAAAGTAAAAACAAAAGTGAAGGCTTCCTTCTCCATTTGGCTGTAGTTCTTTTCAGAGGTGGTCAGGAGTCGTGCAGCATACGCCACAGTCTTTACTGAACCGTCTGGAAAGCGATGTGGAAGGATTGTACCAATTCCATAGCTCGATGCATTTGTAGAGAGAAGGATATCCAGATTTGGATCGTAAAGTAAGCATTACGTCTGGTTGCAGCGGAGAATTCAATTTCTCGAATGCCTGTTGACATTTCCTGGACCATTTTCATTCGCCATTCTTCATTAGCAGATGATTCAAGGGTTGGCGTATTTGATTTCTAGCTGGCAGAAACTCGCTATAGGGACTCACCATTTCGAGTAATCATCTCGGAGTTTTGACATTCGTTGGTGTAGGCAGTCTATATATTACCTCAATGTTCACGGGGTCGGAATGTCGGCCACTTTCATTAATAATGAATCCAAGAATGTTAATGGATTTCAAGAAGTATTTGCATTTGTGTGGGCGTAAACGGAGTCCATAATCTTCGATTCACATCATCACGTCTTCCAGTCGTTGAAATAATTCATCATGTGTGGTGCCCATTATGATGATGTCATCCAGATAGGCGGCAGCTCCAGTTAGTCCAGTCAACATGGCATCCATGACTTCCTGAAAAATTGCGGTTGCGGTTTTAAGTCTAAATGGCAGACGATGGTATTGGTACAGACCAGGATTAGTGTTAATACTGAGAAGTTTTCTGCCTTTCTATTTAATTTATAATTGTAAATAAGCATCTGCCAGATCCAAGGTCGCAAAATATTAACACCATTCAGCTTTACGAACAGGTCGTCAGGAAGAGTAACTGGATACTGATAGGTTTGCAGTACATCATTCAGACCAGTTAACAAATATGCACACAAGCGAATGGAACCGTTCGACTTCTTAATCACGAACATTGGTGCAGACTATGGTGAGACACTTATTAGCTGAATCACGCCAATTTGGTGTAAGCGGTCAAGCTCATGTTCAACAAGTACTTGGGATGCATACGGGACCAATCGCCTGGGTCGAAGCACAGGTGTAGCACCAGATAACAGAGTAAGATTTGCCTGCATCTTGCTACAACTTCCATGTTCAGGTTGGAAAACATAAGCATACTTCGCTTGAAACTTTTCAGCAATGGTTTAACTTTGATGAAGTGGTATGACTGCATTATGCACTATGAAGTTCGTTGCAGCACACACATTATTCAGTGGTACATTCTACAAGTTCAGTCTATCATTGTTTCAATAAATGCCAAGAAGGTAAATGTACACAGAAGGAACTATGTATATGGTTCCACGGAGGCTCAGATCTTTGAATCGAACGTCATTTGTGAAATCACTATCTAACTTCTGTGGTTCGCCGGATGCATTTTGGGCAGTCAGATTGGTGCGCCTCAGTGGAGGTTTGCCAAATCTCGTCCATAATGATCGAAAAATGAGGGTACTGTCCGATGCTTTATCTAGTTGCAAGGATAGAGGAACATCATTAATTTTGACGGTGAGGTACTTTCGTTTACCCGCAAATTCTGTGCGTCAGGTGGCGAGAACTGCTTTCGTCTTTGCTCCCTGAAACGATGTCTTTTTTATTTAGAGTTCGTGTACAACTTTGAGGTAGACACAGGCCTGGAATCATACTTTTTGCGACAGTGTGATTCTATGTGACCCAGATGTTTTCACTTCTGACAGAGATTCCTGTTGTAATTACAGAATCGCACAAAATGCTATCCACCACAGTTCCCGCATGAGGTCGAGTGTTTCTATTTGGGTACTCCATGGCTTACATTTGTACCTCGAACAGCCTTGCGGTTACTCTGTGGTTCACTCCTGGGGTCAGGATTTTCAATCATTTCGGTATCATGCTTTAAGTTAATCAATATCTGACATTCAGCTACAATGTCCTGTAATGTCAAATGGGATTCCTTCTCTAACTTGTGTAGGATGCGTGTGCGCACATCAGCATCCGTATGATACTGAAGACTGCAAACGAATAGGAAACGTTTGAACTGATCAAGTGTCATCGTACCGAGTTTAAAACGCTCACACTCTAGGTAACAATGAGTATATGAGTAAGTGAGTCATCTAAACAGCTTTTAGACATGGTTATTGATGGTGCAGAAATGACCTATGCTGGAAGATCATTTCAGGGGTGAGACAATCGGACACAAATAAAAGCATGTGGCAATTCAGGAAACTGTATTGTTCGGCCCGTTTTAGTGCGTGAGGTCTCAACTTGGTATTACCGCTGGGTTGCAGTAAAGAACGGCAAACGTGCTGTGGATTATGCAGAATTATGTTCACCATTATCAAGTCTTCTTGTAAGCATCAGTAACGTTCGCTCAATAAACCAATAGGCTCAGCCTCTTCTCATATTGAAGATGGCACGTTCTAATAATGAACACTGCTGCTCGATGTTGGGGCTGCTCTACCGCACTATGGTCGCGTTTTAGCCATAGGTGCCAGTCTTAGTTTGTATAATCGACATGAGTACGAATATCCGCACGAAGCATCTGCCGGAAAATAGGCCGATGTACTGTTCTGTAGGCCCGTCGTAACAGTCACATATATGTTGGTTGCTTGGAGCAACCCGGATCATCATGAACCGGTACGCCCAAATCAAGTTCACCGCAGCACATGCATTCCGAGCCTCTAACCGGGGTTGCTCTGGTGTCGTATGGATAGCAACTTAAATTTACATTTAGTTGGACTGAAAAATACATGGATCAATTATTTACCGTGGTTAGATTACATCTGAGCACTAGATGATTAGTATTCCACTGAACCTTACGCCAAATGTTGAAGTCATCGGTAAACAGCAGGAAATTAGATGTGTTCGATTATGTATGTAATCGATAACTACCAAATACAACCGGAGACCTACCACCGAGCCACGAGGCACAACAATTGCAACTTGTAATGGGTCAGATTAGGAGCTCCGAACTCTGACTACCAAGTAAATAAATAAATAAATAAATGTTATATTCCTCGGTGTTTCAAGGCGCAGTCCAACTATGTGGGCTGATCAATGTGTACAACAGGATCGCAAAAAAATAATCAATTTGTTCACGCTTTTTACAATGGATCCAAAACAGGTACTAAGCTAATTGGCAGGATTAAGGCATTAAAGAAATTAAAAAGCAGAAACGCTAACGTAAGCAGATTTAGACAGATGTCCAGTTAAAGTAATACGGCCACTCATGGAACCATCCCCAGGGGACCTGCTTCCATGCAAGGTATTCCCTCGAAAGGTTTCGCTCGCCCTTCCATGCAATAACTGGCCTTGTGCCGGTGTGGATAGTAGCATATGAGCCATCACCTGTATATCATATGTTTTGTTCATTTTAGAGCTGCTTTTGAACATGTATTATGGGCCATGAAGGCTCAGCCCAGTCCGTCATGCGGATCATTCTATTATGGCACTTTTTATACGCCAGTCAGTTGGTGGCAATTTGCCTTGCATAGGTAACGTCTTTTATAATCTGGAAGCTGTAATCCGTCACCACAGGGGATCAGCCCATTCGTGGCCAACTATGAAATAAAGAAGAATATAGAAAAGAAGAATTATGTGAAAGAGGTACTACATCGTTAATGTAAAAAATAGGCAGGTATGTTTTGTACATCGGCGTGGAAATCGATCGAGTCGATCATACGATAAATTGTGTAGCGTGACAGCCGGAGACAGATGACTGTACAAGTTGTCCATAGGCAAAAGTCGCATAGGGAATCAGTTATTGCCATCACTGAATTCAAGTATATGTTTCTGGACTGTTAACTTCAGAAAAGAGAGGGAAATGTTTAGCACTGGAGAACACATGTAGCGAAAGGGATCGCAGAACCATATTACGAATTAATCAATTTGTGGGGAAAATTACGAAAATAGTTCCTGACGTCACACCAGTAAATAATTTTGCTCTCGGTTTTAAACAGAAGACAGTTGATATGAATTAAGTTTAAAAGGAGTAAAACCGCATGGAAGGTAGCCTTAAGGAATAGCATAAGAAGCGGTTTGTAGCAGCTCATCCTAGCTGATCAAGTTTTCTCTGGTGCATTCAAGTCGATGTTCTCCGGTATCATACATGATCCAACCCATCTTCATACAGCTTTTCATCATCAAATTGAATGTTTAAGCTCCATTTCGCTCTGTCCGTTGACAGATAAGCCTTTATCATTTTCCTGAACATGCAGAAATGTTCAATACATCTAATCTCTTTTGGCAGCTTATTCCAAATGGAGCCATACCTAAGAAGATAGAAATTTCTCCTTAGACTGCTCTTGAATTTAGGTGAATAGAATACGCATTCGTTATCTCGCAGTTCATAAGTGGTGTTTTCCCGAAAGTGCAATTGATAGGTTCCAACATATGCTTTCCGCCACGCGAGTTTGTGGAGGAAGCACAGAGTTAGTTGCATTCTTCGTAACCACAGAGGTTCAAGATTCAATTGCTTGCACCTATCTCGGTATGAAAGAGCCGTTGAACAGCCAAATACACGCTTCGTAAAGGCGCGTTGGATGTTTTCAATGGCTTTCAAGTCAGCCTTTCGCAAGTTACCGAACACAGCACAACAATATTCAAGCAAAGGCCAGATACTGATTTTGAAAGCAATTAGTCTGGTTTCTTTCAAGGTTAGCAGGTGGTATATGAGCCCCACCGACTGCTTAGCCTTTTCACTATATGATTTATATGTTCGCTAAAGTTTAACGAACTAGAATATCTTAAACCTAAGTCACGAACAGACTGGCTGATGGGAATGATTACATCATGAAACCTGAACACTTCTGCTTCTATCTGACATCCATACGATAGAATATTACACTTCGATGTTGCAAATGTCATCTGCCACATATCAGCCTACCTCTCCATGGCTTCCAAGTCGCTTTGGACATTGTTAACTTCAGCGGTACGCTGAGAACCTGGAAACGTGTAGACCACCTTTAAATCATCAGCAAACAAGTCCTGCTGAATAATATAGTTGTCGAAACTGCTCAGAAAAGGGGTATTGATCCCGTACCGCTGTAGATTGGAAAAGATTGCCCAATGATTTAGACGGTCGGATGCATTAGAGAAGTCCAAGTAGATCGCAACAACATCTCCAGCACCAACTAAATGGTTCCAGGTAAACCGTGCTTGTAACAAATTATATGTGCATGATCTATGTCAACAGAAGCCGTGCTGCTCAAAAATATAAACGTTGCGGTTTTCCTTATAGGTCACAAGCGCATCCGTCAAGATGGATTCCGTCACCATAGACAGTATGGTAAGAAAGGAAACCGCATAAAAGTTTAAAGCCTAGGTTCTGTGACACCCTTTTTGAATGGATGTTAGTAATCCATGCTTATAGACGGTAAAAATGTAGTTCTGGTCTAAGCTGCGCTAAAAGAACTGAGCTCGTGGCTCTGTCAGCTGACCTGCTGCTGCTTCCATTGCGTCTGGGCAATAAGTATAGTCCCCAGGAGATTTGTGCTTACGCAAAGTGATCAGCTTCTTAAAGACAGCTCCGCGGTAAAGAAAATGTGTTTGGGTCCCGGCGGCAGGTCGTTAAAAGTTGGTGGATATTCTGATGAAATTAACCTCTGAAAGGTGGGGGCATATTATATCCGCAGCGCATTTCCTGCTTCGTAGCCTTTCTTGTTCGGTCATAGACCGTCGTGCGTGGCGGAACGCAGTGACTTACGTTCCGTATACCAATGAAGTGCTTATACAGCAGTTTGGGATAGTAGCTGATGGATTTTTATGTTCTGCTAATACGCGTGTTTGTCCTCTCTGAGCAGTGGAGTGAGATGGTTCCGCTGGGCTACGTAGTCTCAGCATTCTGGTGTTGTGGATGATTTTGCCGCGTTGCATAGTTTCCCGACAGCGATTGTCAACTGCTCCCTAGGATAGGAACTGTTTCAGACCGTTTGCAAACTTTTGTCGCTAAAGTATCCGTATCCAGTCAATTACATGTTTTTACGAGCTCGAGCCATGTGACATCCTGGGTGTTTTCCGCGAGGAACAAGCACTTGTTAGAACAGACGAAATGAGCCAATCGGGCGTAGGATATGACGACCTGCGTAGTCTCATGGTCCGCATGTCGTTATGCTGCATAACACGGGCAGTCTACAACCAACTCATCAATCCGATTTTCAATGATAAACGCAACATCAAGCACATATGAACTAGTACCCGTTCTGAACCAAGTGAGCGAACTGTGAATATTATATAGCAGAACAATGGTTGCAAGCTTCCGCAGATCGACTTTAAACTGTGCTCTTCTCGCTGCAGTCGTTTCTAAATAATGCACCATAAAAACACACATGGTCAAGATGTGATATATCTTAATTTTAGCGTTTGCCGAAAGGATGTTGCAACTTTGTCGGGCGTTCCAGATGTAGATTTGGGCTGACAGTTCACCAAGGCAAGTGTCTTCGTCAATTAACTTCAGGTAACATCAAAGCGAATATTTAATCAGCGAACCTAAATGTTTTATGAACGCAGCACTGTAAGCTGCTTCGTTAATTTAGAAATATGACTCCTCCATTTTTCAGTGTGTCGTTTGAAATAAGAGACAAGCCAATTAGCTATCTTCAGCGTGTGTCATTTCAGTATGTAGCAAACGTTCCGTGGTGCCGATGACGCCATATTACTGAAAAATTGTTCAACTTATCAGTTCGGCCAGCTTAATGAAGATACCTTGAGCATTCGTGTGAAATCAGGTTAATTTATTCGTCCTATTAACCTAAAATGAGTCAACGAAATCAGTGACCTCACGCCAAGATCGACAGAAGATGCGGGTTGGTTTCGGGCGAAATTGGTAGACCTTGCGAACCAGTTTCTGTGTATGCCGATAAGTCAGAGGTGCTGTCTGCAACCTGAACACTATACGGCGATCAAGGAGTTGAAACAAATGAAGCACGTAATGTTCCTGCAGCCGGACAAAGGATCGGGTATTGTAGTAATGAACAGGCCTAACTACATTTCGAAGATGGAGTCCATTCTGGGAGACCCCCGGAAGTTCCAGCTAGATAATACACCGGAAAACAACATCCTGGTGGAGAAGCAGGTGGCAAGGAAGCTCCAGATTCTCCTGTTACATGGTAACATCAATGTGTCACAGTACAGGCACTTAAAAAACCGACCGGGACACAGACACTTAGAATGCGAGGCGCGCCCAAGATACACAAAGCAGGATTTCCGCTACGTTCGATTTTGTGTATGAACAATTCATCTTATCACAATGTCGCGCGGTGGCTGGCCAAACTATTAGCTCCGGTGCGTAAACTCCTTGCTACGTATTGCCAGAAGGACTCCTTTGAACTGGATGAGACACTAGAACAATTCTCACTGAGTGCAGAGCTTATGTACTCAATAGATGTGGACTCCTTATTCACAAACGTGCCTTTACGTGAGACGGTTGATAATTTATGTGATTTTATCCTGAGTCAAAATATCTCTGTTGGACTGCCAGTGGAGTATTTAAAGGACATGATTCTATTGTGCACCGAAAACATACGGTTTGAATTTGAGGGGACCGCATACAAACAGATCGACGGGGTCGCTATGGGCAGCCCGCTGGGACCAGTTTTAGTCGACATCTTCCTCGGCCTGATAGAAAGACAAGTTGCTGAGAGCATTGGTGAAGCGAAATTGTATAGACTATATGTGGATGACATTTTAGTTTTCACCAGCGGAACACATTTTAATCGGCTGCTGACCATCCTAAATTCGATTCACCCTAATCTGTCTGTATCCCATGAAGTGGAAAAACACCACTGCCTGGCGTTTTTGGATTTACTCATTAGGTGACAGGCTGAAGGTACGTTGCAGCGCACTGTTCACCGCAAATCGACTTGGACTGGACAGTACCTTCATTTTTCAAGCTTCGCCCCGATCGCGTACAAACGCGGGTTAGTGAGTACTCTCTTCTACCGGGCTAGGCGTATTTGTAGCCCCGAAACGTTACAAGCCGAAGAAGAACTTCTACGCAAGACCTTAATTTTCAATGGATATCCTGAGAAGTTTATTCAGGTACACAGCAAACCTCCCAGCGTGAAAACATCGGTGTTGACGGCTGAGAAAAAGAATGATTATTTGTTCTTGCCGTTCAAGCGGGGCCATGTGGCAAATGACATCGGACGCAAGCTCCGGTCCGCTTTAACGCGAACCTACACAACAGCCCAGTTGCTACTCAGGCATACCACGCGAACACTTGTTCTTCATAACCGTCAGAGCATCTCGTCGGGTAGTTCGGCCTCTCACGTTGTTTATCAGTTCACATGCGGTTGCGGTGACATTTACATAGGCAGAACAAACCGTCAGTTAGCTCAGAGGGTAGCTGAACACTTGCCAAAGTGGTTGGGACAAGTGATTAAGCAACGACATGGGACGAATCTGAGGATCAATCGGAGCCCGACATCGTCTATCACCAAACACCTCATGACAACCCGTCATCACGTAAACCCCGAGACAGCGTTCAAAGTGTTACTACGTAACAAAAACCCGATAAGGCGTTGAGGCGTTGTTAATTAAGGCTTATCAACCTGTGCTTTGTGCACAGAAACTCTTGAGGCAATCCATTCGGTTGCCACGGTCTTGACTGTGACATTTTGATTGGTGGTGCCTTTCTTCCCATGTATATAATCCCTTGTATGTTTCTGATCGTATTGTGTTTGCGACTGAGGAGAACAATAAAAATGGTAGTATTCTATGATGCTTATCCATAAAACATTTGGGATTAACTCAAAATGAATGAGATCCACGCCTTGATGTAAGTCGTTTATTCTTGGAATTGGGAGTTTCCCAAATACATCCTACCGTACTTTGTGCACTCGAGTTAATTCACAGTATCAGGACGCAAAAATGCATGGTATTCAGGGAAGCATCACTGCATTTCTACAAAGCTAGCCCGAGCCTAGGTATATGAGCCAATTTCACCTTCCATAACAATCTTGTGAATGTCTTCTTTGCAGAAGGGTCCTAAGCGAATTCGGCTGTTCTTAAGAGTCGGAAATGCCTTGGGAAACGAAGAAGTATATGTCGGATTTACTCCGTCATTTTGATCCCTCGAAATTTCCAGAAATGCTTAACGAACACATGTGACCGCGCGTTTAATAGACAATCAAAATATGGCACCTGCAGCTTAAGTGTAACGTTTCTGTTCTTTCGATTTCTAAACGAAGGATATCCATTATACACATGGTCTCCTATATAGGACATCGAAAATAACCGTTAGCCCCATGGCTCTCTGAAAATTTGAGAGTTATAAAACCGTAAGAGATCGGCTGTTTACGTTGCTGATCGCGTGCACCCGTCTGTCTTGATCGGTACTGGAAATCAGCTATGAACTAATCGAAGTAAATTAACATGCCTGAAATAGATTTTGCAGAAGCTATTTATTAACTCCTGCTGATGCATTAACTTGTCCTTGCCGATCAAAGTCAGAGCGAAGTTAGCCATACCACATTGGCTATCTAGGTTTCGGAATTCTCGGAGACGGTGTGAGCTCGTAATTCTAAGTCCCTCAAAGACATGCTTTTGCGTGTTTTGCTCTTAAGAAATGACTTCGGTTTGCTATGAAAATGGAAGGACTTCTGTTCGGCCGCGTGCATTGCCAGTGTGTTAAATTTCATAGTGAAAGTGTCTTACGCGATTTCTTTGGGGGATTCAGTTGAGAAAGTTTAAGATAACTCCTATATAAGCCTTAATAACACGTTTTAGTGCGTGACCATATGTACTTTATCTTTCTCTTCATTGGGATATTCTTTGTAATATACACAGCTAAACAGTAGAATCACATGGTCAATGTGACCCAGTTGTGTGCTTGGAATTACACACGCATAAAGTTAATAATTCCATCTTAAATTATAAACATAATCATGATTTCTAATGGTATTGATGGAATTGTGTTGAAATTTATCAAGTCTAGCATAAATAATGGCTAATAGTTGGCAGTCAAATTTTAAGGAATGGGAATTCATTTTAGTCGTTGTAGCCACTGCAGTGTAATGTTGACATTTAATTATTATCAGGTGCCAAACAAAACATTAAATTAAATAAGCGCATCAACAGGAGAATATTATGCTACAAATCTAGGATTTTTATCTCAACCTGCTTGTTTGAACTTTGGCGTATTTATTCTGTCCGGTCTATTTCAATTAGATTGCAATTTCTTTTTTATCCAGGCAATTTTTATGCCTATTTTGGTAGGATTTTTGTGAGGCCAGGCCAAAAGTCTGTATACAAATATGAAATCATTCAACATATTGTAGCTAAAATTGATTTTATCCTAAATATACGGGGATGATAGCTATCGGACTTACACATTAAAAAATCCTAACACGATCCACCCCAGTCTTGGCGAATTAGCATTGTGAGCGTATCGATTCCTTATTTTTCCAGGGTTGCTTGTCTTAATTATGTTGAAAGTGTCTAGTGTTTAGAATAAATAGTTGTATGCAAATAGATGAATATACTATACTTATTTATATACATGTCCATCAAACTGTTTTTGACAAATTTTAATAGACTAGCATTTTAGTGACCTCAGCTATTAAATAATAATATCCGCTTGTTATTATGTATTTCCCTTGTTACGTTATCTACCGCACTAAACTGAGGCCCATCAGCCGATGTGCTTTTATCACCCTCAACTAACGTGCATGGATTGATTTGTTGAGTTACGTTCCTTACACGTTCTGCATGTTGACATCACCGTATTAATACTGTCAGTCAAAGGGGTTTCTACTCTGTAAAAGTAAAATTTTCTTCGTTGCACTGCAACTTTCTTGCAAATTGTTTGTACCTGCGACGTAACCGCACAATGTTGATTGGACGTTTGATCCACATAGGCCCATCAACTAAGAGTAACCCTAAAATCCCTTTCAGTACCAGCTGCTATTAGTCAGATCAAATCAAATAAACTACAATGGATATTTTCTGCATATGATTTTGATTGACACTATATTTAGGTACTTATGCGTGGCCCTAAACGAGTTCCCGAAATCAGTATAACGTATATCGAAGGTAAGTTTGTAGGAAGCGGAACTTTCCCGTTCCATAGTAAGCAGATATAATTAGCTTAAATACCGAAATTCAAATCAGCAATTTTAAAGAAAATATACATGACATTATGAAGAAGACTTCTGTGGAGTCCATTGATCAAAACAAACAGCCAACGATAGAATAAACACACAAAAAATATTTGAAAGTAATAAACATTTCATAGTGGCCGCTGGTTGCCGGAGTAATTAAGTTGTACTGGACGGGATAGATTTTAACTTAAACACATACATGCAAGGCAGATCAGTTTAATGAGAGTCTGTTACAATGATCGAACTACTTTGAGTTATTAGTAAGACAAATGGGGGAAACTAAGGCGCAAAAATTTGTGAACCGCAGGACAATGTACGCACACGGGGAGTAATATGGATTGTTTAAAAATCCGGGTTTTTTAAAAACAAGGATCAGTGTATGAGCAGTCCCCGTAAAATGTCGAAGTAGGGTCAATCAGTAAAATGAGAATGAGGTCAAAGCGATAACCTGGATTTCAAAGGAATTTCACCATCAATTCAAGATTCATTTACACTCATTTAGCTGCAATCATGCTGCAGTCCATGGCAGTTTGTTAGCGTCGCCTCCTCGTCACTGGAAATTCCCACTGAGATTACCAAGCAGACGGCACATACGGCTGTTAAATGGGACCCAGTCAATGAGCGCTGCCTCAGGAGGCGCCCCTAACGCAAACCGCACGACAGAGAAATAAGTGTAGCATCTGCCGAATCGCCAGTTAAGCGCAATGGTAATATGTTTTTGGACTTTACGATGGTGACGGAAATCATAGCGTTGTGCTAGAGTGCTGTACACGTGTTTCCATCAGGCAGCAAACCTTCGTAGAGGGTTTTCTAACTGCGCATAAGAACAGTTTGCAATCCAACCTGCATAAACTTATGAAGGTGGCTAGCTGTAATATAAAGATATGAGAAATAAAAGTGTTATGCCAAGACTGGCTTGCATGTGAATTTTCCTGAATGTCTCGGTTTCGACCAAAAATCCTTTCTTTTAACGCATTTCAAGTGGCTTTTAATAAAGGGGCTACCCTGAACAAAGCTTTGAATAATGGAATGAAAATGGTAATGTGCGGCTTGACATTGCGGAGGTTAGCGTGCCAAAAAGCAAATGCCCTGGTGAAAGACAGTCTAGAATGGGAGAACCCTGAGAAGACAGATGTAGTACCGTCATCCAATGTGTCGTATAAGTATAGAGCTTATTTGTCGCCAAGGCAGGGGAGGGATTTTAGTGAGAAGCCCGTATTTAGCACATTTATTCATGTGGGCCTTTTTCTCTAGGCAGCGAGACGAAATAAGAAAACCGCGACCTTTTGGAGCATGTGATGGAGAGGCGGATTCATCCAATTTTCGGTCGGTCGATTGCCGAAGTGCCCTTTATTCCCAGCAATTTAGTAGCTAGCCAAATGATTACATTGCTTCAGAAACATGCAACGATGAGCAGCGATTTTTTGGAGAAGCTTTTTCGTCAAATCCCATTGTTGTTAAGTGGATAACTGCGGCTTTTTTATAGAGAAAGCGCTGTCCGCACAAACTACCCAACGCGTATAATAGCACGAACGCAGAACAATTCGCTGGAACAGCTAGGTCCCCTAACACCCAAATGGCAACATGCGAAGTTCGTATGGCTAACCAGCCGCATCTTCATGGAATTTACACGGCGAAATTGTAGCATGGTATATTGCAGTCTAAATTTTACCGCAAAATAAGGTTCATAATTTATCAAACTATTATATGATTTGCTACATCTAAATTAATGATAATAGATTACACGAACACGATCATTCAACGTCTATTGCATTCGTATGCATTGTGACAATTGCAATATAATCAAACAACTAAGCAAATATTTGCTATATGTCGCCTGGGACCTTAGTACATTTTATAATTAAACACGATGCACAATTATGTAGGCTGGAAACGGTTGGTCATGATGAATTAACATAAGTGATACACAGAAAAACCACGTGATTCGCTTCATTCTGATTTTTCAGTTCAACTTGGCAGTTGCGTGACCCACGTTCCCTTGAAAAGGGCTAGCGAAACGTCAGTTGTTTAGTCAGTGTGCCATCACTCCAGAATGTGTTGAAGTATTTCAAACAAAAGGAAAATTGATTGAAAATTGCTACAAATAATCAAATTGATTAGCAATGAGCCACATGTCAGTAAAGTAAACGCGATGTTTGCTCGGTTTCATGAAAAGTGTCAACTTTTCTTTAACGCAAAACTTATTTACACAGTGTTTCATGGGTGCTGAGAAAGTAAACGACACAAGATATAGAAAAGAAATGTTTCTCTTCCTTCGCATTCGTTGTCAGCTTGTCCATTAATATTAATGATGTTGCCAAATGAAAGTTGGAATAATTTGCCATGGAGATTAACATAATGTGGGCAATTAATTTCTGGTGTTATTAGGTTAGCAATTCATTTGTTAGACGTGAATAACGCTGACCATCATAAGAACATAAGGGAATATTAAATTTTTAAGGAAAGCATTGCGCTTGTCTTTTAGCACACAGAAACAAACTTTAAAACCTGGATCGGTGATGATATTTGTTCGCTTGCAATCAGGCAGTGACATTATGTCAAACGTACTTGCTACATATAGAGCAGCACATGCGCGACCGATAGCCAAACAAATACCAGAGGAGCAGTCAATATCATTACATGCTAACTAATCAAACCAATCGAATCCCGAAGTAGTTTACATAAGCGGGATGTGTTTACTGATTTTACTAGGTCTGTTAAACTTCATGTATATGATAAATTCTTTACTCCATTTCCTCACCCATGCATATTCGCTTAGTTTGTGTGTTTATAGATCACCAAAATATGAGCGACTATTTCAAAATCATGCTATATTCCTGAAAGTCGCAGTTTTGTCCCCCATAAATTATAGCGAATAAACTTTTGACAAATGTATGACCAATATAGATTATCCTTTATTATAGCTACAAATGTATTCGCGAAGGATCGCAAGTGGACGCTGGACGCTTGTTTTTCATTCCTGCTTTAGGCGAACAAATTAATGTGAAAGCGATTGTGAACCTCCGCACAGATAAGGAGACCTATCAACTGTGTGTCAAACACTGGTGGTGTGTCTAAGAAATTCAGTTGGTTGTTTCTTTATTATTCAGCTGTGATTATGATGCCGGGTTGTATTCTGTTGAAAGTGTCTGCAAATTGTTTTAGTCTCTCTAATTGCCTATACAGAATATCTCTTCTACGTAACTAAGCTAGAAGCATAAGCTCGAAATGATCAGTTTTAGTGGACCATCCTCTAACCTGCTCAGGTAGACAACATCTATAAGTAGCGCCAATAGTGGACCTACTACTACTACATTCACTTGGCAGTAGCACGCATCGTTGTATTTGTATTGGATGCTAAAAGTGCATCGAGGCAACAGTTAGGTAAATTATTGGTATATCGATGCTTCGCGTGTGCTAGTCAATATAGGCCTTAGGAAAATTGGCTGCCCTTATCAGTGAAACATTCGTAAACAGCAAAATAACGTCCTGAGAAAACATTCCATAGCATAAGGAGTACATGCTCCTTGCAATTTCAATGAATTGAAAATTGTCCATAAGCCTATAATGAACCACCTTTTTTTCTGATAGATCAATCCTATCTGCCATCCACCTCACAATGCTGTGATAACTGCTTCAGTTCCTCATAACCACTGCCGCTCTTCTGGAAGCGCGCGATACTTAACATGTTTCTGCGTAACTATTGTCATATTAATTGAAACAACAACAGTTTAGTATATTGCAACTCCTAAATTAGATTGATATTAATAATGGATACCCAAACTTTACACAATTTACATGTTAATTCTCAGCTCGATGTACGCTGCAACAAGTTGTATATCACTAACATAACAACATTATCAAGGAGGACGTCCAGGGTCCTCAATTCATTAAACTTTTGGATCATGCAAGCAGATGTTATGACAGGCCTCAACAATAGCTCATTGCAAACTGAGTTATCACTAGTACAATGTATGTCCATGACAAGTCCAGCAGGATGATTAAAATAAAAATTAAAAGAATCATTTTAAATAAATCGTCAGTTTTACTGTCTACGGATTTAAATGCACTGCTGCTTAACAATTGTTCAATAAGGGAATATAATGTGAACCTATAAAGTTGTCTGGGGAGAGGTTTCACTTATATACTAGGTGAGAAATCACAACTAAGGTGATGATAAACCTGGCTTGTGTGTCGTTTCATTTGACGGATGTGATGCGTTAATCCAAGTGAAGCAGGTCAAACAAATCACATGAACACCGTTGCACATTTCCTAACCGCCACGTTGCGTAAACTTTTGCTATGCACATAGCTTGGCTTGCTTTAATTTGTCCACGGAGTGCAGTTGACTATAGCAAGCAATGCAAGTGTGCAAACTTTTGATCAAGGCTTCTTGAAAAGCGTTTAGTAGGGACAAAAATGATATGAGTTGGAAAAACCTTATACGTTCGGGACAGCAAGAGGAGGATAAGGTTTTGTCGCCAATCAAGTTGACTTTATGTGTGACCAGTTTGAGCTGGTGGCCTCAGTTTGGTAGTTTAGCTAAGCTGCAACTGGTCACTACATGTCTGACTTGAGTTTGGCACTATTAAGCACCTCATGATGAGCTCTGAAATCTGAGATTTCGGTTGTGCCAATCTCTCTCAGCTACTTGAAGTTTGCTAGCAAGTGGCTCACAGGTTATGGAGCGCACAGGTTCCATATTCAAATGTTGGTAGTTGTTGATATGCCGATTGTCTGGAGGTTTTCAGCGGTGACAGCTTTTGGTGGAACGTTTAAAATAGTTGTTTTACTATGCTTAGGAGCACCCGTATAAATACCACATGAGGTTTTGCTACCAGTGTTTGTTACAAAAAGTAGTTCCACACTTTTAAAGGTTCGCAGCTTTTTGTGAGGAGGTTTTCATTTTGGTACCAGTGAGTCTTTGCAGCTAGTTGGTGAACAAAAAAAGAATGAGTAAAAACATTTTCGCGCAATGGAAATTCCTTGTATATTCGGGGACGAGTTACGCAATAATAGTCGGCTAACCTGACACTAAGTGAAGTCAGAAGCGATACTTCTACGACAGTAGCTATTTGGTTTCAACATTAAAGATAATTCATTTATGGTCAAAGTGTCATCTAGGTGGACCAGGTGGGAAAGTCCCTGATTTTCCGTAGGTAGCGGAACCGAATGGTCACTGAATGCTTGCGGAATAGGCATTATTTCACTCCATTGTGGTACTGTTTAATATGGTTACAGTAACATGGATATGTAACCATTCCTAAGGTATAATGCATTAGCCCGTAATGGTGATTTTAGCATCAGGAGAATTGCGCGGCACTGCGCCGTCACACGCTCTTCTGTGCATCGGACTTAGAAGGAACGGAAATTCCAAAGGTATCGTGCAATATGGGTTCAAATTATGAAGCCATGCAATTGTAAGAAGCGTACGTCACTTTCCCGATGGTATCTGTATATCATAGACGTGCACACAATAAGGTTTAAGGTTGGGGCACTTTTTCGTCTTCATAGCGCAGATAAGCGGCATATTTGAGATATTAATAGAACACTACAATGGATCGCTTAGCCACTACAACATTGTGCACAGCTTATTGCATGGAACGACGGAACGATGCTTTAGTACGGGTAAAAACGCATTGCTTAACAACTCCCATGGGATGGAAATTATTGCAAAAATTAAGTTCAATGGTAAAGTGAAAAGCGTTTTGGTGGACTCATCATAGACTTATGTGGAATAGCGGAGATGTTCGCGTATTAAATTTATAAACCCATAAATCCATTGGTTAGGCGCTTAGCAAGACACCGATTAATCGCGTTTTGTAGCCCCTGGCTAACAAGTCATAAAATGAAATGTAAATAAGACAATGCGTCGTCAACTCGTTTTTATATGTCGCCCAATTGCAAACAGAGACGACATAATTAGGGACACGCGGAGGGAAAATAAATTTCTATGGCATTCAAGCCGGCTATACTGAATTGTCTGTTTCAGAAATTGACCTTCACTTTCATGCCTCCCATCGCGCTTGGTTCTTTAAGTGACGTTATCTCTAGCATGCATATCGCTGATTGTCTTCAGCCGAACAACAGATAGTAGTCTGCAACAAGACATATACCAGCTATTTTGGCATCCGTGCTACTACATGTTTTGACTGAAGGACCACCTTCAGCAATCTCGGGCCACTTCCTTTGTGGTTCGGGGAGGTACGCAGTTGTGACCCGGATTTCGCTAACACATCATCCAAGCAGTGTTTCACGAATAAAACATCACAGTTCTTTATCATGGGTTGGTTTTCGTGTCCATCACATGCTTCAGTTTCCGGAACCTCATAAAGTAGTGTGGTTCTGGTTAAAGTTTCCTTCTGGTAGTCCTCTAAGTTGCAGTTAACGCGATAGCGCTGGCCCCATGGGATGTCTGGAAACAAACGAAAGGTGGGGTGTTCTTTTCTGAGAATACCTGTCGATGGTAGTAATGATTCTACTTAAGTAATATAGTTAAGTACTAGGTTCAGAAGTATTTGTTCTCCGAAATGATTAGAGTTGGGGTGTCCTATACTACCCACTACGTGTACTGGTTTTAATACAACTCCGAATAGGTTACTAATACTATCCCACTGCTTGAGGTCATCCAACTACCTGCCTCTTATCGATGTCGACTTTGATTCTGACATATTGGAGCACAGTACACTCAGTACAGGTACTTGTTTCTTTACACCTTTCGACATGTCGCTGTTAATGATTGAAGTACAAGGAGATGTGCCGCAAGAAACCACTGGTGGATGCACCAAGGAAACTGCGCTACGCTCCTCAGTCTCCGATCCAGTCAACTTTAAGCCACCTGTGGTATTGGGACAGCTGTTGATGTGCTGAACTCTAGGTGTCGTGTTGCTTAGGGTGTTATTAACAGTTCTTCGCGGGATAGAAGCAGCAAACAAGGGGGAAGATTGTGTTGCACAGTCCGCTATGTTTACCCAAATCTTAGTGATTTTGATGATCACCATTTCCTCAATTTTGACTAATCACTGGTCATACTTCTGAGATTATTGGAGCACACTATTTTCAGTGGGATCGATGTGCATTCCACAAATAACCATAGCCAGTCTAGTTTGTTTACTAACTTGGCCTGCCTAGATTTAACGCAGAGGCAACTAGCATGGAAAACTTGTAACATTTACTGCGCAAAATGCCCCCTTAACAATTTTTGTAAGTGGTCCACATAGGACTTTAGACTGTGGCACACTGTGCATTACGCTTGTTGAGCAAATGTTACAAACCATTTGAATGACTCACCATTTATGGTAAAAAATTGTTCTGTTACTGACGTTAACGGCAAAGTCATAGTGTTCAAGTTGCTGTTGTGTGCTTGTAAATTGTCTTCTCTAGCGTGCTAGTCGAATGTGTCAGCAGGAACGTGGGGCAGATTACCGTAGGTTGTGATTAAGGATTTTGGCGGTAAGGCCCATGGATCGTACCAAGTGAATATGCTTTAAAACCTGTAGTTGCTCTAAGTAATGTTGGATTCGAATGGGTGATAGTTGGTTCGAAACCTTTTGCAATTTTTTACCGAGTTAGACAAGACATTGTCACCGGTGGTTGGAGTTAGGCAAATTTTGGCTCTTGGATATCGGCGAAACACTGCCCGGAATTTATAATTCAGGGTACATGTGGGATGCACTGGAGTATATTCGGGGAACGGTTATCACAAAGTAGAGGGCGTGATGTTTCGGTAAGTTTGATATCGGCGCAGCCAATGAGAAGGGGGACCTTCGGGTCTCACTAAGCGCCACCCACGGCCTAACGCGCACTAACACTTAGTTTATCACAGTGCAAGTGGTATGACTGCTTGGAAACACCCACGGAGTGGTCACGTTCACCTCCTCGATAACATGCGCCAGCGTGACATGCGAAAAGTGTGCATGTTAGCTGAATTCCGTTGGACTGATTGTGGCAGGGATCACAAGTATTTGCGGACCGAATTGCATACATATTTTCGTAAACCTTTATATTGCTCACCTGCAGTGAACCGTCGCAAATCTAGTGTTCGTCCCTAGGTGCCGTGGAGATGATGGAAGCAGAGAAGCCGACGGCTACCCGCCTTTGCTATGTTGAAGCCATAGCCAAAGTGAGCGACCTGTGGCACCAGATTAGTGCACATTTGACGGCTGCCGTCGACGAAACAATAGGACACAAAGCTGTAGCTACCAGATTGGTTTGACGGCAGCAGAACAACAATAAACCCGTTGGTGTCAGAGGAGAATCTAGCCTTCAACGCACATGTAGCGAACACTGACAACTGCTTGGTGGGTCAATTTCGCAACTAGCTAAGGTGATTAAGACCAGAGCTCTCTCTCATCTATTATTCATATATGTGGAGAAGGCAAGCAGTCGTCTTTAGAAGAGATTCCTTGACTCACTAAAGGCGGTGTAGGGACCTACACTGCGGCTGTTAAGAAAGCTGCTCTTTACCACAATAAACATACAACAAATATAACGCAGATCCAGCGAGCACAAATAGACTGTCTTTGGGCTATCCGTACAGAGTTCGATTTGGATAAACTGCACTAGTTTTAACAGAAAGAATGAGGATGTGGCTTGCCAATGCACCGACAGCGCGGGAGACACAGGGAGCATTTGCTCAATTGTGCAACGGCAACTATGTCGGCATTGATGGAAAATAACTTGGTGTTTTAAAACACGGCGGACCCGTGTTGGTAAACGCACTGCCGCACTCGGTTCAGCGTGTGTGTATTTAGAATGAAATGTCAGCCGAGCTGAAGGACGCCCTTGTACTACCAATGTACAAGGGTTAAAGAAGCAAGAATGTTGCTGAGTTTGTGGAAAACTGATCGAGTGAATCATGCTCAAGAGCCTCATTACTCAGGTGGCTGAATCACCCGTCTCAGATGATCAATAAGGATATTGTTTAGGCGGCAGAATAATAGATATGGTGTTCGCGGTTAGTCAGTTGCAACAGAAATTCAGTGGGCGACCTGCTTTTGAAGTCATCAAGGCATTTGACACGGTTAAACACGAGGCACTTTGGCTGGTTTTGGGTAATTTTTGTTGTCGTTTACAACCTTATTTAAATATCTACACAATTGTATCCGGTCAAGGGTTAGGCTAAGTGAACAAACCTCAACTGAATTTGCTGTTTTAGCAGGTGTGAATCAAGCAAATTCCTTTGCTTCTGCTCGGTGGATTATTTACCTCAATGTAATGAGGTCTCGTATTTTTGCCACTACTGGTAATTTCTGTGCCTTTGTAGAAAAAGTCGAAATGTTAGCATTATGGCTATCCGTCATTTCTATGCAAGAATCTTAGTGTGTGAAACAACCGTCTAAAGGTTGCTGTTTGTGACGACTGTGCGTAGTTCGCACACAGTGCGGATGAGTTGCAGTGCGTGAATGCGGCTCGAGCTTCGACGGCGCTTAATTCGGGCTTACCATAAACATAAGCAAATTGTTTGTCTTTATCAGTCTTCACCAGCAATTGCTTCAGTGGTCCTGCTCCAAATACAGGTTGACGATTACATGTTGGAAACGGCATCGAAATTTTGATACCTTGGGCCCGTACTAACAACATACATGTAGAGGACGAGTGAGCCGCGCATCCGCATCTCGAATAAAACTGCTGCCTCTTGTAACATGGAGATACGGTTTTGAAACAACCACTAGCTAACCAGAAGAAGGAAGCTGATTTTGTACAAGTCGTTGTTTCTGTCCGTTCTTCTATACGGCAGCGAAAAGTGCCCAATGTACCGGAAGAGCGCCAGATGTTTTATCAGCAGTGTCTGCGACGGATTCCGCGCATCGGTTCGTGAGGAATAGATGCAGACACGGATCTCTGCACCGCAATGTCGTGCATGCGGTTGACTACATGCTTCTGCCTTGGCACCTGACGAGGCCGGGACGTGGAAATTGAAGGAACTCAAGGAGGATACACCGTTTCTTTACAACCAACTTAGTGCAGGGAATTAGCACGCTGACTAACCGAAGCTGCGTTACCAGGATATGATCAAAGTGAGTTCCTCAATAAGATATATTGATTTTAAGTGCTGAAAGACAAATGCATTTTCTTGTCGTGAATGGCTAGAGCTTATCAAGAGGGCGCTTACTCAGGTGCAACGAAAAGCACAGCTACAATCAGTGAAGAAGCGTCGGATACGTAAGAGACTGGCGCTGGTGGAGGCTACCTCATCAACGTCAAGCTCATGTTATTGTAGCACAAGCGAACGTGAGTGACTGGGCCAAGCTGGCCTCGCAAGCCACATGTGTCCGCCTGCGGCCAGCATCCAAAGGACGATGTGTCCAATGATGGTCTAAGCATAATCTATACAACGAATACTATTGGCGATTTGTCTGCATTCCTTAGACTGACTAACTGCCACCTGATGTGCTAGTGTACCGCATCGTCGCTTCACTTGGTCTGTACGTGTGCTCGTGTGTTGAGCCTTTCGCATTTCACGGATTGGTCGTTGATTGCTATCCTCGGTGGGGCTGCACGACGTGAATTTATGCAAGGTGTCTACCCGTCTGATTGACGGTCGTGTTGTTGTTAAGCCTATGACAATTAAACGATAATGTTCCCTTAGTGGCAACTAATAAGGTACGTTGATTAAAATTGGAAATTTCTGACTAAACAGAATACTTGGCTTTTCCAATTGTTGGAAGGCATATATAAATGGAATTACACAGCGTCTAAGTTGCTATGATGTCGACGCAAATAAAACAAGTTGATTTCAAATGGCGGCTAATTAATGGGTAAGTTAAATTGAGTGTTGATTTGTCGCTGTGGAAGACTATCAATACAATATACTACGTATACAATATTGAATACTTTCGAACCGCCTTTATTTGAAACACTGATCCTCGTTCACATTCATACAACCAAATATGGAAGACGGAATATAATGCCTTAGGTAGGCGTACAGTTCAAGAAATATTACTCATCCCGGCTGATGGGATTGTGCATTTACCGATGTTGTAAGTCGTGGCAATTTAAATTAAAATGCAATTAAACAATCGTTACAAGTAGGTTGGGATTGGAGAAGTTCATTTCAGATGAGCAGTGAATGCCGAAAAGGTGTACTGATAAATAGACATGTCATTGTCTGCCAACAAAAGTTGTGTCCTAGTGTGGGGGTTTCGCGTGGAAACAGTGTTGTTTTCAACCTATTTGGCAAAGAGTTAGTTAATATCATATTGCAAAAGGAAAAGATATATACGTATATTTATTTGCAGAGGTAACGATAGCATGCAAAAATGAAAATTAAAAATATCATTCTTCTAAACGAGTTAATTCCGTGAAAGGTGCAACTATAACATCTCCGCAATAAATGCCGTTCAAAAAATAAGCTTTATATTGTGTTATTTACTCATTTTAATGTCATCACTTCTGAAAACATACGGATTTCTGAATTGTTAATTTGAGATCAAAAAGGTGTTGTCTATTTGCAAAAATGTAAGTATGCCGTACACAATATTTTACTCATACTAGTTTAAGTATGTCTTCAATTGTGTTTTAGCCGACGCTGGAGATATTCTGAATCTATGATCAACTTGCACATTTTGCTGTAGTCAACATGCCTTCAAATACTCCTATTCAACTACTTCAGTAGCCTGAAATACTCAAATCACCTGTCAGTGACAATGGACGTTTACACTGAATTGCACAATGAGATATTTGATTATACATTAATTTTGCCATAGTCTTACAGAAGATACATTCGTTTTCGCTAATGTTAATCAAACTTCTGAGCAAATAACATGTTGCCGTAACATGCAACAACATAGCAAGTGGAAATAGTATTTCTAAAGAATAATCAGCCTTCCGACATCTCATACCTTCTCGTCAGCTATGCACAAGCAATCTGAGATCAGTAGGTTACAAAAGCTAGGTAAAAAATGCTTAAAACGGTTCCGTTTAAATAAGGCTAATTGCAAAACTCACTAGAACAAGGCCAAAATAATCAAAAGCCCAGCCTGCTCACTTACATTTATTGTCATCTGAAGAATCGCTGAATCAAGCTAAAGCAGTCGATCATTTCCCTGTTGATGAAAAAGTTTAAACGATTTATAGGTTGTTGGAATGTAAGGCAGACTGGTCTATGCCAGTTGATGGATTCTGCGATCAGCTTCGGTATTTCGTCACTATGTCACGTGGGAAATGTTCTGCTATCCTACTGGACACAGCCTCCTCCTAGTGCTTGCAATTAAAGAGGTAGATACACCAGCTAGTAACTACAAAGGCTAGCCTATCCGGATCAAATTTGCAGAACAATTTTCCATTTGGTGCAGTAATAATATTAATTCAGTCGGATAATCACATTTATAAAAGGTCTGGTAATGAGCTTTTCGGAATAACCTGTTAATTCGGTACCCGGTGAATGCTAGGTTGATGAATACATTATTATTATTATTATTATTATTATTATTATTAATGTTGGCAATGAGTTTCGCGGATGCTTTTGATTTGGATTGGACAGAGATGAACCTCTCCGTATGTCTGTTTAGTTTTTGTCATGTTGAGAAACAGTACCTCTATTTGTAAATTGCATCTTTGAAATATTTCATACGAGATTTTGCAATTGTGATGCTGACTAGCGATGGTTTGTAGTTGATGGGGTAGAAATCGTAAAAGACGAGATCCCGTCTCGTCCAAGCATGCATGCAGTATGCAGAGCGAGCGAATTTACCATCTGAGTTCTTTTCAAGATTCACAGCCAAAAAATTGAAAGTGTAAAGGGTTCCGATTTGTTCTCTTAAATCTGATGGAGAGATAGCACTACCTCAAATCGTCAAGCAAATGCGCTTTTGATTCCAGCTTATCAAGTGCAACAACAACATGGGTAACGATGTTCTGCGCAAGTTCACAATATGTATTTTTTTAAAAGTTTGATGTTTTTTAAAGGGCCGAAGACAAAATAACTTAGGACCGGTTTAATTTATCTGCCTATAGTTACGCCACCTATGCCTTTCGCGCCGACGCGTATAGATATTCGGAGATAATTATCCCGAAACCCCACTTTGTCCTGTTCATTGCTGAAGATTTCGGGGGTCTTTTCAAAAGAAGTGTTAGTGAAAAAGGAACAAGTACCAATTGACACCATAAGTTTTCGTCTACGTTTAAACCACTTACCTCGTTGAAGACTTCAAATACATCTTGGACAGTACAGTCGGTTAACTAGCATCGGATAAGTTCGATGAGCTGGGCTAACCAACTTGCCATCTGTTGGTATGGTGTGAGCAGAGTTGCTGATATTGTAATAAGCGGAAATCTTTGACTAAGAGTCCTTGGCAAAACGTTCATAAGAGGAGGTCGGCCACCTCTGTTTAGGACCAGTGCTCTGATTTTCGTGTTAATCGATCCCATCTACAATTGACCTTTTCTTTTGAGCGGATCGCAATTTTATAATTTTTTAAATTTTATAGCGGCGCCCTAAACTGCGTACACACGAGATGATGTCTGTAAGAATTGTTCGCATTTTAGAACGCAAGCATTTTTATCCAAAACAACTAATCCCGTACCATTACCGGCTCTTTTTATTTCAACAGTTGCACTTTCACATTCTCGCAGTGCTTTTCACAGCTTTTCAAATACACTTTGCATTTTTCGTTTTCAGAAATTGAAATATTGTTTGTTCATGTTATTTTAAGTTTTTAATGGTAAAAGCTCAACAAAAAAGCTACTTTTGGTTATAATATCAAATGCGTCGTGTTCACTTAGACCCGGAGCTCAATGGTGGCAGTTTGGAGTTGATCCCAAGAGCCATTAATTTCCCTAGTGAATTTCAGTCACATCAGGGAATTTCTGCTTCATCCTCACTAACAAAAAACTATAACAATAAAATTATCATGATTATTATCATGATGTGACGCTGACAGTTATATCTTTCGCTTAAAAATTTATCTCAGTTGCTCACTGCTACCGGACTTGTTTCCAAACAGCTGTTGTAGGCATAGGCTTACACTGTTAGTTTGAAGCTGTGAAGTAAAACATATGACCCTCAATACTGCACAGAGAAATTTTTATTTTCCTGAGGGCTGCGCACAAGAACTAATTTTGGTAATTGTATAATTACGTATATACGATTACAACACTAAATTTCCATTACTTCTACTTCTTTTCACACATTTTTACTCACGATTTAGAAGTAAGACACATCCATGAATGCAAGGTGGATAAGTAGCTTAACATAAGGATAGAAAAATAAAATACTAAGGTAGCATTAGCTTGTATGTAGCAGCAACAAAAGCTTTGTAGACACATTACAACATTTTATATGGAACATGAATATTGTTTTCATGAGACCTGACACCTCTTGCTAAGCATACCTGTTGCTATATCAAGTTGAAATATCCGTATATTGACAAGTTTGATCAGCTGGCAAGTGGTCGTCATTCCGCTATGCATGCTGAGAAGATCTGTTGCCACCCCGGAGAAACATGGTCAAAACCGTACATTGTCATTAGCATTGTAGCAAATGTTATTTGCATTCTGAACTCTTCAAGTAGGTATGAAAAGAAAATAGTGTCTTCCAGTTTCAGGCGCTTTGTTCGGAGTGCCGACGCAGACCGCATTGCAAATAGGTCCGTTTGCAGGCATTATTTTGCTTCGACGTCATTAAAGGTAAAGGCCGATGAAAATAATGCAAATTCGTGTTCATACTTGAGAAATGACGACTTCTTTCCTGAACTGCTTTTAACAACCATTCCTGGTGCCTGTCAAAATTCTCAAATCTAGCATATATACAAGATTGGCAACATCTGATAGCTGTTTCCAGCAAAAGAAATGCACTAAAGTTCACTGTAACCATAAGCATATTTTTGTAAAGAAGCACTTGCTGTCATCATATAATCCAGTATTGAGTTTGTTTGAACTTTGCACTTCAATAAAATCAGTTTGACAAACAGTAATGTGCACATAGAATGCCAGATTCTGGTGCCGAATCGCATCTTTTATTTTATCTGTGCTTTGCTTTTCATCTAAAAAACATTACTATATTCGTATCAACAATAAACGCACCGACAATCAGCGGACCTCTGTGTAGAATGGAATAGTGGCAAACTCTTTATCTATGTCGTCCAATTACTAGTTTAATTGGCAGTGGTTGACAGTATATCTTCTGTTCTAGTCCACTCTCTTTGCGACAAAACTAAATACATGGTAAACATTTAATTTTTCGAAAATAACTTTTGCTGATACGTAAAGCAGATGTAATGTGAGTATGATAAATCTGTGTGCAGTTTTTCAATTTATCGAGGTAAAACTGCAGCAACACCATCATGTCTACCGACCGTCGTCGGTAGATAAGCATGCAATTCTACTCAAATGCAAGCCTTGGTCACGCGGAAGCTGCTTGACATACAAAAACATGCACTGGCTTGGTGTTGTGTCCTACATTGGACTCAGTTCAATCAATTCTTTCAAAATATAAAGTCGCTGTCAAACGACCAAATGAAAACCGCAAGTTGGGCTAATATAATGAGGGCAATGGTGGCATCAGTAATGTTACAAAAATGTTTACAACTAGTGAATAAAATATTCAAATACGGTTTCATGGCAATTGCCATTTCCCCAATTCAT
Organism: Dicrocoelium dendriticum; assembly: GCA_944474145.2. Taxonomy (NCBI): domain Eukaryota; kingdom Metazoa; phylum Platyhelminthes; class Trematoda; order Plagiorchiida; family Dicrocoeliidae; genus Dicrocoelium; species Dicrocoelium dendriticum. The sequence goes on from OX104067.1 coordinate 105,016,688, forward strand.
TTAACAGCAGTGTTCCTGTTGAATATAGTAGCTTTCAGTGGGCCATTCAGGACACACAATTTCAGCCGGTTTAATAGGCATTCCTTCATAAAAGTTTCTTCACTTAAGATTTCCAACTCAGGGCTCTCATTTGTGTGAGTATATAGCTTGCAGTTTTGAAGCCACATACCAATTCTCAGTTATTATAAAACAGATCTGTTGCTACCTTTAATTGCACTTGAATTCCTTGAGTTTTGAAATACATTAAGCCTTCATATTTTGCGTAAGCTCGATGGTGCGTTTCGTGATGTTTCTCTCTGTGGGGCAATGCTTTTGCAAACTAGGCTACCCAGCTTTCTGTACAGCATTGCGAACATAGTGTCATTCCCATTTTTCTTAGAAAAATCCGCCACATTGGTTTGCTGTTCTTTAACTTTCAGCTGGGATGGCACTGGCCATTATAATGATTTTGTGAAATCTGAACATCTTTCGCTGTGTTATTATGAAACCATTCCACTCATATTTTGTGAAACAGCTATCAAATTTGCATGAGAGAATGGCGACATTGTTTCCTGTTCGGTCAGTTATCACATATATTATCGATATACACAGCATTGTGTGTACGGTCTACATCCAAAATCCCCCGAGGGATAGGCCTGAGCTCGGTATGCTTATTGTAGTAACCAATGAAATCCCAGGAGAAGTGGCTTAATTAATAATAGTTCAATATATCTCTAGTGTGAATAGACAAATCAGTCTGCTAGTTTTGACTTGCATGTCCTGCAGCTACATTACTTACTTTGTTGTGCTTTGCAATCGAGTAGGAGATTATTGGCTATGACAAAAGGTAAACGACATATTTGAAAAACAGTATACCGTTGTCCATGAAAAGGCACTCTTTAGCTAATTCAACTAGTAAAAAATAATTTTGGTCCTTTAAGGACCAAATTACATCATCCTTTGTTTGGGTCCAAAGGGTTGCTTACAAATGGTCGCATATGGCCTTTAGGCTGAAGTCCAGAACTTGAACGCAGCCCTTAATCATTTTACTCTGCAGGCCCAGATTTCCTAGAAACTGCAACTACAGAACCCAATTCCTATTGTCAATCGATCGAACACGTGAGAGCTCACAAACCAAACTATCCTACTCACTTATAAACGCAAAAGTATTTGCCATGTAATTCGTTAAAAATTTCTAACTAGCCAGTCTTTAGCGGAAAAACTGTTATATCTATTTACCTTATCCGAAGCACATGTAGTAAACCTAACCGATTTTCTATGCAAATGTACTGGCATAACATCATTTCGTAATAACCAAAATCCGTCAGTTTGCATCATTGGTAATTTATGCTCATCCACCGTAAGGAATGGTAAGCTTTTATAAGCAACCTGAGTGGGCACTAAAACACGACAAACTGATATAAACACTGATGTTTACTCCAGGCAAATGGAGTGGAGCCGGATATTCCTAGTGTGAAACGTAAGCTTACACGCAATTAAAATGAAGTCACGCAATTAATTTTTGGGCAATTTTAGCGGATTATGCGTGCTTATGCGAAAATTGATGTGAGGTAATTAGGCTTAGAATAAAATATGATGCAGGTGCATGCATTTTAGGCAAAAGGAATATTGAGAACAAGTAAGAAACAGTATGGAACGGGAAAAATTCATTGCAGATCTTGTTAATAGGTTTTGCATAATAAATTTCAACGGTGCAAGTATTTGGTCCAAAATGCTCGTACCCCATTAGTAATATAGTGGGTGAATGTCTTTAACTGCCAGTCAATTAAAGTGTACAGAAAAGATTCAGTGTGATTTTCAAGTACTAAACTGACGTTTAACTTCACTTTTGGTTGCTTAAATGAAATGAAGTCATTGAAATTAATTTCACGAAGTCAATAAAATAATATTATTATTAGTGTTGGTGGAATGACGGAATTATGACGCATACCAGTAAATTGCCAAAACTCTTAAGGTCCGATAAGGTCGTCGAGGTAGAAATAATAAATTCAGCTATGTCTTACAATAAAATGTGTGTTTTTAAGTTAACATTAATGATTCCATCGCGTTATTCGTGTAGAATCCATATGTCCTTGCACCGTGTGGACCACCATCAATTTTCAATACATGGAAAGAGGCAAATTTCGATAAGCTTCACCATAAATTTTATAGGCAACAAAGATTTGCCCGGTGTTTAATGTACGCTGGAATGATGTTCTATAAACAGCAAACAAATAAAGCTAATCAAGTATGATTGCATACCAACCGATATAACTGAATGGCAAAAAATTTTGGTGACCTACTAACTAGCTGTTAAATATTAGAAAGGCTGTTAAAAGTTCCTTGAAGCGTTTTGAGAATGTAGATGTGATCACACTTAATAATGAATTTATTTTCTTCCTCACAATGTAGATATTCCTTACCCTCCAACCCAAATATTGGTCTTGAGGTAATCTAATATCATTCAGTATTTTGCAGGAAAAACCAGAAATTTTCCAGCTTAGCAAAACTGCTTGACTTTGTATTGTATACCCACTTAATAGAAAAGAGTGCGTGGATTATCCAGCCAAACCTATGGTTGAACTGCATTCTAATAAGTAGCACAATGCTTGACGTTCTGACGACCTGTGAGGATAGCGCCTATGTCCAAGAAAAATGCTCAAAGCCATCACCAGATTGCATGTACATTGATGAATTGGAAACACTGAGAATCTGCTTGTGCCACGGATTATCACATGCACCCTGGCTGAAAATATATACCAGCCTGCATGTATACGCAACCGTTGCAAAATGCATGCTGTGACGTACCTTTGTATGGGATAAGAAATGCAGAGCAGTTCGCCATCTTTTTCATAATAGTCCAAAAGATGCTTTAAGCGTCAATGGATCAAACATACTCAACCAGTTTCTCACCAGTGAGGTTCTTACAAATATCTGAAGCACGATCAAATTCTACTTTATATACCGCACACAGTTCACCCAGCTTAACGGAAAAAATATTTTTCCACGTTGCTCCGATCTTGCTGTTTTGCAATGAGCACTTCTCACACTCCTAATGTTTCCTTACATTCCAACTACCTTCATCCCATTCAAATTTATCGGATGCAAGATTGCAGCTAATGTCGCACTTGGATGAAAATCTCTAGCCGTTGATGTATCTACTATTCAGCATGGACTAGATGAATTTGTGTTGCGTTAATCAACCAAGTCACCCTATTTATGCATATATAAATGTCATAATGTACTATTCTCAGTTCTTCGGGCTGTTAAGTTGCAAGCCGTTTCATCTTCCACTTCCTTAATCGTAGTAACTAATCAACTCATACCCAAAAAATTGGCCGTCTACTATCTTGGAGTTTCTATCTCAAAACTTATCTATTTTCACCTGTGGCTGAAAAATTTGATAAGGCTACGCTTTTATGCTCTTAGATTCAGGATGGATTCGGTAAGTGGTGGGGTACTTCTTGATTTTGCGACTACATAATTTCTGCAACACCAACCTTACTGTTTCCAGCAATTTTATGCTGGTGTATTAAAAAAGGATTTTCTATTGTTCCAAGGTTTGTTACAACTTATTAAATTGTATTAAACTCTCTAAAGATGCAGCTGTAGATGCAACTGCTACTTGACAAGTAAGTGCTTGTAATTGCTTTCACTTACAAGCTGCTAAACAACCCCATTCACCCGCTGCATGAAGCTCTGTTGAAAACGCCATCTGTTATTTTACACCCTCCGAGTGTAGAAACATTTTTTCTCCTACGGATTATCACCGCTATTCTATACTCCTGTACTTGTCACAGTTACCTTTGCACTCAAGGAAACACATCAACGTAATTGCTTTTCTGAGTGATGTGCGACAATTTTGCATTACAGAATCTACTTGTTTTATACACTAAATCGCAAGTATTATTCCTTTCGCAGTGATAGTGTACAAAGTTGAATTTTCATCTTCTCAAACGCTTGTAACTTATTTTGGCTGGAATTGATTTGGTAGTATTTTGCGAAAATAAATGCAAGCCACAGACGCATGCCTCGATAAATGTCGACAGATTTTAGAATAAAAGATTAGGAAAGATAAAACTACCCTAATTAATCATAGTTGATCTTTACCATCTATTTACAATAGGGTTAAGAACATAAACCTGAGAGGAACACACCAATGGGTAGCCTCTAGTATGTGTAGCGGCAATGGTGTCAAATATATCTGGGAATTTGGATGGGTCATAAGGACTAATGAACAATATATAATATATAGTCAAAAGCGATTAGCTATACTGACCGATAAGATGGCTGGAGTGCGGATTACAAAATTGATGTAAGGCTGATCGAATCAGGGAAATTATATGGCTGAACTGCAAAATAAGCTGATGTTAATTAAAAGAGCGATTTGATAAGCCAATTATATGGCTATCGTAAATTCGTTATCTATTAAATTCGAATATTTTAGACGATCGGAATATCATACCGTGTCATCAAGATATTATTTAAGAGTATTAATGTAAGAGAAAATGAATAATTTAGCAGTGCATTTCAATCTATGGACACCCGAACGTTAAGAATGTTCAAGCAGTTGTGCCCAACCGCTGTCCTCTGCAGAGTTCGTATTTGCCGTGGAAGAACAGTATGAGCCGCATTATATTCTTGTTCACTTGGCAGTCATGACAGTCCGCAAACATCACCCATGGATTTGTGGCAATTGCTGCTGCTATCTGGAACAACAATACAATGGAACAATGGTTTATGACGGGTATAAAAGCAATGCTTGACAGGTCCCGTAGGATGATGAGAATTGACATCGTAAAATTAAAAAATCGTATCGATGAAAGTACGTGTGAAATGCATGACTCACCAAGGGATTGGAGATGCACATAAACAAGTAATCCAATAGGAATTTTAAGTGGATTCCGTCCACGTTCGTTGTTCACTAATACCATCATCCCATGGTCGCACGTTATATCAAATAGTGCAATCGTGTCAGAGTTTCGTCAAGGCGTTTTTTGAAAAGAGATAGGGTGGGTGCGTTAATTACGTGTTCTGGAAAGGTGTTCCAAGGTTGTGACACTCGGGGGGAGAAGAAATTGCGTCGACATTCCAGTCGACTGTACTGTGTGATCAACTTGAACTGATGACCTCTTAGGGATGCGTTTCGACTACGTTTCAAAAGGGAATGACACTTGTGGTTGTGGGTTCTCAGTATCCGGTACACCAATATGAGATCGCCTCTCAAACGACGGTAACGTCCACTGTATAAATTAAGAGTTTTCAGCCTGAGTGGGTAGGGAAGGCTGGAAAGACCTTTGACGTATTTTGTCGCTCTGCGTTGTGCAGTATCGAGTGCAGTGAGGTGGCACTTCTGCCATGGTTGCCGCACTTGAATAGCGTATTCTGTGTGCGGTCTAACAAAAGCGCTAAGCATTTTCGGAAAGATTGAGGCGTCAAATTTCCCAAACGCTCTACGCAGAAGGCCAAAGTGTTGGTTTGCTCTCTTGGAGGCCTTTTCGGTCTGCATTAAGCACCCAAGATCTTCTTGTACAAGCACGCCAAGATCGCACTCATGAGAAGTCCGCTGTAGAATGTCAGGTCCTAAGCGGTAGTTATACGCACTCTGATGGTGTATGCTCAAGATTTTGCACTTTGTGGTGTTGAACTGTAGCATGTTCTCGTTTGACCACTTGTATGCTTTGCCCAAATCATCCTGCAAGGCTGTGTGATCCTCTCCTGAAGCTATGGCACGCCATATCTTTAGGTCATCTGCAAACAGCAGAAAGTTGGAAGATAGTGCAGCTGCAAGATCAGTTATGAAAACAATGAACAAGCGAGGCCCGAGTACCGAGCCCTGAGGTACGCCACACTGAACTTCGATTGGTTCCGACAGGGTATTTCGGAATCTCACATTCAGGTGACGTTGAACGAGAAATTCGCCTATCCATCCTAGAATAGGATTGCCGATACCACAATGCTGCAGCTTGTTCAGTAAAATCCGATGGTCCAGTCGGTCGAATGCCTTAGAGAAGTCCAAGTAGGCTACATCCACTCCAACTTCGGCGTCCACAGACTCTGTCCAATTTGAACGAGCAATCAGCAAATTAGTTGTGCAGGACCTGCCTTGGCGAAATCCGTGCTGCTCCGGAACGAGGATGTTTTCTCCAGGTACTCCATGAGGGCCTCGGCTACAATGGACTCCATGATCTTGGAGATTATCGGAAGAAGGGTAATCGGACGACAATTAGTTGGATCTGCACGGCTACCATTTTTGTGGGTTGGAGTGATGATCCCGTGCTTCCACATCGTTGGGACGTGCATCTCGTTAAGGCATCGCTGAAAGAGTGTCGCCAGAGGTTCAGCTAAGCTCGTGGCGGAAACTTTCAGCGCTTTCGGCCGAATGCCGTCCGCACCCGGGGAGCTAAATTCGCGCAACGACATCAACCGCTTCAATACAGCTGCAGTAGTGAAGGAAATGTGGTTAAGGCCTGGTGGCGGAATAAGTTGCCTAGATATGGTGCAGGATGTTTGCACACACTTGAAAGTGCGGCCGAAGTGTTGTCCTAGGACGTTCGCCGCATCCTGTGCCGTATGTGCTAATCCGAAAGCTGTGCGCAGAGCCGGAATTCCGCGCTTAACGCGGCGAAGCTTATTTATGTGTCTGTATAGTAGCTTTGGGTTAACGCAGAACTTTGACACAAGATCTTGTTGGCTCTTTACCTTATCCTTCCTGACGAGTGTGACACAGTGGTTGCTTTGTGTAATATAGGTGTTCCAAGTATCCTCGCTCGGAGAGGCTATATGGGCGCGCCATGCCAGATCCCTCAATCCCATGCATTTTCGGGTCCTGCTTCTGAGAAACTACTTCGCCTTGTCGGGTCGGGGGATTTTGGTTTTAGATGCCAATGCTACGAGCGTATTGAATTTGTTGACAAATTTCCCGCATGCCACTTCTGGGGACCACTCAGTTAAGAAGGACCAGCTCGTAGCACTAATGAGTTCTGCCAGGTTATCGTAGTTGGTTACGACGTAATATTCCACGTTGCTTTCATTAGGATAATCTGCATAACACAAGTATTGGAACAATAGTGTCGCATGATCGCTGCGGCCCAAGGGAGTGGATGTGGTTACTACGTCAATCATCAGTTCCTCATTGGTGAAAACGAGGTCCAAGATGGCCGGTTTATTTCCTGTCCTGAATCGCGTTGCGGATGTGACATGATTGTACAGCGGTGATCCTGCAATTAGCTCTTGTAGATGGGCTTTGAATGGTTCACTCATGGTGGCTGGGGTTTCTAGGCCGTGCAGATTGGAGTCCCCTACCAGCAAAACATGACTGTATGACCGTTCCAGTAAATTCTTCAAAGCAGAAGACAGGGCCTTGTCCATTTCTAAAGTGGACATTGGTGAACGATATACGATGACCAATAAGCATTTATCGCCGTGCTTTAGGTGTAGGCAGCACCATAAGGAGTCTACGGTTTGAATCCCAGGGTCGTTCATGAGCTCGATGAGAAAGTCTGAACGGTAGTAGAGAATTACACCGCCGCCCTTGGTGGGTCGATCGTTACGCATTAGTGACATGCCAGGTAGTTCGATCTCAGCGTCACTAATCATGTCATCCAGCCACGTCTCAGTTATCATGATGAGGTCCCAACACATTGAGCTATGACGAGATCGAAGTTCTGCCAATTTGCTTAGAAGCCCTTGGGCGTTTGTATAAAGGCAATTGAGAACTACGGATGTTAGAAGCGTGTTTGAACATACGTTGGTTTTCCGAGAATTTACGCCGACCCTTGTTGGGTCGGCTGAGGGACGTTTTTTTGATGTGTCTCTTGCAAACTTCCCGGGGCCGTTACGGTGGGATGCCTACAGCGCCCTGAGTCGATCTGCAGCAGACTGTCTTTTCCTTCTTCATCGAACGGCTGGGACGTTTCATTGTGTTCCGGTACAGAAATGCAGACAGCGGGGATCGCGACTATTTCTTGCTGGTTTCGTGTTCCCTTATCCATTGGTGGCCTGGTTCCAACCGCTTTCAGACGTATTTCTGATGGCAATTTGGTGCGGAACTTGTGCCAATTCCCGAGCACCGTTACAACCATTTGTTTGGAGTAAAGTCATGTTGGAAGTCATGTTGTGTGGGAACACTGCAGGGATCCAAGGAAGGTGCACTACTGACGGGACACAGAATATCGAATCAGCCATTTAGTGCTTTTCCAGGCGTGTCGAAGCCTGCTGACCGCGAAGTAACTGCAGCAAATTTTAAGCAAGGTAAGACAACATAAAATGTTTGTTAGGGATGCTCTAACAATTCTTGCGGATGTGAATATTCATTGCTGTGCAAGTAGATTTGTGGTTTAATTTGACAGATTTAATGAAACGAGGTATCTTGGACGTCATTTATTTTCGTCGTACTCAGTTGATGACTTTAGATCAAGGGTAAGGCATGGCAGCCCTACACTTTTCACAACAGGCGGTAGGGCACACAGCGTCGACGAAGCTGCCAATGCCCTGCGAATACAACACGCCACAATTTTCGAACTCACAGTCTTTATCAGTCACATAACTTCAAGCACATTACCGACTCCATTGTTTCCACGTGTAATATTCAAACAGTAAACTGTGCCCTTACCCAGTTTCAAGGTTCATACCATCGGCAGCAACACATTTATATCGCATCATCAATTCTTATGTAAAAATCAAACATATAAATAGAAGCTTTATGAAAACGATTTCAGGAAAGTCAAAACGCTTTTGGCATCCGCTGACGTTCTTGTGCATTGCGACTATCAAAATCTTGTCATTCTCTCTTTTGATGCTTATATTAAGGTTGCTTATGTTTGAGAACACTGACAGCAGAAGAACAAAATTACTTACAGCTTTATCGAGAGGTAGCAGCTGTGCTGTTCGGCACGGCCAGATGTCGCCAATATTTAATTGGCTGAAACTTCTTGATCTATAGATTTCCTAAATCTCTGAATCCATCTTTGATCATGGGAAGGGGAGTTAACAAATGGTTTCACTCAGAATTGTTCTTCGGTCCCTAATTCAATCTATATATACATTCAAAATTCTCGGGTTACAGAATATCACACTGAATGTCCTTATCTTACTTCTTCATAGGTGCCATCGGAGGAATTTACTACAAAAAAGCTATTAAACTTGGATCAGCATCGCAATCATTCCCCGGCCATGTCTACAGATATACGTCAGGAAACGGGTAGTGCTCCTGTTTAATCGCTGGTGAAGCGCTACGCTCAGGTCGATTGGCCACATATATCCGAATAACTCATGCCTATATACAATGGGACGTCTGAGCTCAGCCTCCAGCACGGATGTTGTCCGTAATACGCACGATTGCGTGAAGTATCCTTAATGAACTACATGTTGCACACAAAGGATTTGCCAAACTGAAGTCAATAGCTCACTTTAAGTGTGGTGGGCCGAATTAGACAATGGCATTTTAGCAATAGTTGGAAATTGTAGGCTGTCAAAAGAACCGACACGCCGATTCCTATGGGCCAAAGCAAGCTTGTAAGTGAAAAGTATATTCTTGGAAACGTGTCCATATCGACCGCCTTGCTTCTTTCGAGGACTAAGTGATTTTAATTATCTTTGACGCCCATTCTAAATGGACCGAAGCCTACATTCGGGGCACCTTTTTCACCGTACGACGTGACTACTGAGGTAGTTTTTATATATTGGTGTTTGTAGCATATATGTAGCGGAACTGTCGAAATTTGTATTTGTGCTAAATGTTCTGGATAATGTGCCCTACACAAATCATTTGTGCAGTGAACACGCACCAGTTTTTTCGATAATATATTTAAGATGCATCAGTGTGTTTTGTACAGCAAAGTGCTGGAGGAGGAGAGCCGGAAAACACAGAAATTTTAAGACTACTCCGAACGAACTCATTCTCAGTAAGTTGGGAAATATAGCAAATTCTTCAAAAGGATAGAAGTTGCGCTTAACGTTCTGCTCCTGGATACATGCGGCTACTACTTTCAGTCTTGACGCTTTGTATTACATCGCTCTTCGAATTTCTAAAAGCATGAAACCGCATAATATAGGAGAGGATTTCAACAAACCTTGCAAAACTGATGCCTTGAACCTCTTTCTTGAAGAGGAACGTGCTGAGAAGACAAGTATTATATAACTTTCTAACAATACCATCAAAGCAGATTCGAGTGCATGAAAAAGTATATACTGAACACACTGTTCAACGGAATAAATTCAAATTGTTTCATCGTAATACGGTTAGATGCGTCGACTGACTTTGCATGTTGTTCCCAACTACTTTCCTACCTTCAGTACCTAGAAGGCGACAGCTTCAAAGAATAGTACTTGTTCTCAAAATCATAGAGCACAACTACACGTGGCGATGATGTCTCACGAACAGTGAGGTATTTCGTTAAAGCAAAAGATCGACAGTTGTCGAATTTGATAGATGTTTGTATAGACGGAGCATCAACCATTTTGAGCGCCGATGCAGGATTCCAAACATTAGTCAGAAAAGTTGCTCATCACGCTATTTTCAGCTCCTGCATCATACATATTTAGGCTTTAGCAGTAAACAATCTTCCACCTACTTTACTGGAAGCGTTAACCAAGGTAGCTAAATTGGTAAATGTCATCAGTGGTAGTGCGACCTATACAAGATTTGCTAAGAGTTGTGCAATGGATTTGGAGGCTAATTCCTCGTGCTGTTATTGCACATGAAAGTGCGTTGATTATCACCGAGTGCTCGGAATTTGAGAAGTAACCGCAATGTTTCATGAAATGAAAGAACTGTACAATTTAGAGAAATGTGTTGCACGGTACAACAGTAGCATATGCCGCGGTGTTCTTCAGAGTAATAAATGCGTTGAACCTCAGCTTGCAAAGAAATATGATTAATATTTTAACAATTAGGATAAGGTTCTCAGCTGCTTATTCAAAATGCAACTTTCCAAACGCAGACCTATGGTTGACGGCGTGTCAATGTTCCCAGAACTAACAGTGGTGCTCGATTGAAAGAGATGAAAAAAGCACATGCCCGGGTCATATACCTTTCTAATTTTCACCATTTGTGCATTCTATCGGCAAATATTTTCCTGATTTGAGAAATCGCTAATTAAATATCTAAGTGCTAAGACTCTTTCAGTTGAAGAAGCAATGTTTCCAGGTACTGAAAACAAAATCAAAGCAAAAATCCTTAGAATGCGCGAAGATAGTAATTTGAAAAATATTTTCACAGCACACAACTGGTAGCATCTTGGGCAAAGATATTTGGTGATTTTCCAATGCTATGGAAGAAGGTGCGGAGAATATTGCGCCCATACAAAATTTATAAATGTGATAGCAGATTTTTGACAAATATAACGATTAAAAAAGCAAGGAATTAACTGAAATTGCAAAACGACTCCATTTGAATTAGCCGAACTTTCTTCAAACATATCAGTACTCCATAGCGCTAAGCAACATCAACTATCGCAATGTTGTATATCGCATTTTACTATATCCAAATTTGCAACAAAACTACTGTTTTCTTACGTTTATTGATCGAGAGTAATTTCAAATGGCCATCATTTCCCAAAATTGTAAGCCGAACGTGTTACAGTTTAAATTGTTTCGAGATTGCCGAGATTGCGAAAGGGATTATGTTGGCCAGACGGGAAGAAAATTGGTAACAAGGATACAAGAACACAAGAGAGCCTGTGTAAAGCATTATGCATCGTCGCTAGTTTCAATGCATGTAGATGAAGAAGGACATAGCTTCGATTGGAGCAAAGCAGAAGTCCTGGCACGTGGTGAAACAAGAAAAGAGAGAGAATTCTTGGGAGCTTGGTTTTCAACGAAACATTCAATCAACATGCGCATGGACATCGATTCAGTATACGAGCCACTACGACAGAAAGACATAAAGAACCTTTTGTCACGTGGTTTGAGGCAGAACAACTCGGGCGCCGACTTTGGCCTTGGGGAAAGTGGGTAGAGGTCACGGGACCTAAATCGACACTGCCACGTTCAAAGTCACCTGCAGGTCGATCATGGATGGAGGATTCATTTAGTAAACTTACACGCTACATATCACTGCACTGAAGATGCCACCTCGCATGGTGGTGAAACGTTTGCGAGAAAACCGCCAAACTCGGAGAACAAATGAACAATTGAGTGTTATAGTTATTCTTTCACTAGCGCAATAACAATCATTAGTGGGATGGATTTGGTTAGAGTAAACCTGATTTGTGAATAACGGCCGTAAAATCTTTATGAGCCGCTGATGTACAGAGGTCAACGGAAAATATTTGATATCGCTTTCTAACAGCAACATCAACGTCTCATTCTGGACATAAACAACAATAATTTGGACGTCGTAAATAATGAAATTTTCATGTCTTTTCTACCGAATCCACTCAGATGAGCAGACCTGCGTTACATCATGTTCCACCCTCCTTATCTATGCTCAGCGCATAAAACATGTAGTTCAGGGTCCCTTTAGGTTTTTATAAGTCATTGTGCGTCTCACCAAGTGCTCCGGAAGTTACCGCATTACATTCAGAGCTATTGACAAATACCCACACGAAGCAGTTAGAGAAGAGTTCACATTCCTAAAGGGTCTCAGTAAAGTTGCACCTAGCGCAGCGTCATAGTTCCTTTGAAAATTCGGTCACGATTATACTTCCTTTTGCTATTAGGTTCGAAGTTATGTGTAAGGAATCTTTTAAATTACTCAAATAGTGGATGACCCAACGCTCTGCTCAAAAGCTGATCATACCCAGTTAATATTCATCACATTTTTCAACCTGTTGAGAGCAAGCGATATGAAAGTAAGGTAGCATCTGGGCTCAAACTATTAGGATGTATTCTAGCAAAAGGTGTACATTAGATGACCGACGACTTAATAAAACACACTAACATAGCTACATCTAATTGGATTACTTAGACTGTCAATTGTTTACACTCAAATCCAGTTACATAAAACAAAGTACAAGTATACAATATGCTTAATCGCTTTGTATACCATGACTTCATTAGTGAGAATCGTGAAACTCGACCAGTAAACAATTGGATGCCAGCTTATGAAAGCTAGAAATGGCACTCTATCAATATTGAAACACGTGGAAACACAAATTACAAGTTAATCGGGTATGCAATTGATCTTCTAATGCCAGTTGAAGCTTCCAAACCAGCCAAAAATCTGCTCTCTGATTTCCTAGCTCTGTAGTCTGTGAACTGTGATGCGGGAGTACAGGGAAAATTAAGGCGTTTGAAAATTTCATTAGGTTACGTCAATTACGACCAATTCCTCTGTAACCCGTTCAACCACATATTGCTAACCGTGGGTTGATTATGCATGAACGGTATTGGCGGCTGTCGCGCAGCTACGTTAACATGAAGTATCACTTTCCTAGGTCGCCCACCTCTGTTTCGGCGATGATCTTAAGCAAGCGTGCGATCCGATCTCTCACTTGTGCACTACCAGCTTTTCACTGTGGCTCAGCGACATTTTGTTGCACACCTTGACATCTATACGTATTCGTCATACTTGTAAAAGCTCAACTTTGTAAATATTTGCTCTAGTACCACCCAGTGCATTCTACATTTACCCCGAATTCTGAATTTCGAGTAGTGTTTCTCAGCCATTCATGCGCCAAAAGTTGTGTAACTCCAAACATCGGAGACATTGTTTGGTTTTACTCGATAGCTCGTTCCAACGGCCTTCGAACAAACTATCACTCGTTTGAATCCAACATGACTTAGAGCAAACACAGGTCTCAAGGCATATTCACCGGGCACGATAATTGGGTCTTACCACGAAAATCCTCAAGCACAGCCTCGGGTAATCTTTCCTATGTTCACGCTGACACATTCGACTGGCACGCCAGATAGAAAAATCTGCAAGCACACAACTGCAAATTGAGCATTGCGACTTTGCCGTCAAGGTCAGTAACAGAACAAGGTTTTACCTAAGGCGGTCGTTCAAACGGTTCGCAATATTTGTTCAGCAAGCTCTATTAACAGTGCGCCTAATTATAATGATCTTATGTGTATCATGTTCCAGACCTGTTAAGGGTGCATTCTGTGCCGTAACTGTTCGCAATTTTTTACATGCGAGATGCCTCCGAGTTAAGTATCATCAGGTTAAGTTAATAAACAAATGCAATTCGCTATGGTTCTGCTTGGAATGCACACTTATCTCTTTGTTCAAAGGCGTGCTCCCATTGTCTCAGAAGTACGACCAGCTACAACCAAATTTGAGGAATTGGTGACTACCAAAATCCCTTTGTTTGGGGTAAGCATAGCGAACTGTGCAACTCAGGCCTCTCCAATCAGTCCTGCTCCTATCCTGAGGAGAACAGGTAATAAGACCGTAAGCTAAACGACACCAAGAGCCCAGAATATAAACCTTTGTTCCAATCACACGCGTGGCCCAAAGTTGACTAGTGCGGTTCTCTTTTCGATCGGAGTAACTATACGAACGGCTGCTTTCAATCTCTCGACGGAGTGCGTAGAAAATTAGCAAGCCGGTACTAGCAAAAGTTGAGCTGAAGTTACTTCCAAGAAGAGCTTTAGGTTAAAATTGACCTCACCCCCACTATATCGGAAACTGAGGAACCTAGTGGGATCTTTCTTGTACAAGCACCACCGGTTTCCTGCGGTACATCCCTGAGTATGTCAATCACTAACCGTGACATGTCAATAGATATCAAGAAGCAACTACCTGTACTGAGCGTACTGTGCCCCAATAAAAATAACAAATTTAGACATCAATAAGCAGCAGGCAGTTGAAGGAGCTCAAGCAGTTGGACATTATTAGTAACCTAATCGGAGTTGTACTGAAACCTGTACAATTAGTGAGTAATAGGTGGCGCCCCAAATCTAAGCATTACGGAAAGCCAAGACTTCTGCGCGTTGTGCTGAACTCCACCTCTGTGTAGTATAAGTACTGCTGTCGACAGGTAGACTCAGAAATGTACACTGCTCCGTCTGAATATTTGCAGAAATCCCATAAGGTGAGCGACGTCAAGTTAACCGCACCTTAACAGACTACCGGAAGCTAACTTTAACCAGAGCCATTTTTCTACAAGGTGGATCCTAAAAATGCAGCATTTGATGGGTATGGAATAATAACTATTGCTAAAGAACAATGGCATTATATTCGTGCAACAATCAGCTTGGATGATGTGCTAACAACATTCCCGCCACGGCTGAGTACCTCTCCGAACTACAAAGGAAGTGACTCGACAGTGTTGAACTTGGTCTAATAGTCAAAACATATAGTAGCGCAGCTGCTAAAAAGCTGGTACATGTTTCCTTGCAGGCTACCATCGGAGCTGCGATGGAAAACAGTCGGCCGTGTGCCTCTAATAAATGATACGTCATTTACCGAACCAAAGGTATTGGGATCTGTAAAGGTACATTGCACCAGTAGTGGGTCTAAAGAACTCCTAAAATAGGTTGAAGAGGATATAGACCTGACACATAAGACTATACGCATAAAATTAGGTACAGAACTAACCGCATGGAAGGTGCATAAGATCTCGAGCCCTTCTCCCAGTACACACAAAAATATTTTAGTTGCCGGCCAATCACTCTTCGGCCAAGTTCACGTATGAGTTACACAACCTAGGAAGCATTGCTTAAATCTGAAAGACTTGCTTGTATGTGCACTAACGCCCAAGGACTCTTTAATAATCTTGCCGAACTTCGGCTACGTTAGGTTACGAATTCTTGGGACTTAATTTCTATTAACCAAAGTTGGTTTTACCAAGATGTGATTGATGCTAAGGTCGAGATAGCAGGAATATCATTCATCCCGATCCCAGCCTCGCCAGAGGATGTGGGGTCCATCTCTAAAACACAGCAACCTGCATTGTGCATTGCTTGAAGATCTAGAAACTCACGTTACCGACGCACTCCTTTGCCGTCTCCGACCAAGACCCAACGATGCATGTCTGGTAGCTGTCGTTTATCACCCCCAACGTCCACCCCAGAAAAGCATTCGCGCATGATAGATGTGCAAAACAGAGTAAAACGCAATATGAACAGCCACATTGTCATATCTGAAGACTTCAATCTCCGGTATGTGAATATCGGCATCACCCAAACCACAGTTCCAAGCAAACTTGCAAGTACTTATCACTGATATTAGCTTATACAGTAATGTCACAATGCCCACTAAATTCCGGACAGCATACGATCCATCCATATTGCACCTCGTGCTCATGAATGACGAGCTCAGGCTTGAGAAGTTATTGACGCATATTCTGTTAGGTTTAAGTGACAATGTGGAAATAAATTTTAACAATGTATTATGTAGAGGACCCGTCATTACACTCGGAACTAATTCATGCCATCACACTCCACCATGTGTTGAAAGAACTCGTCGGGACATCTGCTTAGGAATTCCCGAACAACAGTCTTTTTGACAACGTCGGGAAAGATTTCGTTGAAAATACCAGCGACATGTTCAACAGAGCGTCGGAAACCGTTCTCCTTCGTCCTGCAAAATCCTCTTTAATTTAAGGAGTTGAAGACCAAATGCATGGCGGCAGGAGATGCAGCAGGGCGTGCGTAAATTTTAACCATGACACAGGGACTTGGGGCAATTCCCTGACCAATCGCAACCAGTGCATTGCAAGTTTTCGTGATGAAAAAGTAACATATCAACCGTGTCTAGCCAAATAATTCCTGCCAATCAACAGACTGCTGCATAGGCACGTCAACAGTCTTCATAAATTTGAGCATCTCACTTCTCTACTTTTCTCAACAGACAGAAGAGTACTAAAGGCCGACGAATCACGTAGTGCCCTGCGGCTACAGTATGAACCAATTTTCTAACTCGCAGCCTCTACCTGTCCCATACGCTAATACACATGATGGACTGCCTTGTTTACACACGTAATTTTAAGCGCATCAATTGTGCTAAGGACGATATTTTCACTGAGCTATCATAGCTCACCGGGAGCAGACAACTCCACCCGAAAACTCTGAAGGTTGCAGCCACCAAGCAAGCTAAATCCGTGTCACAATTCTTCCAAAGTTTCTTCGATGAATTACTAGTCCCTACTATGTGAAAGCTTAGCAGTATAACCACTTTTGTAAAGGCAGTAACCGTTCAAATTATGCAAATTATCGTCCAATGACTATTTCCCCTGTGCTCGCGATGGTGCTAGAAGCGGTCGTCCCTAAGACTCTGATGGACCACCTGAAAATATACAACATCTTGTCACTGGAGCAGCATGGCTTTCGTCAATCCTGGTCATGCGCCAACCTGCTTATTGCGCTTGGTAATTGGACGGAAGTGGCCGATGATTTGGTCGAAGTTGACGTCATCCATCTGGACTACTCCAAAGCTTTCGACCGCCTGCATGAAGGTATAAGACTTCTCAGACTACATAGCTAGGGATCGGATAGCCTGTTCTTGGTTAGAATGAAAAGCTTCTTCACCAACAGAAACTTCAATTGTGCGTTAAGCGATCACGCTCTATCTCGATTAAGATGGAATATGGGGGCCCATAGTGCTCAATGTTCGGACCGCGCTTATTTCTGGTTTTTACCTGGCAAGATTTATCTCCATAAATATCCTTCTTTTAGACGATTATGTCAAGGTATAACGGGCGCTTTATAACAAATAAGATTGCGAACTACTTCAATAGGACCTAAATTTTATTTAGGTATAGGCAACGAAGAATCTGCTACAGTTGAACATAGCTAAGTGCGAGGTGATACGTCTGCGACACCAGGCGGTGAGCATTGACAACTCAGAGATCACTCCTTGCGGAAGGCCTCTAAGCAGCGTGATCAGAGTGTACGGGTACAGGAAAAACCCATGTGCTAAATTCGTGCAGAAAAGGCGTTGAGTACCGGCAATCAAGACATTGACCCTCTTCATACAGCGTTCCCTCGGTTAGAACCCTCAATCTTTTCCTAAATGCTTAATGCCTACATGCGACCGCACGTGGAATATGCGATCTAGCTATGGTAGCCGTGGAGGAAACATGGTATTGTTTATCTTAGATCTCCTCAAAAAAGGGCAACCAAGAACATCAGCGGCCACTTTCAACTGTCGTAACAGCCTAGACTGAAATCTCTATGAATGTGCAGCAGTCAATATCGGCTTTTGCGAGGGGATCTCACAATGGCTTACAAGACTCTGAAGAACCCAGAACACATTTGCCGTCCGCTGCTGGAATTGTACCATGATGCTAACATAAGAGGTCATCCTCTGCAACTGACCATTCATTATAGCCTGGTTCCATAACTTGTCTTTTCCCCCAGCGTTTGACAGCTTTGGAACGCTGTCCCTAATTATCTCGTTCATACTCCCAATCTGGCGATATTCAAAAAGCCAGTTGACGGCCTGATGTCTTATTTGCGGTTCATTTTATAAGTTGTTAGCCAGCGAGCTACAAGACGCAGTCAAACGGTGTCCTACCAAACTCCCTACCAATGGATTAATGGATTTCTTCAATTAATACGCGAACATCTATGCTATTCTACAAAAGTCTATGGTGACTACACCAAAATTATTTTCAATTTATCCCACAATTTATTTTCGCAATAATGTCCACCCCACGGACTTTTCAAACATTGCTATTTTATCTGTAATGCATCAGTGTTATATTTTTCCATCGTTACACAATCTGCAACACGAATAAACCTGAGTAAATTGGCAAAGGGTTGCGTGCTGCACTGTTGTCTGCCTTAAAACTGGAGTCAAAATACCCTGTTTTAACTCATACGAGGCTCGTCCTTCATTGAAGCGCATTTATAAGAATTACGCTGGCGGCACATCCAGACTCAACTTTAGTAACTCTGAGCACATGTTCGCTGCATCGTTGTGGACTGAGCATGTAGTGAATACACGTTCTTGGCTAGGCTCAAAATGGTTTTTGTTAGTGAAGCAGCACGTCTGGTTGGCCATGATAACTGACTCGGACATCGTGCTTGCCTTAATTGGGAGGTGGCCATAGCTGCAGATAATTGTTCGATTCGCATGTGTTGTTTATAACCTTCTCTAGAGTTAATTGAGGGGCGTAATACATTAGCATTCGCAAGCTTTTCACACACGAGCTAAAAAATAGGTACTATTTTTCATTTCATCTTATACTGCTTTTATTGCTAAGCAAGAGAAGTCTGGTTTCTGTAGCGACAGTGCAAATTCGAAGAATTTATGGTACCCACGCAAGGCGAACTTCAACAAATACACTGGCGATAACTAGTTTTACACAAAGAAAATGTAAATGGATTAATAAGACAATGTGGTTACCATAAATACGTCAAAGTAGCCCAAAACTGAGTTGAATCAGCTAGGCACTGTTCAAATTTAGTCAAAACTGGAACATAGACAATTTGGGTTAAAGGGCGTGCCATTTTCGTTTATAAAATGACCTGAAAGATGGATCAAAACAGTGATATTTAGCTCAATTTCAGCCACACTGGTACATTGCGAGGTGGGTGTGGGACTGCGCGCGAAAACTAAATGGGTCTATTCCGCCTGGAGGCAGCTCCCAGGAGACGGTTCCAAAATGACTTCTTTTATCGTTAAAATTTGGTGCAGGACTTGATATGTTTTTGCGTTTGTTCCCTTCTGTGATTATAATTGTGTAAACTGCCTTTAACTCGTTATCATGCCTAAGGAATCATTTCTAGTAGCACAAAAGACATTATTATTGAAGAGTATTAGTGAGGATTTTGGTATAATTCAGATAGTATTTTATTGTCACTCTCAATCAGCAGGCTTAGGTTAGTCTGGGAAATCAGATGATTATTATTGTTATCGTTATGCAGGCGCTGTAATATACCGTTGTTTAGAAACGGCATAATAAAGCATTGAATGATAGGCAGCGTTGTTTGCACAGACACGTGTGGTGCGTTTCTTCAGGTGTTTCCTTTCAGTTACGGGATTTGGTTAGAACAGTTTGGAATAACTAGCTTCGTCACTTACAGCTGGACAGTGTTGAAGGATGTTTGGTACCTATTTTGAAGTTCCGTAAGAATAGTTCAACTGCATCGTAATTTTGGCATTCGCTTCATACCACTGAAAAATTGTCGTTGGGTTAATATGTTTGGTGTTTACCCATGCAAATGACGCAAGTTATTCTGATTACGCAGGATTCTAAGTTGCTTTCGCGCTTAGAGTTTTGTTTTTGTTTCATCCGTTTCTAGGTAACCAAGTTAGTTATTCCTCTAAATTCAATGAATTTGTTACTTGCGCGCTATTTGTTTAGTTGTGGTCTTCACAATCTTTGTTTCTGTTAAAATCTTCTACAAATAAATGGCTGCATTTCGATGCCTATTGAGTAATTAAGTTTATTGAGCTTGTGATGAACACAGTTTGTCATGGTAGAATACACCGGTTAGTCCAATCTGGGTTATCGCAAGAATATCATAGTTCTTCAGTGGACTGCGTGTCAAAGGACTCAGTGTAGGGGCGCAATGTAGAGCAATACCATCTGTACTTCAGAAACATGTCAAGACACAGAGTAATTCCGTGCATTATTACCGGTCCCGCTTTTTTCATGCTCAGTTAACCTACTTCTATACACCTACAGAGCAAGGAAAATTATGCTAGGTGTGTTACATAACTGCATCTGTGTGGTTGTAATAAACAGATAATAAACAAACTTGACTTTTGAAGAACATCCAACTGCATTAATATCGAATTAGTTGCGTAAGAGATTCTGCTGACTTTTCCAAATAATAGCTTATGCCTGGGAGAGGTACGTCATGCAAAATGCTCATCGAGGTTAAGTGTTGGGACCACATAGGAACAATTAATGCCTTGTTGTAATTGCCCAAGAGATTTCAGTGTATTTGCAAGATAATATCCACATTAGAGTACAAGCAGCTTGGTTCCAGTTCTATGATAAGTTATGCATCTCAGTTAAAATCTCTCACCTCGTTTATTAAAAACACTCCAGAATATTATACAGCAAGCATGGGGACTGTGAATTATTATCAAATGATTTGCCGGATGTATCATCCTACGTAGGATTGTCTCAGAGTAACAGTTCGTTAGCCCAGCAATTACAATACCAAGCCGGAATAAATGTCATGCTTTTTCCCTGCGTATAAGGTGTTCAGTGGTTAGCACGTGAGGAAATTCAATAGAAAAATACTGGGTGGTTGGCGCAAACCCTGATGCCGCAGTATGTATTGCGTTTGTGTTAACTTGAGACTTGCTGTCAATTGCATGTCGACCACACAATGGAGACTATTGTGCTTCCTCAAAAACTTGTCCTCATCGAAAAATCAAAAGGTAGGTTGCCTAATGACATTCGTTAGACCAACGTCATATTGTGAATAGGAAGAAGCTTGATATTGGGCAACCTTCATACACATACATATGTACGATTAACCCAAGGCACAAATCAGTAGCACAGTGAATAATTGCCATGCTTCAGGAGTAGACCAATGTTATTCAAAACTTCCTGAACTTATCAGATTCCAGTCGGTTCCAATCATATTCTGAGATATTAAAACATTAGGCTTTACCAAAACACATTATATATTTGGGACAAGAAGCGCTATATGTAATATTAACCACATGGTGCCATGATGATGCGCGATTTTCCGACGCTGAAATGCTGCCTACTTGACAGCATACTAAATGAGCCTGACTATATCGTTTACGGGAAAGCAGGTAGGCGCACATTGTATCAATTTACGCTGATTTTTGACTGCATAAGAAGAATACTTCGTACTATATGCTTTCTATGGTAGCAACGCTGAGAAACACTTCCATTATTGGTATAGGTATTTGACTAGTAAAGCTATTAAATCGATGTGTTCATTAATTCCTCTCAGCTGGAATGATGTAAGACAAATCAGTAATAGTGAATATTTTAAGTTATTTGCGCAAGGAAGCCACGAAGGCATAAGTACTCAATCATTTTGTTTCTGCGAAGTCGATTATTTACATTTCCGAATCCGTTAACGTTTTGCTGCAGACGTTGAAACTATGTTATATGGGAACGTAACTTTTATTCGCCTTATTAACATATGTACGACGTGAGGATCCATGGACCAGCAGTGTCGGTCAATCATATGTATTCAAGATGCAAAAGTTTTTCCAACATTTGAAGAGAGTATAAATATAATCACACGTGGGGTACAAACACTCCAGCTCGAAAAAGCATGTTTTACTAAGATCTCAGTCTAGTACTTTGTGAGTTGTTTATTTGATAAACAATTCTTTTGTTCCGTAAACACAACGACCTACCCAAAGAGCAGCAGTTTCAGTGACTTTCTGTGCATTCCCAGTGCAGTTGACATCCCCAAACGGATAAAACCTTTGCAGCTGATCACTAAATATAAGGTGCAATTTTCGAAGATCCTGTAAATTATTTACCATTTGCCAATCAATATGCGTATTTAATGGTGCAAAAAATTGTACTTATACAAGACCAAATCAAAGCCTGATATTTGATATCCATGTGAGCAGAGGAAATGGTTAAAACAAAGTTTGCAGTCTAAAAATACAAGTCATCTTTTTATCAAATAGCTAAACAAACGTTACATTTTCCATGAAGCTGCAGAATTTAAAACAACTTCTGACGCATTTCTAAAGTCTTCTTTGGTAGCATAATTAAATAGGATCTTTTTTGATCATACCAGGCGCAACAAAACAGCCCTACAAGGAATCTCGTAGTTTTTGGTTTATTTTGTTTTTTTGGTACCGCAAATAGCTTATTTGATTCTCTTCTACCAACAAGAATTCTTAAGGCTTTCGGTGTCCATTAATGAGATCTAATACGGTACTCCTTCTGTAACCACCGTCTACCTTACGAAGCTGTCGTTTTTCCTTGTGCAACTGCGGATTAATAAAACCATCCTAAGAATTCAACATTTGGAGGTAGCATCATATATACGAAACATAATAAACATCTTGAAACCAAACTCTGCAGTTTTCGCGAAAGCGTATTTGCTTTATTACAAATACCGGTTAAGGATAATTTGTCACTTCGTGTGTATGCATAATTCGCTTGCATTGTCTTTTATATTAGTAACCGCCATTAAACCACGTAACACAGGTAGTAACGATGACATAGTTTGGAGGTACGTTCCACGGTTAAAGTATACGAACGAGGAAGTAGTTTCCTGGGTAATCCAGCTGGCGATAATGCGTAGCAAACTTTAAATCTTGGCATGTCAGTTAAGTGACATGAATACATTGCAACCAGGATCGACATGTGTGGTTAGGATGTATGTGAATTTTATAAACCAACATAAGATAACTTCGTTTATGACGACCTAGGCACCGAAAACTCATTGTGACTTATGCCTAAACTGGTAATAGAAGTGTAGCAAGCAGGTAGCATTCTTACTCATGTTCCGCTGTAGATGCTCAAGAGCAGGAAATTCATGATTGTGCCAAATATTTTGCACTTGGATTGCTTAGCCTCCTTAAGACATAAAGTAAATGCTGAGTATTTTACTATAGACGTTAGATTCAAACAGCTAAAACCTGCGTCTCAATAGGCTTAATTGCTGGTTAGCTTCCTCCACTGAATTTTCAGTAACAATCGGGCATTTATGATTATCCTGCATAAACACACTAAGGATACTTTCACGAGAGTCGCGTTGCAGAACATCTCCCTATGAGATACTTTAGGTTCCCATGTGCTTATGTTTATTACGCTAAACTACTACATTAATACTACAAGACCGCATTACCATTTGAATTAAAAAGGTGCAATTACAGACCATTCTCTCTCTAGATTTGAGAATTTCTATAGCTATACCACTATCCAAGTAACGACTGAGCGAATGAGAAATTTCAAACTCGCCTCACTAGAAGAATGCATAGCGTAGCGTATGTTCCTGCTTCATCCCATAGGTCGCCCGTTCATGCGTCACGATTAGGAACTCGCATTCCATCATAAGGTTAATCCGGCAGATTTAAATGTCAACTTACCCACCAATGGCCCGGTGGGTCAATTGCCCTTTAAACCCAATATTTAAACAGCTTGCGGGATTATGGCTAAGTCCACGCACAAACTCTAAACTGCTTTGAAACATGTAAACTATAATGACCGTACCGTGGTTTGCCCATCCGACGCGGTGAGGCTGGATCCTACTGTGGTGCAATGGTTTGTGTGCCTCAGTGATCAATTGAGCTACGCTGGGTGTGCTTTTTGCACCTTCATGGATAATCATGCCAGATTGGTCAATGGTTAGAGGCCAGACAAACTCGGTCTCCTGGCCTTCCAGGTTGGGGGTTGTAGTGAGAGTGGCTCCGTACTCCATAAAACTGACTCGTTGTAGCACAGCGCCAAACCTGCTGCCTTGCGGTCAGGTTTTTGAACCAAATCATTTAGTTAAGAACCCTCATGGTTCACCTGTCTAGGCCTGGGCAACCAGACAGTATCTTGCCCACGCAATACTATGAATTTTTCCCGTAACAATTTGCTGATACTCTGGCCACCGCAGAGTATAATCAACGGTGCCCTATCTGCTGCATCGAGCAGTGTGGGTAGATGGTTGTATGTTACTGCCCAAGTCCTCCCGCCTTCTTACTCCCCTCTTACGCTTCTTCACCCTTATCGTCCCGTCTCAGCTGCACTTTTATCCCCCAGTTTTGAACCTCCCGATTATTGCTCTTCCCCAACGTGCTTTGCTAGGCGTCAATCTTCCAGTTTCAACTCACATGCAAACGCGGAGCGTCATTCCTGTCCTGTCGACAAGCCCATGTCCAACCAAGCGGTCCACCCCAATTCATCAGCTTACATTTGGAGCCCCCTATACTACTTCAGATTGGCTTGCCTCAATGTACGCACATTGCTACAGATTGGTTAACTGGTAGCACTTGCCCGAAATTTAGAGGTCTTTTCCATCGATATCTGCTGCGTATCGGAGGCCCGCCTGCGAAACTCGAGCTCTATGGTCACTCTGCGATCCACTTCAGGTGACACTAGCAGTATTTGCTCATTTCATCTTTCCGGTGATGATGCAGCTTTGAGCACCGGCCGTGTTGGATTTAGCATTGGATTAGCATTGCCCTGAGTCCCCGGGCTGAAGCTGCTCTGTTTGTTTGGATCCCAGACAGTAACCGGATGTATGCGGGCCGATTGGCTGGCTCGTTCAAAGCATCGGATTCACGCGGGACTAATAAGTGTCAATTCATCATTGCTGCCTACGCATCCACTAACTCTAACGATGATCCGGTAAAAGGGGACTTCTACCGCCAACTTAACGAGCTCCTTCGTCACAAAAGAATCACGGACATTAGTGTGCTAGCAGGGGATCTGAACGCACGAGGTAGAACGATTTACACTGCTGAAATGCATCTGGGTGGTCAGCACGATATAGGATCAGGTAATGATAACGGTGAGCGGTTAATTCTTTTGTGTGAAGATGCCCGCATCTTTCGTGTGAGTACTGACTTCCGACACAGCACTCGCCTGATGGTGACTTGGCGCCTAATAGCCTCGAAGCAGCCTTGGACGCAAATGTACCACAGTGTAATCAGTTACCGCTGGAGAGGCTGCATCCAGAACTGTCGCTCGATTTGGAGCACTTGTGAGGACACCGACCATGCACTTACATTTGCTGACATGCGGATACGTTATGGCGGAGGCCCACGACGGCGCTGTGAGCCCATTGGTACCAGTCAACTGGCGAATGCAGTTGTCCTGAATGCCTATAAAATTACGCTGACGGGTGAGTTAAGTAATGCGCTCGCGTGCGACAACTTGTAGCGTCCAAAAAGATAACTCTTATCTTTCATGTACAATTTACTTGTTGACCGATTGTACATTACTCCTTCTTGTTTTAAGCTTCCTTACAACCGGCTCGACACAGCTGCCTTGTAAGTTCCCGCGCTCACGTGTACGCTCTTGCCTCGCTTCATCCGTCCGCTTCTTGTTGTAGCCCATCGAATACAATCCGATGTGTCCGACTCCAATTGCCTTCTGATATCCGCGCTTAACTGCGCGCACCGTCTCGGACTAGTATTGAGTGGTCCTACAAATTGGTGACCCCGATTCGCACGCGCGAATTCAACATTTTTTCTCGTTTGTATTTCTTGATGAGTTCGTTCCTTTTTCTCGATTATATACCTATATTCATTTGTTTCTTGCATACTTTTAGTACTTTTATCGTATTTCATTCGTTCTTTATCTTTCGACTCACATTTCGAGAGTGGCATCTGAGTCGTTTCACAGCGTAACCATGCTTACTTTGGCTGTTCCAAGTTTCATGGAACACAGTCCAGAAGTTTGGTTTAAGATATTCGAGATCGAACTAGAAAATAAGGGCATAACGGCGGACCGTCCAAGGTACAATCAGCTCGTCCCACGCATTTCTCCGTCGGTAGTGACGCGGATTGAGGACATTCTACTCTGCCCATTGAATGAGGCAAAGTATGAAACGATGAAGCAAGCGATTTTGGAAGAGTTACGGCCCAGCGCACGAACTCGATTTGAGCAGCTCAATGGTCTCAGGCTTGGAGATCGCAAGCCGTCGACATTGCTCCGCGAAATTCAGCGCATCACTAGTCCCTTATTCTTGAGCGAAGAAGGGATAAAGGAGCTGTGGTTTGCACGTCTCCCAGAGCCATTGCCGGTAATGCTGTCCATGTTTATAGATGCACTCCGGAAAGACTTAGCTACCAAGGCAGACGCTGCGTTCGAACGTCTTCCGCAGCAGACGACCAGTAACTCCGGTGACGTATTGGCACCGATGAAAACCGAATCTCATGTTTGTTCCCAGTCGTTAGGCCGATCTGACTCTAAAGACGAGGAAATTGCGCTACTTCGCAGCAAGATAGCAGCAATGAAGTTTTCGAAGCAGCGGGTGCCACGGTCAAATTCTGACCACGTTTTGACTACCGTGCATTGCGGCTCCTCTGTGCCTGCACCGAGTACGTCACGTTCGGCACGAAAGCGCAACATTTTCCTTACAAGTTATCAGTCAGATAATGTCAAACACGTCGAAGAAGTATGTCGATATCACAGCCAATACGGTGGAAGAGCTAGACGTTGTCGGGCTCCCTGCATTAGGCACGACCCAGGGAAAACGAATAGCCCGCATACTAGCACTACAAACGTATCATTCAATAACCAAGCAAACCGACTGTACTACGTTAAGGATCGACGTTCTTCCATCACGTTCCTCATCGACACGGGAGCGGAAGTCAGCGTCATCCCAGCGACCGCCAGCGACAAGCACTCAGAGCCTACGTACAATTTGCGTGCGGCCAACGGTTCTACGATAGCTTCATTTGGTCAGCGCATGATGAACCTAGACCTCAATCTTCGCCGAGATTTTCAGTGGGTCTTCATGGTTGCGTCTGTACCCTTCGCAATTATCGGTACCGACTTCTTCCAACATTTTGGGTTGCTTGTTGATGCTGATCGCCACAGACTTTTAGACGATCGTACGAAACTAGGTGTTGATAGTGTCCTTTCAGATGCCCCGATAATCAGCCCTGTATTTCGGATCGCAGACGCACCATCCGACTATTTGAGCCTCCTCTCCGAACACCCGCGACTGGTTCGACCGGCTGCAGAGCTTGCACCAGTCACGACAGAGGTCGCTCACCACATAGTTACGCGCGGTCAACCAGTTAGCGCACGACCAAGACGGCTTGCTCCTGACAAACTACGGGCAGCACGGGCCGAATTTGACCACATGCTTCAACTCGGTATCGTCAGACCGTCTAACAGCCCATGAGTGTAGCCTCTGCACGTGGTCCCGAAGAAGGTTGTGGGGGACTGGTGTCCTTGCGGTGACTGTCGAACCTTGAATACGGTTATCACACCCGATCGCTATCCGACCCCACACATAGTGGATCTCATCGCCAGTCTGGCAGGTAAAAATATCTTCAGAAATATCGACTTGGTACGAGCATACAACCAAATTCCGGAAGCCGAAGCGGACATCGCTAAAACTATCGTGACGACTCCACTTGGTTTGTTCGAGTTTCTGCGCAGGCCATTTGGCCTAAAGAATGCCGCGCAAACTTTTCAGCGTTCCATCGACCAAGTTTGTCGCGGTTTAGACTTCGCTTACGCGTATCTAGATGACATTTTAATCGCGAGCTCTTCACGAGAAGAGCACATGCGCTACGTACGAACACCTTTTGATCGTTTATCTCAACCCGGGGTGACGATCAACGCAGAAAAGTGTTTTTTTTGGTATCGACTCATCAATTGCTTTGGCCATCGTATCTCTTCTGCAGGCGTCGTGCCACTGCAGGATAAAATTCAAGCCATCATCGACTACCCAGAGCCTCATTCTTTCAACCAGCTCAGACGTTTTGATGGGCTTGTCAACTTTTACCGTCGATTTATACCCAACTGCGTCTCGCTGATGCAAACCATCCCAGACCTTCTCCGAGGGAAACTCAAGAAATTCGAATTTCCTGCCTCAGCACGCGCTACTTCCAAGTCGCTGAAAAAGGCTATCGCCAACATAGCTTCCATAGCGCATCACGATCCGACCGCCCCACTGTCCCTCAGTACTGGCGCCTCGGACATGGCAGTCGGCGCTGTTTTGCAGCAACGCATATCCGACACGTGGCAACCCTTAACGTTTTCTCCAAACGCCTTCAACCGACGGAATCGCGCTACAGCACGTTCGGTAGCGAACTACTAGCCGTATATCTAGCGATACGTCACTTTCGACACGTCCTAGAAGGCCGCTCCTTTGTCGTCTTCACAGACCACAAACCCCTGACTTACGTGCTCGGCTCAACTACCGACCGATACTGTCCTAGAGAGTCGCGCCACCTTGACTATATCGCTCAGTTTACGACCGATATACGGCATGTCTCAGGTTTACACAACGCCGTCGCCCATGCACTTTCCCGCATCCAAGCTATCTCCGCTGACACCGGCACTGCTATCGACTTGGCAGCCATGGCCACAGCACAACTCAACGATCCTGAGGTTGATCTACTACGCAGGTCTCCCACATTAGACATACGACCCGTTCCGCTGACATCATCAGACGGAACGATACTCTGCGATTTATCTCTGGGCACGCCGCGCCCACTCGTCCCACGCGAGTTTCGGCAGACCGTGTTCGACGCGTTGCACGGCTTGTCTTATCCAGGTTTCCGTGCATCGGTTAAATTCATGACCGCACGATTCGTTTGGCGCAATGTGAATCGGGACGTCCTTACCTGGGCTGCTGCTTGCCTTCAGTGTCAACGCGCGAAGGTGCACAGGCACACGAGAAGCCCATTAGGCACGTTTCCCACGCCAGACGCACGTTTCCATCACGTGCACGTCGACCTCGTAGGTACTCTGCCGCCTTCCAGAGGCTCGGTATATCTACTAACCTGCATCGATCGATTCACTAGATGGCCTAAGGTCGTCCATATCCCAAATTGCTCCTCGGAAACGGCAGTCAAAGCTTTTATGGAGCGCTGGGTAGCTCATTACGGTTGTCTCGCCATCGTGACCACCGATCGAGGGTCACATTTCTCGTCGACATTTGCCATGTTGCTTTAGGATTTAGGCTGTCGCCACGTTCAGACGACGGCGTATCATCCGGCCGCCAAAGGCATGGTGGAGCGTTTTCACCGCCAGTTGAAGGCGGCGCTACTTGTGCACGCAGATCTTTCATGGTCTGAAACGCTTCCCTTCGTTCTCCTAGGCTTAAGAAACACGGTTAAGACCGATTTCGACGCCACACCAGCGCAGCTAGTCTACGGCTGCACGCTGCGGTTGCCCGGACAGCTGGTCGCACCAGCCCCATGCATTTCCACTTTTGACTACGGAAGTTACACTGACCGATTGGCTCACCAGATGCGTGAGCTACGTCCACCCGCTCCTCGATCGCAGAAGATACCCGTGTACGTGCCCGAAAAGCTGTCTACGTGTTCACACGTCCTTCTTCGCGCAGACGGTGTTCGACAGCCTCTTCAGTCGCCGTACATAGGACCTTCCAAGGTGCTGCATCGTGCGAGTAAGGCGTCCACCATTGACCGCGGTGGTCGACACGAAGTCGTCACCATGGACCGTCCAAAACCCGCCTTTATGGAAGAAACCACCTCGCCTACTTCGTCTAGTAGTTCCTCGTGCGACGTCACTACTCACCGTACCAGTTTTCCGCATGCTAATGAAGTCCAACCAGACCACGATCACGGTCTACACGCTTCAGCCTTACCGACATCACCCGAACCTAGTCCGCCGCCTTCCACGACCAATCGCCGTGGTCGGGAGGTACGTGAGCCCGTTCGTTTCTCTTACTATGTATAGTGTAAATACTTTTAACTTTGTAGATATCGTATATATTAGCCCCATTTTCGGTCGATTAACGTTTTGAAAGCAAACAAAAATATCGAAAAAGCTCCGAAAAACCTTTTCCGAAAAAATATTCAAAAACCAAAAAATATTTAAACACGCAGATCATTCGTTTGTTCTTTTTGGCGTTTTCTTCGCGTGTTTTCCTATTTTCTCGTCTCTACATGCCCCAACCCTCCACTTCGATCGACTGGATCACACGAGGAATGTTTTCGAGGACTTTGACGCGAACACTGGTCGTTTATCTGCGGGACGAGGATCGCTTCTTCGCGGGACGAGGGTTGTTTCTCCGTGGGACCATGGTCGTTTCTACGTGGGACGAGGGTCGTTTTGGCGCGGGCGGGGTGCGGCGGGGGAGAGACCACTCATAAGCGCACCGTTTGGCAGCAGCGGAGGTTGAGGTCCTGTCGGCCTTTTTCTGGGCTAGCCAGTTTTTTTAGTCCGACAAGCCCGCTCCAACTGCTCGCCGAAATGCACTCTGCCCCGCATTCAATAAATAACAAATCATAAACGGCACAGAGGACTCCGACTTCCGACTATCCCCCATTTACACGATCGCACGCTCCTTTCTACTCGGCACGATTTTGCCTTGCGAACCTCGTTTCAATATTCCTTTTCGTTTTCGAAGGATTTCTATGTTCAGCCTTCTAGGGAGGAGCTCTGTAGCGCCCAAAAAGATAACTCTTATCTTTCATGTACAATTTACTTGTTGACCGATTGTACATTACTCCTTCTTGTTTTAAGCTTCCTTACAACCGGCTCGACACAGCTGCCTTGTAAGTTCCCGCGCTCACGTGTACGCTCTTGCCTCGCTTCATCCGTCCGCTTCTTGTTGTAGCCCATCGAATACAATCCGATGTGTCCGACTCCAATTGCCTTCTGATATCCGCGCTTAACTGCGCGCACCGTCTCGGACTAGTATTAACTAGTCCTACAAACTGTAGGTCAGTGAACAAAACTCCACCAGACCTTACTAGCAGCAGTCAGATCCACATGTGGTAAGTCTAATCGTCAACATGATCATTGGATCTCTTCGCGGTCTCTGGAACTTATCGATGTTCGTCGGCATATTTCGGCTGGAATCGAAGACATTGAAATTCACAAAGAGCTCCGGGGGAGAAACGCCGTGCTAGCCTGAAGTGAGACTGTGAATCTTGGTGGTACCTTCGTGCATCATAGATGCAAGTAGAAGCTGCCATTGGTAACCATTTAAAGTTGTTCCGTCTTACACGGAAAATGTGCCACAGGAATATGGTGTTAAGGAAACAATTCATGACGACAGGGGACAGGTTATATATAATTTGTCAAAACATTTAATGCTTTGCGTAGGACATTTTCAAAAGCAATTTTAGCGGCCGTAATTGCTCGATTCTTCAACAGCCAGTGATCACCCTACTCCCTGGGCTGTCCATTTGGATCCGCCATCTTTTTTAGAAGTCAAACGGGAGATCGGACAGTATAATCAGATCAAAGCCGCAGGACAAGATGAACTTCATCTATCCCACTTAAAATTTAAAATTCCTGCTGTTGTTGATGGTTTACAAGAATTACCAGTGAAACGGTGGGAGCAGGAAACTGTCCCAACCGACTGGAGCCGCTCCGTTATTGTTCCCATATTTAAAGCAGTCTTGCTTTCGGAACGCGGCAACCATAGCGCAATCAGTCTGGTCCTCATCGCCTCTAATTTACTTGCCTTTGTAATCCTTCCAGATTGACTGGCGCTCGTGAAAGCCGGATTCGTGAAGAGCAAGCCGGGTTTCGTCCGGGTGGTGGCTGCATCGATCACCTCTTTACTTTGCGTCCTTTGTTAGAGCACCGTCACACATATTGGTGGCCCACCGTAATCGTGTTCCTCGACATCAAAGGTGCCTATAATTTGGTTGGTACATGTGCCCATTGAGACTGTCTACTCAGGAATGGAGTACCCGAGATATATGCAAATATTATCCGAGCATTATACGCGCGTATCTCAGGCAGATTGAGGGCAAACCACAAGTTGTCGCCACGCTTCAATATACCCAGCGGTGTGAGATAAGAATGCCCGCTGACCACTTTCCTCTTTCACTAAGATTTTGACGAAGTCATGCAGATTGCATTTACAGGACAATGAGAAAAGAACAATGATATAGTGCAAGTAAAAAAGCGATTACTTTACAATTCTCCTGGGTTAGTTGCAATGAAAGTTAACACAAGTGTAAATCGTCAATTTAAGCTTCTAGTGAATCAGATGCCCGTTTTTCATATAATCATTTTAGCATGTCTACTGGATTGTTACTGTAGAGTAATATGGGAAGAAATGTGGGCAAGTTATACCTTAAGGACAAAAGAAGCGACAACGTTTACTCGTGCCCTGCTTTCTTGGACTGAGGCAATTGTTGAATGCAGTTGTAATCTATCCGAAAGTATATTCCACAAAAGCAGTGTGTAAGTAGTGAAGCACGAAAGCAGAGAATGTGCACCGTTTGTTCGCGTTTGGTTCATGTAGACATCGCTGATTAATTGGCTAAATGTAATTGGATAAGTGAATCATCCAGACGTCTTTGAATACCGTTAGCGTGGGCGAAGAAACAGCGCATGTGGGAAGAGCTTTCCAGTGTTGGTACACACGAAAGGAAAAACAGTTCCGGCGGCATTCCAACCGGCTGTACTTTGTGTCCAGCTTTAGCTGGTGTCCCCTGAGTGGGTATTGCTATTCAGCTTTGGTAGGAGACGACAATAATGGTTTGGATTGCCCTAGATCATATAAGTCATTATCAAGTCGTTACGCAGGCGTCGATATTGTCCACTGTAGACCCCGAGGGTTTTCTGCCTAAATCGGTAAGGGCGAAGGAGCAGGCCATTTACGTTCTTGGTCGCCCTTCGTTGTGGTAGTTCAAGAGCGGTAAGGTCTTGCTTTTGCCATGGCTGCCAGGCTTGGATGGCATACTCATAATGAGGCCGAATACAGGCGTTGAGCACCTGAGAAAAGATGGAAGGATCGAAGCGCCCGAATGCCCTCCACAAAAGGCCAAGGCGTAGGTTAGCTTTTTTGGAGGCTTTCTGGGCCTCACGGGAACAGCTAAGATCTTCCTATACTATCACGACTAGATGGCATTCCGTTGAAGTGCACTTCAATATTTGATCCCTAGTTGGCATTCACAAGTAGCTTTATGGCGTATGCTCATCACCTTGCAATTTGTGCTGTTGAACTGAAGCAGATTCTGAGTCGACCATTCGTAGACCCTGTCAAGATCATCCTGAAGTGCTGCATTGTCGCTGGTTGTTCTAATGGCTTACCATATCTTGAGCTCATCAGCGAAGAATAATGAGTTGGAGGTGATTACTGTTTCGAGATGGTTTACGTAAATTAGCAATAGTCGTGTACCAAGTACTGAGCCCTAGGGCAATCCGCACTTAACGTCGATTGGGTCAAAGATGGCGCCGCAAACACTTACGCTCAGATGTCATTGAAGCAAGAAGTTACCTATTCAACCGAAGTTTGGGTCACTATTTCCACAACACTGCAAATAGTGAAGGAGGATGCAGTGGTTCAGACTGTCAAATGCCTTTGGGAAGTCCAGCTATACTGCAACAAAAGCTATGCCGTTGTCAAAGGTCTTAGTTCAACGGGATCTAGCAAGTAGCAAGTTGGAAGTACAAGATCGGTTCGTGCGAAAACCATGTTGTTCTTGTGCTATGATATTGCGTTCTTCCAAGTGGTTCATAAGCGCTTCGGCAGCAATCGCTTCCATGCTTTCTGAGAGCACCGGAAGTAGTGTTTTTGGAAATAGTTGGCTGAATCTGTACGACTTCCTCCCTTATTAATGGGAGTGACGATGCCCTGCTTCCACATTGTTGGCACCCGCATCTTATCGAGGCATCGTTGGAAGAACTTGCAGAATGGGTCTGCGAGGTTTACTGCAGCCAATAGCAATGATTTTGGATGAAAATTATCAACTACGGATGAGGTATGCTAGCGCAGGGCAGTTAGCATTTTCCTAACACCCGCACTCGTAAACATAATGTGGCTAAGTCCTGGTGATGGCACAACGATCGGGAACAGTATATGTGGCGATGTCGTGCTCTGGAAGTTCGGAGCGAATTGTTGACATAGAGCTTTTGGCCGCAGGAATTCCACGCTGCACTTTGCGGAGCTTGTTTACTTGTCTGTAAAGGAGCTTGGGGTTAGAAAGGAATATATCAGCTAGATTCTGTTGGTGCTGTATTTTATCTTTGCGTACCAGGTTTACGCAGTGATTCTTTTGAATAGAGAAGGCTTCCATGATTCGGCACTCCGTGACTCCTTGTACCTTCGCCAGAGTAAATTGCTCTTGACGATACAATTCCGTGTCCAGCTGCGTATGAATGATTTTACTGCCTTTGCTCACGAAGGTCCTTTCCTAGAAGGGCTAGTTACTAACGTGTTGAATTGATGAGCAAAATCAGACCAGGCGACATCGGGGGATGATTCTGCTAGAAATGCCCAAATTGTAGCATTTATAAGTTTGCTAAGAGCGCCGTAATCTGTATTGAGCTGACACTCGACGGTGTTTTCTGAGGAGTACTCTGCATAACAGATGTAAATTAACATGAGAGTTGCATGATCGCTATGGCTTAAAGGACTCTTTATCGAAACCGTTTCGACCATAAGCTCTTCATTGGTGAATACGAGATCCAGGACACCCGGTTTGTTTCTCGTCCTGAATCTTGTGGAAGATGTGATGTGATTGTAGAGTGGTAGCCTACTAAGTTTCTCATGTACTTCCATTTTATAGTGTTCGTTGTTACAGGCTGGGATTTCTATGGTATGGATATTGCAGTCTCCAACCAGGTTAATGTGGGTGTACGAATGCGATCGAATGGTAGTACACTTCGCAAGCGGTTGGACGTATCCTCGCGGCTCACGCCTTTTTGTGGACCATTCATCACCATTTCACTGCATAGCACCTAGCGTGCATTCATTCTACTCGGAATCATCTTCTCTACACGGTGGATCTACTCCACCCGTATTATTCCCATCGCTTCAACCTCTAGTTTGTGTCTGTGTTTTTCGCGGAGTTTGCCCGGGAATTCACACGCAAAACCTCTCCAGTCGGCAGCTTTTCGTGGAATTTTTTCAACCCTTCGGATTTTTACATCATTCGATAGAGATATCTTTCCGCTTGCTAACAAGCCTTCAGTCGCTTCACAGCACTACTGTGCATAACAGTTACAGAAGAAATTCATTTTTAACTTACGCACTCAAGCGCCCAGCAAACTTCACGATCGCCATCGCATCTCGGCCAGATCAATTCAATTCACTCAGACTACCTAAGCACGTCCTACACGGCCTATTCAAATGTGACCGCATGACGTACAGGCCCATCACGCGTAAGTCGATCAACATGTCTTCCGACCACAAGCGGACAAGACGGCGAAGCACACCTACCACGCGCGACACCAAACTAGCCCGTGAACTGGGCCGTGCCACTTCGCTGCAGCCGACCATGACCAATGTAACAAGGGGAGAGGTTATAAGTGGAGCTGAGTCACTTGCCCAGACAGTGGAATCGGGCCAGCATTGTGCGTTGTGTTCCGTTAATCATAGTCCGATTACTGAGGCTAACAAGCGCAACAATCTGTCCGAGTCTGTTCCGTTCTGTCTTAATTGCACAACGGTTCCCATAGTAAAATGCGTAATTGCTTTGTCGAAAGATTACGACCGTCGGATTGCAGAAGTAGAATTACGTCTAAATGAAAGAATTATTTCCTTAGAGGCTATTCTAGCAAGGTTTGTATCTCCACCATCTCCCGTACTCACCGCCCCTAAACCGAAGAAAAGAGCCAGACGTTCTCGCGAAATCACAGCTGCGAATATCTTGGGAACTCCGAACCAATCAGGCATGTTGGGCGGAACCTGGGATACTATTCGGTAAGCAATGACACGTAAGACGTGTCAAATACGACAGTATAGAAGTCGGAGGCAACTGAACCCAACGTATATTGTACAGGCTACAAAAATAGGAAGCGAATCAGAGAGAGCGAGGAACGTGCAGCGTGGAACTCACCAAAGCGGTTTGTGTGACCATGGATGTGCAGTCAGATAAACAAATGGACGTTTCGAAGGTTAAAACAATCATAAAATCCAATGTTATAAGATACTGAAAGAGCATGTTTTCAGTTGCACTACAAGGGCCTCCCCCTAGAAGGCTGAAGGATGGAAGCCTTCGATGGAGCTGTTAGTGGGGGGAACGGAAGGTGAGGGTGGATGCAAATGTTTGCAGGGGCTTGAGAATAGCTTCCAAAGTGGGGTGTAGCAGATTTCGCTGGGTCCAGGCTTTTGTTAGTTTTATTTATGACGATCGTGTGGACCAGAGTGCATCATCGGTGGGCCGTCGGGGCGGGCTGGTCGGACTGCAAAAAAAACTGGCTAGTCCAGAAAAAAGGCCGACAGGACCTTCCCATTGCTGCAGACCCGACGGTG
>OX104067.1:105053421-105100522 GCA_944474145.2 Dicrocoelium dendriticum
ATACCAAACCAGTCATGGAGTGTCATGGTTGGAAGGATCAACACCCAACCACCAATTTGGATACGGTCCTTGTGAGCCTAATGATCGAGGTCTAGTTCAAAGAGGACCGATGTCTGAATAGATATTGTGAGTCGCAATACAACCACACAGTGGGTACACCAAATGCCACTTGAAACATAAAGATACTTTCATTTTGATTTGGATGCACGGTGTCCTGTCTGCCAATCGTACTTTTGCTGAAGATGCCAGTTTGTCCGTCGACCCGCTGCGCTTGTTTGTGTTTTTTAAGTGATTTTGTACTCACTATCCATTTGCAATACGTAGCGATTTGGGAATGCCCCAGTTTTTGCAAACGTGTCACTGTGACATAATGTGAATGACGCAGTTAACGTAGTAGCGGTGGATTTAATTTTATATAATTGTAAATCTGAAATAAATACGCCATTACTTATTCAGAATTATAGTCACGTAAACACAAGCAGTATTTTCTTGATGTAAGGGAAATGAAAGATTGTGCCATGCAGATTTATTGCCGCCTATGTATATTTCAGCCTGATGTCAAGCGATTTCCTGTAATTATGTATGTATGTATGTATGTATTCTCAACAGTCTATTAGCTAGACAAAGAGCCAGTCTAAAACCATGGAGATAAGGGGATAAACAAGATTCAAAGCGTCATAATCATCGTGGCATGCTAGTTGAAGGTGAGCAACACACTTCAACTAATATGCCGCAGGAAGAATGGAACAGTTTGATAAAAAGCAGAACAAAACATTTTTAGTTTGTTTTTCACACGCCGCTTTTGTTCTTTTTTTGTCATTTTAATGTTTGTAGAATTAAACATGTGAATCAATACAATAATGTACACAATTCTTCCACTGATTCCGGTTACGGGCCATATCTTCAAGAGTGCTAAGCCATTGGCACTCCTCATCTTTGGGTCCCCATCCTGGAAGACGTACGGATCCTATAGCGGCTAGACACGACGTCAGCGATTTCATGTGCTGCCGCCAAGTGGAAGGCTGACCACCACGCAGTCGCCTCCAGCCAGGTCCTTGACGAGCGATTTCCTGTAATTACGTGCTCATGTTTATATATAATCTTCTGATATTATGTCAAACACTTCACGTCGCTGCCTTTATTACCGTGCTTAAAAATATATTTGATATATGTAACGGAATTACACTATTCTAAGTTTATGTGCGCCTCGTAAATGTTTGATAGTAAAGCGTATGTGGAACAACCCATCAATTATCGAATTCGATGTCATCGTTTGTCATTTGTATAGTGACTATGTTAGCGACGTCTTCTGATCATCGTCGTTTTTCTAGGGATTATCTGTCATTTCATACAACTGTTTTAAATAACTATACCCAAAAATATCCTTTGAGATTTTTCCGGCTATCTTGCATGTAATCAGTCAATGGCAAGTTCCATGTATCATATTTTTGATCACAAATTCATGCATATCCTTATTGACATCGGCATCAGATATTTCAGCGCACATTACATCGTCGATTTCTTTAAAAGTGATTTGTTGTGGAGACAAATGAGCATGGGTGCTTGGATCCATCCTGACTTTTGCTATTCCTCAGAGTGCATCCACGTCGTACAGACACAAACGCTTCATGTTTTAGCATGAAGTCCGTCTGCGGTTTACGATTCTGTCTGGAAATGCGTGCTAGGTTTGCATGCCTACCTACCGATGCTTGTCCATTAATTATTAGTGTCCCACTTTGCCTTGAATGTGAATGCAATGAATAGGTCGGGTTGCCCATACTGGCGAACATACAATACTGCATCTTCTACGTACTCCTGCATATGAAGTGGACAGTCTGTACATGAAATGTCAAAATTCTTAGTCTTCCAACTTTAACTACATTAAAGTCAAACAAAATGCATATGTTGAATGAAGGTATACTACAACGCGAAGCAAAAGACTAACAAACATTCTGTTTTGATTATTTTAAACTGTAGAATAAGTCCTTTTGAAACAACTGAAGGCATTTTAATAAGTGGTTGCCTTTAGGTTCCGAATCATTTGTTCGTATGAATAAATGTCTGTTTTACTGCATTTCTTAGTTGCTTTTTATCCACCGACTGGATTTATCTTCTTAATATTAAAATGATATCCATCAGCACCATCATAAAAAGGTTGAGGTTTTGTAGGGCATGATAGCATATATGAAATACTGCAATATTCGTAAACCGATCTTTCCACCAATATGGAAATGAACCTCTATAAAAGTTGCCACTCCGTTTGTAGTTGGAAGATTAAATCTTCGCACGTCTAATCCAGCAGGCGGCTTGTTAGCATGATTAATAAAATGTATGTCGGATGATATCATATATCTTGCTGGTTTAAAGAAAAATACTACATTATTTATTTAATATTGTAGGTCGTGAAAGTAGGTAACAGTAGATTAATATGCGGTTAGAATTTTCGCTGAGTGCATTCAATGCACCACTGCCATCACGGATAACGCGTACTAGTAGGATTTTATGGTGCAAATATGGAAACGGCTTTTGGTATACCTGTCCTTTCATTTTGAAATTGGGTATGAATGGAACTGCCACGAATTCTGCACCGAACCACCTCAATCGGATGCATGAGTAGCATTTCCTGATGTTAAAGATAAATATGTTCATTCCGCGGTATCTGTGGTGCGAATCTGTTATTTCTGTGGCGGTTCTTCCATTTGAGGCAGATCGATTTTTCCGACGTATCAACACAACTTTTCGTTTCTCCATTTAATTTCATAGTGCCGCTGAGGATATTCCAACTAAAACCCAAAACTAAAGGCGGTTGTAGTCGCGCGATTGCTGAGCATGCTGTCGCGTTTGGCATTGCTCCACTTTTTCTCGTTCAGGACATTCGTTCTGTTGATTATCAAGCACATGTGAAACTGCAAAAATGATCGTGTACGTAATCTTGCATTCTTGAGTCTGGCTGCACGTCGCACCACACGTAATAGTCATTCACTCTCTAATTTACACGTTCGCTGATTCTCGTCCTTCCTCTGCATTGCAAGTGATCTTTGTATTGTTCCTCTACGCAAGTAGGACGGTTTAATTTGGATTACCTGCAAGATATTACTCAGGTGAACAAATGCAGATCGTTTGCATTGTAGGGTTTCGAATCCTGGTACCTTAGATCAGCGGACAAAAAGAAACTAGTTTCGTTCGACCATCGGTGCCTTCGCAGTTTGGCTCACATCTTGGGGGAACACCGCGCGAGCAACGGGCGTGTTCGACATCTTGTTTAAGGCAAAGGAAAATAACTGAACCGCTTAGCACCGTCATTTCAAGTACCAGGCTTCGATGGCTCGGCCACGTATTGCGCATGCCAGCCCGCAAACTCCCGGGATGTGCATTGTATGCTTACCGGGGATGTGGATGGAAGAAGAGGAGGGCTGGCCAAGCGATGACATGGTCGAGAGGAATGAAGGCCCTCACTTCGGAGCTTGCCTCGTTTAGAGCGTCTCGGTACACTGGTTGGGGTCCAAAAGAAGATGAACACGTTCGGTTAGATACACTTGCTGACATGGCTAGGAGCTGACCTCAGTGACGTTCCTGCTCCGAATTTCTTTGTCCCTACCCATCCCTGCTAGCCTCCCCTACAACCAAGATCTCATTTCGTGGCGTAATATCATTTTGCATAATAATTTTTCTTGTTGCCTGGTAGCCGGCTGGTAGCTTTCCGGAATGATGCCTATCACTTGCTTGTAGCTCAACAGATATGCAACCACTGTAATTCTAGTATTTTTCTTTTATGTTTTGCAGCGAAATTGCTGAAGTGTTTTAAACATCTGGCTAGCGTTTATAATGAGGAGGATGATTTTTGTGCTGAATAAAGTAGACTAACTTTTATGCCAACAGTACATAACATTTTAAATAATAATATATGGAAAGGCGCCAAAGAAAAATACAAGTTGAAAAATCAAAGGTATGTACAACGTATAATATTAAAACGTAGACCAAATTACAGAGCAGTTCAACGTACCTTTCAAAATTGACTTTGGGCAGTAGCAATGAAAAATTCTAGTATAATAACAAATTGAGGGACATGGTAATTGACACATTGTCTTCAGAAATTAAATCCAATGAGAACTGAAGGAAAGCTACGTGCAAGGGTTTCAGAATGTTGTGGATGATCCGCGGGGCATTCGGGACCATTACGGGCGCTATGTTTGTTAGGTTATTCTCAGCGTTTGTCAGGCCACACTTGGAATACTGCATCCAGGCTTGTCCACCTTGCTTAGTCAGGGACAGTATGTCAGTGGAGAGAGTGTTGAGAGTTGGAACCAAACTGGTCAATGGACTGCGGAACCATTCTTACCCAGGGAGACTACTTGCGCAGGGAATGTTCTCGATGCGCTATCGTCAACATCGAGGCGACCTAGTCTTGACCTATCGTATACTTACCGGTAAAATCGGACCCGATTTATCCGGGCTTTTCCAACCGGCTCGGCTTCCATCGCTCCAAAGTCACTCGCTGAAGCTACACAAACCTCGATCTGATTGATTCCGGGCGGACTTTCGTTTATCACGCCGAGTGGTGGATTCCTGGAATGCACTGCCCGAAAACGCGGTATTGGCACCAACAGTGAAAGAGTTCGAACACCGACTCGACGCTCTTGGCCTTCAACTCTTAACATTCCCCTTCACGTCCTAGCTTATTCGTTTTATTGAATTAATAGATCTATTTTTATTCTTGACGCTCTTATTACTTTCGTACTTCTCTTCCTTATTTCACGTGACCGGCGCGGCGGGGACTGCCAGTGCAGGTCGCGTGGGTCTTAATTGCTTGACCGTGGTGTGATTCGCGTGCTGATCTGACTCTTCTTGATTACAGTTATCGCGGCCGAATAATACCCTAGATCAATGACGCGTCACGGAAGGAACATTCACGGGGATTTATCCTACTGTTCTGGTCCCACTTGAATTTGAACTTGACACAGCTCGATAGCGACAAAATGTCAACATATATGTTTCGCCTTTGTGTTGACCCAAATCTACAACTGACCAAAACTAGTTATCTAGAAGTAGTGTAAATGAAAATAACTGGAAAACTATGTAAACCTTGGAAGTTTGAAACATATTAAAAAAAATGAGAACTATGCAATGACATCCACGTGCATAAACTTGATGGCAATCAAATTCAGATTTATGACAAACTTTCATGACAATGGGTGTAATCAGACACACCATCTGGAGATTCACAC
This sequence comes from Dicrocoelium dendriticum, assembly GCA_944474145.2. Lineage (NCBI taxonomy): Eukaryota > Metazoa > Platyhelminthes > Trematoda > Plagiorchiida > Dicrocoeliidae > Dicrocoelium > Dicrocoelium dendriticum. Next base: position 105,058,647 of record OX104067.1, read on the forward strand.
GCACACACTCACGTATATATAAAGGCAGGTATGTAAAAACCCTATTCTACAAATATGCAAGCGAATCTATCGCTGTTGATCAATATTCGCTGCTCCACATCATGACCAGGTCAACTACCATGTGGTTCAGCAAGGATGTGTATGTGAAACACTGTTGTGATCTTGCTCAATATTTCAGGAAATATATTGTTCATTACGCGATACTTGCTTCACAATATGAATAGTTTGGATTATGTACTTTTACAGTGTCGGGCGCTTAATAAATCGTAGGTTATCAGGGAAACGCAAGTTGTACCAATGTGCCAAATCTAAATGATGGTTTTCAAAATTCTGCAAATCGTCTAAAACATGAGAGCTTCAGAACGGAGCTAACTGCATGTCTACGTACTGGTGTGGTTTATGGTTACCAAAATCAAGCGATAGTTAATTGTTTCAGAAGTATCTCAGTTGTCAATGACCTTAAGCTACAGGAGCTAATTAATTTGGCCTCATTGAGAATAAATCAAAATAGCTCAGACAAGTGTGATAGTGTTAAGTAAACTGTAATGCTTCTGTTGGGAGGTAAACACAAACAAAAGCAAGATATTATTGTAGCATAAAGATCACTCATCCATGCTCAATATCTGCTCATATCTAATTTTGCTATAATATATATATATAGTAAGAAGTAACTTATATTGAACACGACCAAGGGTGGTTAAGGTAATTAATTTTATTCAATACTGTTAGTGAAATTCTAAAGTAATAGTGCTCTAACACCGGTTCAGTTTCCCGGCTCTGTGGCCATTCAAATACAAATACGCCAATATAGTTGAGTTGCTAATGAGAAATCTCATTTATGCAAAATAGGTGCTAAAGAAAATTATTTGCAACGTCGAAAAAGAACCCAGCAGTGACTGCTTCTAAAATTGATAAGAGCAGGGAAATTTGATAGTATATGGTGGCATTTTACTTAATCCTGCAGCTTATGAAAACTCGTTGTGAAATAACACACGCAATCTGATCTTTAGAGGCATCTTCGTCCACCAAAACAGTGAAGATATTGGGTGCATAATGAATAAATCGAAGTGTAGGCAGCGATTTATGGATCACTATGCAGTCGGTCCAAATAATCTGGTCATTCTACACTGTTAACGATTGTGAAAGGGCCATTCATTCGCGTGTGAGTTAGAGCGGACTAAATTGCCAACTGTCCAATAGTAGCTATCCGTCTAGGTCAAAAGGTCTCACCCGGGCACATAGGTGTATAAAGCCTGTATTTATGCAGGTGAGTTCATGTGTACTTCACAGTGTCCTCCGTGTAAACGCTGAATCATGCGCGGATGGTTGAGGTGGAATCCACCTACGGCACGTAATAAGGCCAGTTAACCAATCGACACTTAGGGCTGCTGGGAATGGAACAGGTGTGAGGAATTGTAAGTGCAGTGTCTCATAACCAGGCTACTTCGATTGTATTGTAATGGCGTTTTGATAGGCTAAGTGGCCTCAGCAAAGAGTGTGCTTAGTGTTATCCCACATTTTGATAAAGAAGTTACTGGCAACGCTCTTGTAGACTAAAAGTTAACTTCCAAAATCCTACTTTAGCAAAAACAACATTCCTTAAAATTAGGTCTTCCAAATATGGAGTTTGACGTTTTGAGGAAGATGTTTTGAAATGCTATGCCGCAAAGTCTATTATCCCACCGCAGGATTGATTGCCGTTGCAGGAACCATGCGTTGTGACGCTGTCCATTTTGTTACAGGTGGGACAATGATGGTTCATTTCTACATACGCACTGATGAGGCAATATTTTACTACCAGGGAACTGAGAAGCTACATTACTTGACAATATACAATTTACGAAGATACTGCGAAGCACGTATTGCTCAAAGCGCAAAGTTCATTGATTTGAAAATAGGAATTGCCAAATAGTGGGACCTGAGCACACGAATGTGGATTCTCACGCACACTGTGCACCACATGCTCGTTGTCCCTGTGATAAGGTTTCTGGCACATTATGCTGCAGACGCACTTTTGGCTCAAATCTGGTGAGCGGGCGGCCAATCCTTTGGACATCTGCGACCGATGCACCAGTGACCGAACACCTCCTTAAGATGATACCGCACCGTGGGTGTATAATATGCAGGTGCGCCATATTGAATCTATAGTGGCTGAAGCAAAGTGCCAAAGGGGCCAAAGGTTACCGCTGGTAATAAGCTCTCTATCCTGTAGCTCTTACTTACTTTGTCAGCAACGGTTCTTTTACTAATGGAGACGCATGCGAGTAAGAAGAAAGGTGGTAATCTTAATTGAGCTACTTGGCGAACATGAGGTGACATTATATGAGCAATGTAAATACGTGAAGCTGGCATGCAAGGAGCCCGTAACAAGACCTATTGAGCTTCAACAGTTTCGTCCATTACCGTCAACTTTACGGTAAACAAAACAGCGATGCCTTCACCCTGTACGGCAAATCAGCGAGGGGCGCATCTCATGTAGCCCAATTGATCTATATTCTACCGGCGTTCAGTCAACCTCGACGAGCTATGCGCAACCTAACCCATCGCAACAGTGTGCTAATGAAATCAATCGCTAAGAATAAAAATAAATTTACTTGAAGTATGTTTCAAGGGCAAAAGTACCAACGAAGTAAATGCACAAAATTACCACTGTCGTTTTGCTTGAACAGCAATACTCGCCTGATTATGTTGGCTAGGACGTTCGGCAAATATCCACCGGTATACCGCGACATATCTTGACGATGCTCAGCTTCGGTTCCTCCCAACACGTTGGCCTGATTTAATAAACTCGACATTTCAAATACCCCGCATAAAAAGAAGTTAAATGGGTTCAAATCAGGAGACCGTGCAGACCCATTCATAGGTTTTCCACGACTGATTCAAAGGTTACCGAAAGTTTCGTTAAGGTAAACACGTACTGTCTGTGCAGAATGGGCAAGCGCATCATCCTGCTGCCACCAACCGGCACTCAATAAGCCATCGGCCTGCCATTGTGAAGTGACCCTGGACTGCCATATTTATTTTTAAAATGATGCTAAGAAATGTGATGCATTAACAAAAATCAAGTTACCCGTTACATTCTTGGAAAAGAAAAAAGGATCCAATAATGTTTCGCCCGGTGGAGGTAACCTTGAGAGTATTTGCGTGCCAATCGCTCACTTGTGCAGTCGTGATTTTTAAATGTGGTTCAGCGACATTTTGTCGCAAAACTTGGAATCCATGCTTTTCGTTGTGCTTTTACAAGCTCTACATTGTGATAAAAGTTTCCCAAATATACTCCAGCGCATCCTACATTTACCATGAATTCTAAATTCCCGGCAGAGTTTCGCCGATATCCAAGCGCCAAAAGTTGCCTAACTCCAACCATCGGTGACAATGTTTGGTCTAACTCGGTAAAAAATTGCAAAGGCTTTCGAACCAACTATCACCCATTCGAATGCAATATTACTTAGAGCAACTACAGGATTCAAAGCATATTCACCTGGTAGGATCTATGGGCCTTACCGCGAAAATCCTTAATCAAAATCTACGGTAATCTGCCCCACGTTCCTGCTGACACATTCGACTGGCACGCCAGATAGGACAATCTGCAAGCACACAACAACTTGAACACTCTGACTTTGCCGTCAACGTCAGTAACAGAACAAGTTTTTACCATAGATGGTGAGTCATCCAAATGATTCGTAACACTTGCTCAACAAACGCAATGCACAGTGTGCCACAGTCTAAAGACCTATGTAGACCATGTCCCAAACTTGTTAAGGGGGGCATTTTGTGCCGTAACTGTTACAAGTTTTCCATGCGAGATGCCTCTGAGTTAAACCCAGGCAGGCCAAGTTATTAAACAAACCAGACTGGCTATGGGTATTTGTGGAATGCATATCGATGTCACTGAAAATAGTGTGCTCCGATAACCTCAGAAGTATGACCAGTTACTAGTGAAGTTTAAGGAAATGGGGATCACGAAAATCACTAAGGTTGGGGTAAACATAGCGGAACGTACAACCCAATCTACCGCCTTGGTTACTGCTTCTATCCCGCGAAGAACTGTTAATAACCCTGTAAACAACACGACACCTAGAAATTATTGAGATTACCTGTAGCTCGGGGTGTGAATGAGCGGATTGTCCTGTTCCCCGAGCTAGGCATTTTAGTTGCAGACGTTTCATTACCAAACTAGGTAACATTTTCAGTGTGGCTATTCACTCCTGATTCGCGGTCTCGCAAACCAATGTCAGATCCGAGTGACTATTGATTGTTGCCAGCTTCGAATGTCAGCTTTCAATCTGTTCACGTGAGTCGGTCGAGTAGGCACCTCTTCTCCTTTTCGATCTAGTGCCTAATGCTGGCTAATGCTGCCTAATGCAGAGCTTCATAGACACTCTCCAGCTCTAGGTGTTTATTGATTGGGTTCCGGCCAGAATGCCACGCCTCGAGGAACTTACGCGCTCTGCGGTTTCTTGCAAGAGTTCCTCGAGGCCTGGCATTCTGGCCGTAACTCAAGCAACAAACACCTGGAGCTGGAGGGGTGTCTATGAAGCTCTGTAGGTTAACCCAGAATTAGGCACCAGATCGACAAGGAGAAGAGGTGCCCACTCGACCGACTCACGTGAACAGGTCGAAAGCTGACATTCGGAGCAGGCAACAAGCAATAGTCACTCGGATCTGACATTGGTTTGGGAGACCGCGAATTAGGGGTGAATAGCCGCACTGAAGATGTTCCCTTGTTTGGTAACGAAAAGTCGGCAACAGAAATGTCCGGTTCGGAGAGCAGGATAATGCTCTCACGACATCTAGAGTTCAGCACATCAACAGCTGTCCCAATACCACACGTGGCTCAAAGTTGACTAATGCGGTTATCTGTTCAATCGGAGTAACTACACGTTAGGCTACTTCTCAACTCCCGACGGAATGTGCTGAAAAATTGCAAGCCAATACTAGCGAAAGTTGGCTTACGGTTGCCGCCAAGAAGAGCTGTCATTTAAAATTAACTTCACCCCAACAGGATCGGAGACTGAGGAGCGTAGCGGAGTTTTCCTGGTGCAGCCACCAGCGATTTCCGGGGGTACATCTCCGAGTACTTTAATCACTAACCGCGATATGCGGAAAGTTGTAAAGAAACAACTACCTGTATTGAGCGTACTGTGCTCCAACATCCCAGCATCAAAGTTGACAGCTGTAGGAGGCAGGCAGTTGGATGACCTAAAGTAGTGGGATAGTATTAGTAACCTATTCGGAGTTGTATTGAAACCAGTACACGTAGTGCGTATTATAGGACACTCCAACTCTTATCATTTCGGAGAACCAATACTTCTGGACGCTGTGCTTAACTACATTACTGAAGTAGAATCCTTACTACCGTCGACAGGTAGTCTCAGTAATGAAAATTGCTCCATCCGTATCTTTCCAGACATCTCATGGAGCGGGCGTTATCGCGTTAACTGCAACTTAGAGGACTACCAGAAGGAAACTTTCACTAGAACCACACTACCTCACGAGGTTCCTGAAACTGAAACATATGATGAACACGAAGTAACAACCAGTGATAAAGATCTGTGATGTATTCGTGAAAAACTGCTTGGATGATGTGTTAGCAAAATCCGGGTCACGACTGCGTACCTCCCCGAACCACAAAGGAACTGGCCGGAGAGTGTTGAAGGTGGTCCTTCAGTCAAAACATATGGTAGCACGGAGGTTAAAATAGCTGGTACATGTTCCGTTGCAGGCTACCATCTGGGGTTCGGCTGAAGACAATCAGCGATATGTATGCTAGAGATGATGTCACGTAAAGAACCGAGCGCGATGGGAGGCATGAAAGTAAAGGTCATTTTCTGAAACAGACAATTCAGTATAGCCGGCTTGAATGCCATAGAAATTCATTTTCCCTCCGCGTGTCCATAATTATGTCGTCTCTGCTCACAATTTGGCGACATATAAAGAAGAGTTGACGACGCATTGTCTCAGTTACATTTCATTTTATGACTTGTTAGCCAGGGGCTACAAAACGAGATCAATCGGTGTCTTGCCAAACGAGTAACCAATGGATTTATGGGTTTATAAGTTTAATACTCGAACATCTCCGCTATTCTACATAAGTCTATGGTGAGTCCACCAAAACGCTTCTCACTTTACCATGCAACTTAATTTTTGCAATAATTCCCATCCCTCGGGAGTTGCTATGCAATGCTTTTTTACGCGTACAAAAGCATTGTTCCGTCGTCCCATGCAATAAGCCGTGCACCATGTTGAACTGGCTAAGCGATCCATTGTGGTGGGCTATTAATATCCCAAATATGCCGCTTATCTGCCCTATGAAGACGAAAAAGTGCCCGGACCTTAAACCTTATTGTGTGCACGTCTATGATATACAGACACCATCGGGAAAGTGACATACGGTTCTTACAATTGCATGGCTTCAGAATTTGAACCCATATTGCACGATACCTTTAGAATTTCCGTTCCTTCTAAGTCCGATGCAGCGAAGAGCTTGTGACGGCGCAATGCCACGCAATTCACCTGATGCTAAAATCACCATTCCGGGCTTATTCATTATATCTTAGGAATGGTTACATATCCATGTTACTGAAACCAGATTAAACAGTACCACAATGGAGTGCAATAATGCCTATTTCCGCAAGCAGTCGGTGACGATTCGGTTCCGCTACCTACGGAAATCAGGAACTTCCCCACCTGGTCCACCTAGATGACACTTTGACCATAAATGAATTATCTCTAATGTTGAAATCAAATAGCTACTGTCGTAAAAGTATCGCTTCTGACTCCCCTTACTGTCAGGTTTGCCGACTATTACTGCGTAACTCGTCCCCGAACATACAAAGAATTTCGATTGCGCGAAAGACTGTTTTTACTCACTCTTTTTCGTTCACCAACCAGCTGCAAAATCTCACTGGTACAAAAATGAAAACCTCCTCACAAAAAGCTGCGTACCTCTAAAAGTGTGGAACTGCCTTGTTGTAACGAACACTGGTAGCAAAACCTCATGTGGTATCTATACGGGTGCTCCTAAGCACCGTAAAACAACTATTTTAAACGTTCCACCAGAAGCTGTCACCGCTGGAAACCTCCAGACAATCGACGTATCAACAACTACCAACATTTGAATATGGGACCTGTGCGTTCAATAACCTGTGAACCACTTGCTAGCAAACTTCAAATAGCTGAGAGATATAGGCACAACCAAAATCTCAGATCTCAGATCTCATCATGATGTACTTAATACTGCCAAACTCAAATCATGCATGTAATGATCAGTTGCGGCTTAGCTAAAATACCAAACTGAGAGGCCACCAGCTCAAATTGGTCACACACTAAAGCCAATTTGATTGGCGAGAAAATGTTATCCTCCTCCAGTTGGTCCGAACGTAGAAGGTTTTCCCAACTCATATCATTCTTGTCCCTACTAAACGCTTTTCAAGAAGCCTTGATCAAAAATTTGCACACTTGCATTAGTTGCTATAGCCAGTTGCACTCGGAGAACAAATTAACTCAAGAAAAGCTATGTGCACAGTAGATGTTTCCGCAACGTGGCGGTTAGGAAATATGCAACGCTGTTCATGTGATTTGTTTTGACCTGCTTCATTTGAATTAAGGCATTACATCCGTAAAATGAAGCGGAACACAATCCAGTGTTATCATCACTTTAGTTGTGATTTCTCACCTAGTTTATAAATGAAACCTCTCCCCAGACAATTGTATAGGTTCACATTCTATTCCCTTTTTGAACAATTGTTAAGCAGCAGTGTATTTAAATCCGTAGACAGTAAAACTGACGATTTAATTAAACTGATTCTTTTAATTTTTATTTTATTCATCCTGCTGGACTAGTCATGGACATACATTGTACTAGTGATAACTCAGTTTGCAATGAGCTATTGTTGAGGCCTGTCATAACATCTGCTTGCATGATTCAAAAGTTTAATGAATTGAGGACCCTGGACGTCCTCCTTGATAATGTTGTTATGTTAGTGGTATACAACTTGTTGCAGCGTACATCGAGCTGAGTTTTAACATATCAATTGTGTAAATCTTGGGTATCCATTATGAATATCGAGCTGATTTAGGAGTTGCAATATGCTAAACTGTTGTTGCTTCAATTAATCTCACAATACTTACGCAGAAACATGTTGAGTATCGCGCGCTTCCAGGAGAGCGACAGTGGTTATAAGAAACTAATCACAGCGTTGCGAGGTGGATGGCAGGTGGTTTTGATCTATCCGAAAAAGTGGTTCATTATAAGAGTATGGACACGTTTGAATTCATTGAAATTGCAAGAAAGCATGTACACCTTATGCTATGGAATGTTTTATCTGGACGATAGTTTGCTGTTTACGAAGGTTTCACTGATAAGTACAGCCAATTTGCTTAGCGCCTATATTGACTAGCACGCGAGAAGCATTGATATACTAACAATTTACCTAAAGCAGCTGTTGCTCCGATGCACTTGTAGCATCCAATACAAATTCATCGATGCTTGCTACTGCCAAGTGGATGTAGTTGTTGTGGGTCCACTATTGGCGCTACATATAAATGTTGTCTACCTGAGCAGGTTAGGGTATGGTCCACTAAAACTGATCATTTCGAGCTTGTGCTTCTAGTGTAGTTACGTAAAAGAGATATTCTGTATAGGCACTTAGAGAGACTAAAGCAACTTGCAGACACTTTCAAAAGAATATAACCCGGCATCATAATCCCAGCTGAATAAGAAAGTAACAACCAACTGAATTTCTTAGACACACCACCAGCGTTTGACACACAGTTGGTAGGTCTCCTTATCTGCGCGGAGGTTCACAATCGCTTTCACTTTAGTTTGTTCGCCTAAAGCAGGAATACAAAAACAAGCGTCCAGCGTCCAGTTGTGATCCTTTGCGAATACATTTGTATCTATAATAAAGTATACTCTATATTGGTCCTCCAGGTTGGGGGTTGGAATGGGGGTGGCTCCTCATTTCATAAAACGGGCTCTGTAGTCCAGTGCCAAAACCCGCTGCCTTGCGGTAAGGTTTTTGAACCAAAGGCTTTGGTTGAGAACCCTAATCGTTCTCCTGTCTAGGCCTGGGCAACCTGACAGTATTCTGCCCACGCAATACAATGAACCTTTCCTACAATACTTTCTTGATGCTCTGGCCGTCGCAGAGGATAATAAACGGCGCCCTATCTGCTGCATCGAGCAGGGTGGATAGGGGTATGGATGCTACTGCTCAGGCCTTCCCGTCTTCTTATACCCCTTCTTGCGCTTCTGCATCCTTATTGTCCCGCTCCAACTTTACTTATATCCCCCCCATTTGCAATCCCCCAATTCTTGGCCCTCCCCCAGCTTACTTCAATAGTCGCTTGTCTTCTAATTTCAAATCACACACAATCGCAGGGCCTCGCTCCAATCCAGTCGATAAGTCCATGTTCAACCAAGCGGACAACGTCAGTTCATCCGTTTCCCTTTGGAGTCCTCGTGTCTCGCTAAGATTGGCATGCCTCAACGTGCGCACTTTGCTGCAGATTGGCCAACAGGCAGCACTTGCCCGCACACTAGAGACCCAATCGATCGATATTTGCTGTTTATCAGAAACCCGCCTGCAAGATTCGAGCTCCGTGCTTACCCTGAGATCCCCCACATGCGACACTGGCGGCACATTCTCATTGTGCCTATCTGGCGATGATGCAGCTTCAAATGCCGGTCAAGCCGGCGTCGGCATTGTTTTGAGTCCCCGGGCTGAAGCTGCCCTGCTTGATTGGATCCCAGTAAACAGTAGGATGTGCGCCGTTAGATTAGCTGGCTCGTTCCGTGCTTCGAAGTCGCGCGGGGACAAACGGTGCCCGTTTGTCATTGCGGCCTACGCCCCTACAAACTGTAGCACTGATTCGGTAAAAGATGATTTCTACCAGCAACTTCACGAGCTCCTTCGTTACAGAAGAAGCACGGATACTGTGGTGCTGGCTGGCGATCTAAACGCCCAAGTCGGAAAATTGTCCTCTGATGAGCTTCATCTGGGCGGCCAACATGGTGTAGGCTCCCGTAATGATAATGGTGAGCGATTGCTCCAGCTGTGTGAAGATGCTCGCCTGTTTCTCGCGAGCACTAATTTTCGACACAGCACCCGCAGAAGTGTGACTTGGCGGCCACCAGCCTCGGGCCAGTCATGGACGCAAATTGATCATATCGCGATCAGTTACCGCTGGAGAGGCTGTGTTCAAAACTGTCGCTCGATTTGGAGCACGAGCGTGGACTCTGACCATGCACTTGTATGTGCCGACCTCCTGGTGCGTTTCGGTGGACATCCGCGACGTCAATGTGAACGGATTGACACTAGCCAGCTGGCCAAGCCAGATGTTCTGAATGTGTACCAAGATGCGCTGACATCTGGGCTGAGTAAGCGCCCACTAAACACCGTTGAAGATCACTGGTCGCACACTCGTCAAGCGTTGCCATTAGCAGGCATGTCTTCATGTGGCAAAACAAATTGCAATACCGGACATTGGGTCTCTACACAGTCTCTGGAACTTATGGATGCTCGCCGACGTATTCCGGCTGGAAGCGAATACAATGAATCTCGCAAAAATCTCAGGGCGAAACTACGTGCTAGCCTAAAGTAGGACCGCGAAACCTGATGGTCTCATCGTGCATCTGAGATGGAAACAGCCGCTGCCATTGGTAATCATCGTAAGTTATACCGTCTGATACGGGCAACAGGCAGCAGGAGACCTGGTGTTAGCGAGACCATACGCGACGAGAGTGGGCAGATGATCCACAGCCTGTCAAAACGCTTGGAGCGTTGGGCTGAACACTTTGCTATGCAATTTAACCAACCTGAGTTATCACTTTCTTCGGGCATTGAGCGCCCTTCTCTTGAAGCCGTCTCCTTGGATCCGCCCTCACGCGCAGAAGTCGAACGTGAGATCAGGCTGTTGAAATTGCATAAGGCCGCAGGAGCAGATACTATTCCTCCAGCCCTCTTCAAGTTCGGTGGACCTGCTCTAATAGGTGATCTACACGAGTTGCTAGTAAAACTTTGGGAGCAGGAGACAGTCCCGACAGACTGGAACCGCTCCGTCATTGTCCCAATTTTCAAGGGAGGCTCCCGTTTGGTATTTGGCAATCATAGAGGGATCAGTCTGATTTCGATTGCCTCTAAATTGCTTGCCTCTCTCATTCTCCACAGACTGACTGGCACTCGTGAAAGCCAAATTCGTGAAGAGCAAGCCGGATTTCGTCGAGGTCGGGGCTGCATCGACCACATCTTCACATTGCGTCAAGTGTTGGAGCACCGCCATGTTTATTGGCGACCCACCGTTGTCGTGTTTCTTGACATAAAAGGTGCCTTCGACTCAGTCGATCGATGTGCCCTTTGGGACTGTCTGTTGAGGAAAGGTGTGCCTGATAAATATGTAAACATTATCAAAGCGCTGTACGCACATAGTTCGGGCAGGGTGAGGGTTTATGGCAAACTCTCGCCACCCTTCAGTATCACCAGCGGTGTGAGACAAGGATGCCCGCTGTCACCTTTCCTCTTCAACTTCGCTATTGATGAAGTCATGGAAACAGCGTTCGCTGGACACGATCTAGAAGGTGTGGAGCTACTTCCTGGTGAGCGACTTCTTGACTTGGAGTATGCAGACAATATTGCCCTAATCTGTGACGGCTCCCAAACATGCCAAACAGCACTGAACCGATTAGCACTGGCTGTCAGTCGTTTTGGGCTATGCTTTGCTCCATCAAAATGCAAAGTATTTCTCCAAGATTGGCAGGGACCCAATCCTGCGCTAACGCTTGGTGGTGATCTGCTAGAAGTCGTTCAGGAATTCAAGTACCTGGGCAGCTATATTAGCACCCGTGGGATTGAAGATGAGGTTACGAACCGTATAGCAAAAGCTCGAGGTGCTTTTGCCAATCTCCGCCACCTGTGGCGCAGACGCGACATTACTCTCGCCCTCAAGGGCAGAGTTTACAACGCAGCCGTCCGTTCAACTCTCCTATATGGCTGTGAAACCTGGCCCATCAGGTCGACAGACATGAAGAGACTCGTCACGTTCGATCATCGCTGCCTTCGCAGCTTAGCTCATGTCTGGTGGGAACACCGCGTGAGCAATGAGCGTGTTCGACGTCGCGTATTTGGTGCAGGAAGAGCGAGTGAACCGCTCAGCACGATTATATTACGCACCAGGCTCCGCTGGCTTGGCCACGTCTTGCGCATGCCAGCACACAGACTCCCACGACGTGCATTGTTTGCGCGTTGTGGGTGCGGTTGGAAGAGGAGGAGGGGAGGCCAAGTGATGACTTGGTGGAGAAAAATGAAAACCCTCACTTCGAAGTTGGCGTCGGTTGGCGCATCCCGACTGCCTGGCTGGGGTCATAAGGACGGTGAACACGTTTGGCTGGACACACTTGCTGATATGGCTAGGAGCCGGCCCCAATGGCGTTTGTGTTGTGAGTTCTTTTGTCCATCCCCCTCCTGTTTAGCATCCCCCTCCAATCACGATCTCAATCGTTAGGCATAATATGACTTTCTTTTACGGCAGCCAGCTGTTAGCTCTCCGGAACGATGTCCATCCGTTACTGGGGACTCAGCGGGCGTGCCACTGTTTGTTTGTTTTTTTTCTTTTCTTACCTTTTGTATTGCGGCACAATAGCTGAGGTGTTTTCCACCTCCAGCTAACGTGTAATGATGATGATGATGATATTGGTCATACATTTGTCAAAAGTTTAGTCGCTATAATTTATAGGGGATAAAACGGCGACTTTCAGGAATATAGCATGATTTTGAAGTAGTCACTCATATTTTAGTGATCTATAAACACACAAACTAAGCGAATATGCATGGGTGAGGAAATGGATTAAAGGATTTATCATATACATGAAGTTTAACAGACATAGTAAAATCAGTAAACACATCTAGCTTATGTCAACTACTTCGGGATTCGATTGGTTTGATCAGTTAGCATGTAATGATCTTGACTGTCCCTCTGGTATTGGTTTGGCTATCGGTCGCACACGTGCTGCTTTATATGTAGCAAGTATGCGTGACAAAATGTCACTGCTTGATTGCAAGCGAACAAATATCATCACGGATCCAGGTTATAACATTTGTTTCTGTGTGTTAAAAGGCAAGCGCAATGCCTTCCTTAAAAGTATAACATTACACAAGGTTCCTAAGATGGTCCGTGTTATTCACGCCTAATAAACGTATGGCCAACCTAATAACAACGGGAATAAATTGCCCACATTATGTTGATCGCCATGACAAATTATTCCAACTTTCATTTGACAACATCATTAATATTAATGGACAAGCTAACAAGGAATGCAAAGGAAGAGAAACATTTCTCCTTATTTATATTTGGCGTCGTTTACTTTCTCAGCACCCTTGAAACATTGTGTAAATAAGTTTTGCGTTAAAGAAAATTTGGCACGTTTCATGAAACCGAGCAAACATCTCCGCGTTTACTTTACTGACATGTGATTGATTGCAAATCAATTTGATTATTTGTAGCAATTTTCAATCCATTTTCCTTTTGTTTGCAATACTTTCAACACGTTCTGGAGTGATGGCACACTGACTAAACAACTGATGTTTTGCTGGCCCTTTTCAAATGAACTTGGGTCACGCAACTGCCAAGGTGAACTGAAAAATCGGGATGAAGCGAATCACGTGATTTTCTGTGTATCATTTACGTTACTTCATCGTGGCCAACCGTTTCCAGTCTACATAATTGTGCAACGTGTTTAACTTTAAAATAGACTAAGGTCCCAAGCGACATAAAGCAAATATTTGCTTGGTTGTGCGATTATATTGCAATTGTCACAATACATACGGATGCAATAGCTGTTGAATGATCGTGTTCGTGTAATCTATTATCATTAATTTAGATATAGCAATTCATATAATAGTTTGAGAAATTATGAACCGCTTTGCGGTAAAATTTAGACTGCAATATACCATGCCAAACTTTCGCCGTGTATATTCCATGAAGATGCAGCTGGTTAGCCAAAAGAACTTCCCATGTTGCCATTTGGGTGTTAGGGGACCTAGCTGTTCCAGCGATGTGTTCTGCGGCCGTTCTATTATACGTGTTGGGTATTTTGTGTTGACAGCGCTTTCTCTATAAAAAGCCGCAATTATCCACTTAACAACAAGGGGATTTGACGTAAGCGCTTATGCAATAAAATCACTGCCCATCGTTTCATGTTCCTGGAGAAATGTAATCATTTGGCTAGCTACTAAATTGCTTGGACTGAGATGTCCTTCTTCGGCAATCGACCGACAGAAAGGTGCATGAATCGGCATTTCGATCATATGCTCCAAAAGGGCGCGGTTTTTCTATTTCGTCTCGCTGCACAGCGAAACAGGCCCTCATGAATAAAAGCGCTAAATACGGGATTCTCACTAAAATCCCTCCCCGGCCTTGGCAACAAATAAGCTCTATACTTATACGACACATTGGATGACGGTACTACAACTGTCTTCTCAGAGTTCTCCCATTCTAGACTGTCTTTCGCCAGGGCATTTGCTTTTTGGCACGCTAACCTCCGCATTATCACGCCGCAAATTACCATTTTCATTCCATTATTCAATGCTTTGTTCAGGGTAGCCCCTTTATTAAAAGCCACTTGAAATGGATTAAAAGAAAGGATTTTTGGCCGAAACCGAGACATGCAGGAAAATTCACGTGCAAGCCATTCTGGGCATAACGCTTTTATTTCTCATATCTTTATATTCCAGCTAGCCACCTTCATAAGTTTATGCATGTTGGATTGCAAATTATTCTTGCGCTCAGCTAGTAAACTCTCTATGGAGGTTTGCTGCCTGACGGAAACACGTGTACAGCACTCCAGCACAACGCTATGATTTCCGTCACCATCGTAAAGTCTAATAACATATTACCATTGCGCTTAACTGGCGATTCGGCAGACGCTACACTTACTTTTCTGTCGTACTGTTTGCGTTAGGGGCGCCTCCTGAAGCAGCGCTCATTGACTGGGTCCCATTCAACAGTCGTATGTGCCGTCTGCTTGGTAATTTCAGTGAGAATTTCCAGTGACGAGGAAGCGCCGCTAACGAATTGCCATGGACTTTAGCACGATTGCAGCTAAATGAGCGTAAATGAATCTTGAATTGATGATGAACTTCCTTTGAAAGCTAGATTGTCGCTATGACCTTATTCTCATTTTACTGATTGACCCTACTTCGGTATTTTACGGGGACCGCTCATACACTGATCCGTGTCTTTAAAAAACCCGGATATTTAAACACTCCGTATTACTCCCCGTGTGCGTACATTGTCCTGCGGTTTACAAACTTTTGCGTCTTAGTTTCCCCCATTTGTCTCAAGAATAACTCAAAGTAATTCGATCATCGTAACAGACTCGCATTAAACTGATCTGCCTTGCATGTATGTCTTTAAGTAAAAGTCTATCAAGTTCAGTACAACTTAATTACTCCGGCAACCAGCGGCCGCCGTGAAGTTTTTATTACTTTTAAATACTTATTGTGAGTTTATTCTATCTTTGGCTGTTTGTTTTGATCAGTGGACTCCACAGAATTTTTCCTTACAGTGTCATCTATATTTTCTTTAAAATTGCTGTTTTGAATTTCGGTATTTAATCTAGTTATATCTGCTTAATATGTAACGAGAAAGTTACGCTTCCTGCAAACTTACGTTTTATATACGTTATGCTGATTTCTGGAACTCGTTTAGGGCCAAGCATAAGTACATTAATACATTATCCATCAAAATCAAATGCAGAAAATATCCACTGTAGTTTATTTGATTCGATCTGAATAATAGCAGCTGGTAATGAAAGGGATTTTGGGGTTACTCTTAGTTGTTGAGCCTATGTGGATCAAACGACCAATCAACATCGTGCGGTTGCGTCGCAGATACAAACAAGTTGCAAGAAGGATACAGTGCAACGAAGAAAATTTTGGTTTTACGGTGTAGAAGCCCCTTTGACTGATAGTATTAATACGGTGATGTCAACATGCAGAAAGTGTACGGAACGTAACTCAATCCATGCACGTTAGTTGGGGATGATAAAAACACATCGGCTGATGGGCCTCAGTTTTAGCACGGTAGCTAACGTAACAAAGGAAATACATATTAACAAGCGGATATTATTCTTTAATAGCTGAGGTCATTAAAGTGCTAGTCTATTAAAATTTGTCAAAAGCAGTTTGATGGACAAGTATATATATAAGTATATGCAAATTCATCTATTTGCATACAACTATTTATTCTAAACACTACACACTTTCAACATAATTGAGACAAGCAACCCGGGAAAAATAAGTAATCAATACGCTCAAAATGCTAGTTTGCCAAGGCTGGGGTTTAACGCGTTAGGATTTTTTCAATGTGTAATTCCGATAGCCAACATCCCAGTATATTTAGGATAAAATCTTTCGTAGCTACAATGTGTTGACTGATTTCATATATGCATACAGACTTTTGGCCTTGCCTCACAAATCCTACTAAAATAGGCATGAAAGTGCCTGGATAAGAAAGAAATTGCGATCTAATTGAAATAGATTGGACAGAATAAATACGCCTGTTGCAAATGTGCAGGTTGAGATAAAAATCCTAGATTCGTAGTATAATGTTATCCTGTTGATGCGTTTATTTACTTTTATTTTTTGCTTGGCTCCTGAGAATAAATAATGTCAATATTACACTGCAGTGGCTACAACATCTAAAATGAGTTCCCATTAATTAAAATGTGACTGCCAACTATTAGCCATTATTTATGCCCGACTTGATAAAATTTCAACACAATCCCATCAATACCATTTGAAATCATGATCACGTTTATCATTTAAAATGGTATTCATAACTTTATGCATGTGTAATAACTGTTTTTCTGCAGTATTTTAACCATTTAAATGTATTTTCAAAATCAGGTTTTACTTTTACTATTCCTACAAAGCTAATTCCTGCTCATGCATACTATATGCCATAGTTTCGGTAAACCTGAGATAAGCCTTTAGAAGCGACCTTTCTGGACGTGTAAACAACTTTAATGTAACAGAATTGTACTTATATGAATGTAGTTTCCGGGTACTAAAATTGAATTAGTTCATCGATATTTGCTTGTTGCAGAAAATGTTTTCTGTGTTACATATTCAAAAATATCAGCGATGAAAAAATCTGTTACCTGCATTTTCGCTGTTAAGTGTTGCACTTTTAACAAGTTGAATATAAGGAATCGCTTCGTTCTACAATTGCATATGCGCTTTTTCCTCCGGAACAGTTTATTCCGCCCAGAACCTGCGCCTTCAATGTTTTCCTTGGAGTTATTTTTAGGTGGTTGTGTTAACCTACGGGGTTTTTATTTGCTGGTGCGGCTACACGGATCAGGTGCAATTTGCTTTATTGATTGATGACGAATAAATTGGAAAGCTGGACCACAGGAATATTATAACCTGCAGCTATCGTTTTTGCTCATTCCGAATTTTCCGTCTGTCTTTCAAGCAGTATGTGCACTTCTCCTATAACATTATGGAATTTGACAATTACTTAATGGAATGCTCGTAGGATTAATTTATCCTTATATATACTAAATATGTGCGTTAGCACCGCATTTTACTAGCTAAATTTAGATGTTCATACTTACATGCTGTCATGAGTAATCTTGGAAGTTGTGTGTTATGGCTTATTGAAAGTTCCAGAACACGCACGATATAGATAATCTTCCCTGCATACTGTACACTGTTAATACCCAGATTGATAAATTTCTGATTAATCTGTGCAGAATAATTAAAGTTATGTAGAGCATTTTTACAGCAAATTGAATACTGTTTGTAAAATTTTCTTAACATCCCAGCAAAAAATTAGAGGTACAGCAATATAGAAGTTTTGCTCTTCTAATGCAACTTACCGGTTGTAAATTTAAGATAACCTATTAATAAAAACCACACCTTTGCCAGACATGCCAGAATTATGGAAATAACAATAATCCAGTCTTTTACCTATTTACTCTGTATTTCCTGAAGCGTTTTGAATAAATTCGTTCGGTTTTATCCATTTATCTAAAGAAAACTCAGATAGCGGCATCCATATCAAGTTGGAGGATGTGGTATTTTTGCATATATCTTCCGTTTTTTCTAGCTTTTATGGGTAAAATTCGTCGTAATTTTACTAATCTTTGGACTATCTGCCCCCCTATCCCACTACGCGGTTTGCAACTGCCATCTGCAGTGGGAAATAGTTAACAACTTTAAAATCATAAAGGCTAAGCGTTTGCAAGTATACGGCCAAAGGTTGCTGCGGGTAACTTGTAAACAAAGGTTTTTGAAACAGAAGCTATTTATACATATTAACGGGTAGTGTTTAACGGAAGTAACTACTGCCTTTCGGTTCAGCCTCCAAATCATGTAAACATCTGCAGTGTAAAAACTGTAAAACCCCAAAATTTCATCAATTCTATTTGTTGTACGTCTCACTATGTTGACCACGTTCCGTAGTTTGAACGGTCAATATGAAAAAGTTATGGAACCAGGCCACTGTATCATGACCAGTTGGGTTAAGGCAGTCAGTAAAAATAATAAAAGTAATTTACTCTCCACAATTTACCGTTTATGAGCTCATTAATCTCTGCCGGAAAAATCAAAGTCCGACTTCCATGGTTTCCATTCCACTGTTTCGCTTCCCCGAATGCTCATTCAGACATTCACACGTTCCCTTGTTCACATTGTTTATCGATTGTTGCTCAACCCTTCCATCGTATCCTGGTTCCCAACACGTCACTGTCAGTGTGTATATGCTAGACCCATTCATCTAACCACTTGTGCTCCAGGTGCACTATTCATTGGCTGATTGACTGACGATTGGTCACTTGGCTTTAAGACATTCTGAATGACATTAGCAACGCTTCGCTTGGCTTTGCTTGTCCGTTGACTATTACTATATTTGACCTCGCTTGACGACACGTTGCATTTGGGATCCGAATTATTGTATACAAATTGGTCTAGATAATTTTTTGCAGTTTGTTACTAATTGTTGGCTAAGCATTTATAAATAGCATCGTAGCTCTTCCGCCTTTGACTTCTGGATTATCCGGGTTCGCTAAGTGTTTTACAAGTCCACGACCGATCTGTCGGTAACACAAACAATGGTTCCCGAATGGCTCGTTCGTTCTGATGACATTGTGTGCTTCGAGACTTTAATGCGTGAACTTCTGAATTCCAAACTAGTGAGCCTTACTTTTGTGAATACATCATAATCTCTTTTTGTCTGCGTATGTATGCGTGTTTTTCCGGCCGTCTGTGTGTACGCGATAGCGGTTCCCCACATTCCGCACTTACGGAATAACTTAGACGGAATTGTGTTCAGCCTTCCTCATCCATCTCCTATGCCCTGAAATTTTGTGCTTAACACTTTCGCTGTTTGGCATAGGTACATATGTGTACATTGCTTAGATTGAACTGTGTTAACCCAGTCATCCTTTCTGCCCTTGGAAAGGGGATACTTCCGGTGCCCCTGCGCTTGACACAACGTTTGAACTTATTGAAAAATCACCTTTATATGTTCCTTGTATGTTTGTTATTTTTGCTAATTTATGTTAGCTGAATAATGCCTGGTTTGACTGAGATCCCCACCGTGCTTCGAAAAGATCAGTATCTGTCGTTATAACAAATGCAATATAAATACACAAAGAGATGTCCTTACAGAGTTGACTTTGAAGGAAATAATTAATCTTCTAACTTTGTCTAAAATATAGCCTATAAAAGAAGGCAACGCATTTTACTGTAAGGAAGTTAACACCTGGCCACATCCAAATACATAAACACGTACTAGGTGAGATACGATATTGAAAGAGGAGACCTACAGCGGTAGAGGCGTAGCACTTCATATGACGAGGTTAGATAACGGTCAAAATCCTGGGCTAATGCTGCAACAAAATTGCTAAAAGTTTCTCACAAGAACTTGGGGTTGCAGATTTCCAGGCATGCAATAAAAACGGCACCAGCAGTACGCAGTACAGAAGCTTCACTGCCGCGCAGCCAAAACCAGTTGCACGTGGGCTTAGGATACAGTGTGCGTCGCTCTCTCCCTACGCAGGCTCAAACTCGCACCGTAAGACAAGCTTGTGACCATTAGGCTACGTTCCGGTATTCAATAGTTGGCTACAGTAACTTAAACCCCAAAAGCTATTTTCTCAAAATTTCTGTGTGGGGATGCCAGTGAAGTGTCTAATGAGTTTATCCAAGTCTTGAATGAAAAATCTTCACACTTCAACAAGAAATTCAACAATGATCTCATTTTTAACGCTGTGGTGTGCACTATTTTTTCAACTTGAGACCTAACCGAGGCTTCGTTAAACGTGCGACAACTTAGGAGTAGAGAAAATTCCAACTAACGTTCCACAGTTTTGTGGTAATGTATCTGTGTTGTTACCATACAAATTTCATTTTACATTTTTACTATTATTAATTAATATAAGAACGGTAAAACTCAAACACAATGAGATCAGAATAAAAGACACACATATTTTATGTTAAGGAACAACGGACTCGAACCATGTTGCTCATGATAGCTAAACATGCTAGCTTATAAACCACCAAATGGCTAATGATCCGACCATGGATATTTACATTTTTGTTACACCAGTGTCCAAATAGTCTCTATTTCCTAATGCTCGTGCGCATGTACGTACATATATAATACGAAATAGATTGTAATCATTATTTGTTCACTTTCTTGTTAGGTTGAAGACGAACACCTAATGGACCCAATTATTTCTTAATATATATGTGGTGTCGGTAAAACAATAAAATTTAGCTTTAAGTTTTGCGCAGCACAGCATGCAAAGCCTCGAATCGAATAGCTCGCGAAATATGTATTGTTTCATCTTACCGGCTTTTCGCGTGTAAATTTTAACATCTAAATAATATTGTTTGCGTAGGGGGAACAGTTGATGGGACAACGTCCAACTGCTACCAACTGATTGCTTAAAATATCAGTTGTTTTCATAACTGGAAGAAACAAAGTAACAAGTGACGAAACCGGTTAAAAAGCAGTTTCCCCACCTACTATGCTAAAAGAAAAAGCAGAATTTAACCCCTTTTTACAACAATGCAAGTGCGCTTTGCTACAGCAAATTAGACTTTGTCGAATTTCACTTAATATACTTGCTTTATTTGCGTCGCACAAATAAGCAGCAAATATTTAGCGACTTTCTAAAAACCACTATCGGAAACACTGAAAATTTTATGGTTTTTCATAATCGACAAAAATGTAATTCATGCTATTTGAATCGGTGTGCCCAATTAAGTTAATCAACTACATGTCAGCGAATATATAAAGTATCCTTCATGTTAAAGTAAACAATGTAAAAGTTGTAAATCGATTTGGCAGAGACATTTAACTTGCACAACAATCAAATAATTTTAGACAGTTGTCAGCCACTATGCACTTTTGGAAATTTTATTTACTTATGTCATAATCCTGAACGCTGTGATGAATAATCGGTTCTACATAACATCGCTAATGTCGCCGCAGTTAGCCTAAATATCTAAGGCTTCTCGTTAACACATTTCCCGAATACAAATAATTACGCTTGAATGCTCTTTTAAGAAGCTTGACACATAGAATTTGATGACGGTAAGCAAATTTTGGTCTTTAAGGAGGTTATCTGCAAAGATGTTCGAATTCACCTAACTGCATATTGTGCCATGCATTTGAACAAAGAACAATAACAATGATTTGTAACGGGTAAAAGAGCAGTTGCTTGACATGTCCTGTAGGGTGTTTAGCGTAACAAAAAGGATAGCGAAGGGATAATGGAGTCATCAGTTCAGGTGCTTACAGATGTAACTGCACTGTCCTCTAAAGGGAGTTTGAAATGTGGATATACGTACACAAAGCAGCAGGGGAGTGGTTATTGTTCACATCACTGGCGAAAAAATAAATAAGATAGCAATGACAATGCTTACTCGTCTGCAACTATCTTGGGTCGACAGGATACAGAAGTCCACTTTCTATGGTAGTAGCATTTATCAAATTTCGTGCAAAGCGTCTGGAATGACTCATTCTCGAGTAGGGTTATGGCACTATCCCCTGTCTGTTTTGCATTAGTGCCAGCGTCTGGTGGTCATGTGCTATAGCGCGTATTGTAAATGTGACAGGGTTTCGACACGGCGTTTTTTAAAAGGGATAGGGTGCGTGAATTATTTACATGTTCCGGGAGGGCGTTCCAAGGCTGTGACACTTGAAGGGAGAAATAGTTTCACCGACATTCCAGACGGCTGTACTGCGTGACTAACTTAAACTAGTGACCTGTTAGCAGCGTGCTTTGACTGGGTGTTAGAATGGAATAGCATGGGTGGTTGGGGTTTCTCCGGATCTGGTACACCATTATGAGATCGCCCCTTAGAAGCCGATAACGTTCACTCTATATTTTGAGGGTCTTCAGTCTGAGTGATAAGGGAGGCTGGTCAAACCTCTGACGTTCTTCTTTTCCCTACGTTGGCAGTATCGAGCGCGGTGAGATGGTGCTTGAGCCAGGGTTGCCACGCTTGGATAGCGTATTCCGCGTGCGGCTTCATGTACGCACCATGCATTTTTGGAAAGATTGAAGGGTCAAACTTCCTGAAGACTCTGCGAAGAAGACCGAGGAACTGGTTCGCTTTCTTAGCTGCCTTTTCAGTCTGCCTCGAACAACCGAGGTCATCTTGAACTATCACGCCGAGATCGCACTCGTGAGAAGCCCGCTGCAGAATTTGTGGTCCTAAGCGGTAGCAGTGCAAACTCTTGTGCCGTATACTGAGAACCTTGCACTTGGTGGCGGTGAAATGCAGCATGTTGTCGATGGACCATGTGCACGTTTTGTTCAGGCCCTCCTGTAAGAATGTGTGATCCTCCACTGCAGCTATAGTGCGCCATTCCTTTAGGTCATCAGCAAATAGCAAACAGTTAGAAGATGGCACACTCGCGAGGTCATTTATGAAGACCAGGAACAGGCGGGGTCCAAGTACGAGCCTTGATGTTCGACGTACTGAACTTCGATTGATTCTGATAGGTTGCTTCGAACCATCACATTCAGGTTACGTTACACGAGAAAGTCTCCTATCCAGCCCAGAGCAGGAGCACCGATCCCATAGTTCTGGAGTTTGTGGAGGAGAATGCGGTGGTCTATACGGGCAAATACCATTGAGAAATCCCAGTAGTCCGCCTCGACTCCTACACCAGCGTCCACAGATCCCGCCCAGTTTGCACGAGCAATCAGGAGATTAGTTGTACAAGAGCGATTTTGGTGAAATCCATGCTGTTCTGGAAAGAGAATTTGTTGTTCTCCAGGTGCCCCATGATAGCCTCAGCAACGATGGACTCCATAAACTTGGAGATCACAGGAAGTAGTGCTATAGGGTGATAATTTTTGGTTCAGCAGGGCTACCACTTTTGTAGATAGGCGTGATGATTCCGTGCTTCCACATCGTGGGGACGTGCATCTCGTTCAGATGTTTGATGTTTACAGCACTTCACTTGCAATAGGTCACTTGTTTTGTAGCGGGTAAGTTACTGAACCTTTGACAAGGTTTGACATTTTCTTTTAAAACTCAGTAGCTGAAAAAATCGTGCTAAGTGCTAGCCCCAGAACCTAATTTCTATGAAGTATGAAATAGCATATTTGTCAGTGTTCTTTTTTGAATTCATATAACATGACAATGTACACTGCGTTTCTGCATCAGCGCTGTTATTTCATGATCACACGCAGTACTGAATTAAGTAGCTAGGCCAACGTCCTCAAGTCTTTGTCTGCATAATGTATAGGCAGGGTATTAGTCACAGTCAACAAGCGGGGATTCCGGTAATATGATACGCCCAGGAAGAAATGATTTAACAAACGAGGAAGCCGGTTGCAAGGATTGCCAGTCTATGTTGATGATCCCTAGGATATATGTATTCGCCTTATTTCCATAGTTTTTGCAAATATGAATACAATTTATCATGATTTGAAGCGACTTCCGCTGTACACACTTATACTGTTCAGCTTAAGTTTGTTTCAGTCTGCGTTGTGTCTTCAGGAGCTCAGTGGAGTGGCGCTTCTGCGGGACATGCCAAATTGCGTAGTATATTTCACGAATTACCTCAGATACTCGCCAAGCAATTTTGAAAAGAAATAGGCATCAAAACTTAAACCTCTTCCACCGGTGGCTGAAGTGCTGATTTGTTTTATTTGCTGATCTTTCCTTCTGCTGCGAACACCGAGGTTGCTTTAAAGAGAAGCGCGCTGGGGAACTTGTGTCCCTGGCTGAGATTCGTGAGAGCCGTGATAGCGAATGGTCCGAATGTTACACGTAGAAGCGTAGAAATTGACTAACTACTCGGGGTAGCATGTTTACGCAGTGTTCATTCGACTAGGAAGTCCAGCCCACTGAAAAAATGAGGATGCTTAGGATATGAGAGTTTGCTACGGTGTACCATTCTTCGTTAGTTTCTTCTATATATGGGTCTGTTTCTTTGTCCATCATGCGTCTCCGTTAACAAAGACGAGGCTCATGGTATTCATGTAACATTTGTGCGTTAATGCGCATAAGAGAAATCACTGGGCTGCATAGCTTTATACAAACGAACCGATGCATCATACTCGCCTTAAAATTTTCACGGTGTCAGCCTGGGGATTCTATATTGTGTAAGTCAATGTCTTCTATTAGGAGATCGTAGTCGGTCGATCGTGTCATCACGCTCTTTACAGGGAGGGGATAGAAGGTGGTTGGAAGAAATTAGCAACTAAATATATGGAGCACTCTATCAGATGTAGGCAGCATCCTAACAAGTATGAGGCAATAACCCATGCCTTATTCACATTGTCCACATGTATTTCCAAGCCGTTGTAAATAAATTCATTGCCTTGGTTAGTGCGCGATATTTGGGGATAGATATCGTATAATGTATTGGGACGTCAGCGTCATAAACAGGTCGATCATCAATGTCTCATTCATCATGATGCAATTCATAAATATTCAAGCTGTAGAAGTCGAGCTGATTTGCTTAGAAGGCTTCGTGCTATCGCCCACATATATTTGACATCTGTTAATGCCAGAAGCGCATTTGTACACTTAGTTTATTTTGCGAATTCCCGCCTTCCCTGTTAATACCGGCTGATAATGCTTTCTTTGGGCCAATACCTGGCCTAAGGCCCGGGGTAGTTTTAGTGATGCAAAGAGCGTTTGTCATGAAATGGCCCCATATTACGGATTTTGTGCTTCCTCTTTGCGTGGTCGGGGAGTCACTCTGCGATCCGTTTCAGAAAGGTGGACAGATGGGCTGGCTAAAATAGCTTATTCTTATTGTGTTTGCATATCTAATTGTGACCGGACACAAAATGCCTTACATAATGCTCCTTAACGAAGCATGACGATTAATTTGTGACAACTTATGTGCACCATTTCTACAGTATATTTGGAGTGCAATAAATTACCAGCAACCTTGGACTACCTCCTTTAAATTTGGGTAGTTAATGTATCCTTCACTTCAATTTGCCACACACGCCATTAGCTGAGAACGCTTCAGAGATGTAGCGACAATTTATCCATTTCTTCAAACTGGAGTTGGAACTAATCAGATGAATGGGTTTCGGAAATATATAGTAAACTATTGCTTTTTCGTTGGTATGTGCCTGGCTTTATTGGATTTTGCTTGGTTGACTTATTATCAATACCATATATGATAGAAAGTATATAAACACATGACCATTGAACGAATAAAACTACCCCGCCTAAGCTCAAAGACACGCATGTTAGAATACAGTGCCTACCCCCTGTACTCGATTTCTCAGATTTGGATTAACTTGCTTTACGTTAGTGTATATACTATTGGTTTGGCTAGAATGTTTCAAAGCGAAGCTTAAGTTTTGGAATAAGGGTTCAATGGCTGCCGTAGCTGGTTCTGATGTAGTCGCTATACTAGCATTTGTACACTATATAATCGCTGTCAGTACTATAATTTCGGTTTCAGGACGACTTTCCACACAACGAGTAGATTGATCATACTCCTTTAAGGACACAAATGTAGTCCGGTTTGCGGTGTCATACGCTTTTCACTTTAGAAGAAAGCTATACACACGTATAATGAAGTTGCTCAAACAAAGTACATGTTATTCTAAATCGAATAGATTTAGAGCAAGAGGTTTCGTCGCACGGAGGTTTAATCCGCAACAGTTTAGACCGTGTAGACCTTGTTTTCTTTGGTGCATCGTTGCTAAACATGATAAGGCCTAACGTAACCCACGTGCGTAAATTCCGATCCTCTTTTGGTTACTAGCTCTTAGGGCATCGAGCATTTCGAGATGTGATCTGATAAAGTCAAAACACAACCTTCTTAATGAAGGCGGGAGGCGCCTTATTATCATTCGGATAGGGATTCGGCTAGGCGAGAATTTTATGCCAGTTGGTCCTCTGGGTTCAGTTCACGCTAAAGGGGCCAATGTCAACATGACGGCTGCGAAGTAAGGTGAATCCATCGTACGGAGCATAATCTTGTTGTGTAATAGAGTTTGTTCCAGAACAAAATGAAGGCTCAATCCAATGAGCTTAATTTCATGGTATGCAATCAAACAGTAGTGATAATCTATGGTACAATTGCCATAACGAATTCAACGATGATGCGTGATTGACAGAATAGTAAAAGTTTGGATTTCACAGGCGCATCCTGGTTAGCTAATTTTCAGCACACTAATTTGCGCAGGTATTCAGTGTAAACAAATTTGAAGGGACAGGATATTCGGGACCATGAGACCACAGGCAGAATGATATTGCACTTATAACCTAAATGCTAAAACGTTCATGCTTTTTTAACTAAAACTTCGTTATAAATGTTTTACTGTTTATTGGAGTACACATTGTAGACAACGCTTGATATATTTCAACATTTGCATGTCATAATAATTGAAGAACTGAAGACATAATTTCTAATTGAAATTAAATTTTTCCTTGCGGTTCTAGGGACGTAACATAATTTGCTGTTCGTTTTGTTGCACCAATTTCTCCATAATCCTACTAAATTAAGAATATAGCTCTCAGAATCAAATTGTACTAAATGGTTTGCAGGTTTAGCTGACCATGTAAGTTTGTAGGTCACGATGCAAATTTAGATATGGCCAATATTTGTTGTCGGGTTATTGCGCTGAAAAGTGGCGCAATATAAAGAAAATGTTTTAAACAGTTGGATGCTATATACTCCCGCGTATCCATCTTTCACTTGAGATTAATAAAATACTTTGAGAAGTAGCACAAATTGCAACATAACGAATTACATGTGATTGTAAAGCCATACTTACCGCGGGGGTTGCAAATTCACAACGAATTAGTTTTACTATATAGCGTTAGCAGAACAGTGGCAACAACAATACCCATTTCGCATACAAAATCAAAGTATGCCGAAATTATATTAAGGGGAACCAAAAGAGACGTCCAGTAGCTAATGCGTGATGAAAGCTTCTCTTTTTATCCTTTCGTACACTGTTCCTGAGCACCCGTGGGAAATTAATATCTCTCAGTTATTCAGACGCCCAGTTGGAACAACATTGTTGTCCAATTTGGTGCTTTCAAAGATACACATTGTACTTCGTAATAGTGCTCTAAATTCCCTTATACACACAATATTTTGTCTTTTTTGCTTGGCCGTGATTAATACGTCCTAGTAAACATTCCAGATAGTAGGTAAGAAAAATACCTGAACGGAACAAGTGCATGGACGGAAATCATTAAACGCCTTTTTGGCGAAGCAATAAATTGGTGTATGAGAGTGCGTGCCTGGCTACGCAGATGTATATGTTTGTCTTCTAGCATAAGAGGAGAACATGCGAAGTTGCACCACCTTGAAGCAACGGAACAATGATATATTAAATTTATAAAAGCGGATGCGTAACAAGTCCTGTAGGATGGCCATAACAAGAATCACAAGGTGGTGAAGAGAAATCAAACGGATAAAACAAAATTGATTTTAGTGGACTCAATAAGTTGTTTATAAGAATGCATGCATAAAGCAGAGAAACTTCAACAGCGTAGGCTAGTGCAAGTAGTTTAACCATCGTCATATCTTCTGTCGACGCAGATAGGCCTTGTAACATGGGTGAGTTAGGGAAACGCCAAAGATCTATTTAAACACAAGTGTAGTGGGTACAGAAACAACTTAATTTGTGAAGGCGTTTCAAGAGTTGCACACACGAAGAGCGTAAAAGTTTCGTTTACAATCTAGCCGACGGTATTACGGGACCAACTTGTACTAATGCCCCTTAAATTCGTATTGTGGCTGAGTTGCATTTCCGTTCTTTAGAAAAGGTTATGGTTCCACAAAATCTGTCAGATCATTATAAGCTCTTTAGTTAAACGCTGATAATAGACATGGTACATCATTTATTTTCCTTATCCTAAGTTGATATGGAAGTAGGAACAACCGTTTTTACGTGTTTTGTGGCTATATGCCGTGTATTCTCCAACGTTGCGAGATCTTACTTTCGGTGGCCTATCTGTCTTTGATGCACATTTCACACGAGACTACACGTATATGTTAGGCAAATGCAAACAGACGGATGGATCGGACCGCCCGATTGCTTTCCGCAGCATGTCAACGTTTAAGTTTCAAGTCTTTGACGCCTTCTTAGATTGTTTTGGACAGATTTATCAGCCTACATTAAAAATCAGGTTCGCGCTTGTCGGCGACTGCTTGCAAGTCATGGTCCCTAAGCATGTATTTGATGTTCGGCTGGTGACGCTTATGGACAAATATACAATTGGGCGAATTTTACTGGACATATTTTGGGAGTGGCCATCCATTCGGCCTGTCCAGGTATCATTGAAGTACATCTTGAACTCGTTGGTAGGTCGTCGACCGCCACATCTTAACAAGGTCAGAGATTAAAAAGAAAATTGATTTAATTAAGCGTGTACACCCGTTAACACTCAGGAGCAATAGACGCCCCCCCCCCAGAACTTTTTTTTTGGAATGACACATTCGATATTATTCGGACCGGATGGCGCAGTTAGAACTCTAAATTGTGGTTACCGATTCTGTAGGAAATTCTTGATTTCCCGAAGGGGTGGATACCCAACTCCATAGATTCCGAGCTCGTAAATTAAATGTGGTATTCCGACTGGTCGCAGACATTGGAGAAGTTAAATTACATCGATCTCACTAGCTATGTCACCCGCTTCCCTTTAGCTACTGCATGCAA
This sequence comes from Dicrocoelium dendriticum, assembly GCA_944474145.2. Classification (NCBI taxonomy): domain Eukaryota; kingdom Metazoa; phylum Platyhelminthes; class Trematoda; order Plagiorchiida; family Dicrocoeliidae; genus Dicrocoelium; species Dicrocoelium dendriticum. Next base: position 105,087,829 of record OX104067.1, read on the forward strand.
TCAGTAAGTTGGATGTGCATGTACGTCGTTGGCGGAAACCATGCTTCTCAAATAACTATGATATTGCAGAGTTCATGATGGTAGAATAAAACCTCAGTGATGAGTACCACATTTATATTTGATGGTAGATGAAGGAGGACCATTGAGCGATAGTTTACGAGTTCCGAATTCCAATTTTGAACATTTTCGTAGTTCTACCTTGATTATTCATGGTGGACATTGTCTGCTCCTCCCAGCACATTTGGAAGAGTAGTGATAATGGCTCGGTTAGAGTTGTTGCCGCTACATTTAATGAACTTAAGTGAAAGTCATTAATTCTGGGTGAAATGTGCGTATTAGGAATCGTTTCTACAACAGAGATAGGGCAGTAAAACAGATTTAATACTTGTTAAATTTGCAACAATGTACGCAATTATGAAAAAGCGGCGGGTGTATTGTTGGAAGGCTGTGGCATACTGCACCGTAGAGATTTGGCTGCCTGTTTACCAATCTATAGCCATACGACTATCGTCTTGAGTGTTGGAATGCCGCACTTTGCTTTCATATTGGTGTTAACATACATATATGGGAGCGTCTTTCTTTTATCAAATCTTCAAGATTATTTTTGTTCGTGAGCCATTTGGCGCTCACAGGCAGGCATATTACAATGTTGCGCTAGGTCATTTAATCGCTCCAGACTTGGAGGCTAGGACGAGCTCTGTACGTGTGTCAAGGTGACTTTCTTAGTGATATTTGTTTGCGCATACTACTTCTGATGAGATACGAGGAATGAGTGGAGCGAACCATCATAATTTATGAAACAGAGGCGATCAAATTGCCAAGACTTTGAACAAAATAAATCGAGGTGCTTTCAAGGAATCCACCTATCAAAAATCTGCAATCAATCGTCCTAATTATATGGATCATCATGATTTGGCATATGAGGGTACGTGTTTGTTTAGTGTGTTTCTCTGCATATTCCGCACAATACATATAGTCAAAAGGTTTAGGGACATGACAAGTTAGCACTAGTTGGGTATCTGTAAATGGCAGGTGGAACATGAGTTCCCTATCTGTAATTACAAGAACAAGTACCGATGGTAATTATCAGCTCTGTACCTGATAGGTGAGGTGATGTGTTTGTATAGTGCAACGCTTGTCATGAGGTTCTGAATCTTTCACTGGGGGATGTCGAGTATTCTATGTCGTGCACGTTGAAATCAACTGAGACAAGCAGGTGACTGTATGTTTTTAGTAAGCATTTCGTTAATGCTGATAATAGACTAGAATCAATCTCTGGATTCGACGATAGAAACGAAAAACAATTGTCGGGAAGCAATTGTCATTGTTTCTGAAACCGAAAACGCACCATACAACACCGGTTCCCTGCGTCTTCGGATCATCAAATAGTTTTTGTTTAGGTCGTTGCGATAGTACAGGATAAAAGCACCCTCTCCTGGACGGACGTCCGTCAAGATTAAAAGGCATAACATTTCATATCCGCAGGCACGGATAATGTGAAGACTAATTTTATTTAGCTCAAACGCCGTGCAGAAAAAGGTGTGACTAACTTAAAAAATGCTATATTTTGCTTGATCAATTAGGGTGTACCAAATCGCATCAACCGGTTGCCTAACCATCAAGCAATTCCCGCGGTACCTCCATGACTTCCGTTTAGTATTCCCCAACTGTGCAGGCTAATGAAAAAACGTGAGGAACTGTGCCGCTTCGCTATCTCGGAGCGGCCGGACCTTTTAAGACTTGCAGAGGCTCGGCTAAACTCCGAAGTCATACCACAATAAGTCGCGTTGTCAGTATGATATTGTTTTTAATAAGACCGAAAATCCATGTCTCACAGTTGCGTTCTGTTATACATAAAATTGTCAATATCTGTTAAACTTACCAGCACTTCTCTTAGCGAGGAAAACTTAAGCGAATATTCGTGGTGCACAATCCACCTTAGACATGCAGAACTAATAGTGCGTGTTATCTATCGTAGCCCATTAAACTATTTTGTGATTAGATACCACATATAAAGCAGAAAATGATCACAAGGGGATTTAAATTTACGAAATATATACTGGCCAGAATTTCAGCTTATTTCCGGTAATGGCGAAGTTAAGGCTCAATTCACTAAAAGGACCAATGCAATCGGAGCAACGCAAAATGTCATCCGACCGACGCGCGTAACTCCGCACTCGGCATTTTGTCTGGAACTCATGCTTACGAGCTGCGAGTCGAAGCATAACGAGATCAGAGTTATTGAACTTCTAGCGAACAGTGACCTCTGATCTACTGTGGCAAGTATAGAACTGCCGTTACTGTATTACGAGCAATGGAAGTCGGAATTCAACTATTGGAAGAAGGACTTCAACGTACTCATCCAAGCTGCACATCAGACTGATCGGGTTATACCACAGGATGCGTTGCTTAAATACTGTTGTTAATTAATGAAGGGGAAGCTTAACTCTATGTTTCTCGGTTCCTTCCACTTAAGTACCTACAAGTCCGATCTACCAGACCGCATTGGTTTGATACGGAATATAGACAGTTAGCGCCACGGCGTCGCAAACATCGGGTTAGGTACATCATTTCCGTGTAAAAGCTCAACGTAACTTACGTAAGGCCGCAAAGATCAAAAAACGTCGACAGTTCGAAAAAGAGCTAGCAGCTACGGCCACAACTGCCACTGAAAGAATAGTTGCCCACTTGCAACCTCTACTGAAACCTGAGGCGACCCACCGGTCTTGGATCGCTTGGGTGGAGAGAATCTCATTTTGAGCGCAAACAAAGTAATGTAAACTTAATAAACACACTATCAGAAGGAGGAATAAAAGCCGATACTGTGAAGTGGTATAAAACGCTTATGGACGATAAATTTGGAAAGCTGTGCTCTTATGAAACGTTGCCTACACAATGCAAACTATGCAACCTTACTTGAAAATAATGACACCAGTACGAATTTTAACCGAACATAAAGTAACGATTAACTGACCAAACAATACGGCTGACGAATCGCAATTAAATATTTTTGACTTCATAATTCGGTGGAGTTGTACAGAACCATTTTCATCTGCTCTTAAACGTCGACTCAGTTTTATTCGCTTTACATATGTTTCAAGCTTAAATTATCTAAGTTTTTAATTCGGTCCAAAAAGTTACGCTTATCACGTAGAAATAGCGGATTTCCTTGGACATAGTTGGATGTCAGAAGTTTGCGTTGATTCACGTCGTTCTGCTGACTTGATTACATGTGCGTAGCTGACATATATTATCGCAAAGTATAACCGTTGTTATGAAGGGACTCAAGTTGTTTTACCCAAATATTTAGTAAATATTTGCTTAATGTCTCATGCACAAAACATACTGCCGCCGACAAAAACTGTTAATAACAAAACCAACTCGTTAGGTTACAAATGCATATCTGATCTGCTCTATAGCACCTAACGTTGAATGCTGTTGCACCACGTGCATACCTGTCAAATATACTAATGGAACGCTGTAAACGAAGTTAGATCAATACTTAATTTCAGGGCCCGTGGTTGAATGAATGGACAAAGGTGAGGCGGGAACTGTTAACATATCCTTGGCTACCAAGAGTAAGGTTTTACTCTGCTTGGATCAACAACTGCTGCATAGAATAAAGAAAATGCTTGCTGAAGTGACAATACTTTGGAGCAATTGCTCGCAATGATTCTGAGCCAGCATGTGCAAGGCAGTGACACGATGGGAGCTCGCAATCCAATACACGCGTGTTGTCACCGAGTAACCAAGCAAAGATACAACTGGAAGAGGGACAGGTGGTAGGAAGCAACTTTGACCATAGGCGACAACAATTAATGGCTCCGCATTTGCTAAGTCATCAATTGGCCTTCATTTTTACATAGGCAGGAATGATAACCGATGAGAAACCGCCTCGATAAATGCGCTCCAAGAGCAAAGCCACGTTATTTACCTCATCATAACTCGATTAATCACTGTACACCGCCTAAGATAAGGCGCCAGGCTTACACTGATAAATTGGTCGCGCATAAAAGCAGTAACTTAACTAGTTTACTATGCACTCACCTTCTGTTCTTTTATTCATCTAAATTTATTTTAAATTCCAGCGACTAAAGACTAAACCTTCATCAAAGTTTTGCTGTCTGCGACTGTAGTGGTTCCCGTCCTTTAAACTGCAACAATTTTACTTTACTCTGTTAAAAATAACTTAATAGTGAAACTACCTTCGTTAAAAGAAACTAGAATAATGTCTTTTGTGATACTTCAAATAAAATGTTGCATTCACTGAGAACGCGTTGGATGGTAGCAAAACGTTAGCATAACTGGATTTTCGACCTCATGCTTGTCCGATTGCACGCAATCGCCTTTGCGTATCACATACATAATTGCTTCGTGCGTTTTCATTATCTTAATCTTTTATGACATCAGATCCGTCGGCTTGAAACATACGAGAGTTGTCAAGTATTTTCCTGGCATATATTAGCGATGGCTGGCAATCAAATATAAAGGCTCTATATGCAAAATTATCAATCGTTGTTAGCCCGCAAAACGGAGTATCAAATGATTGCTAATATCTTAGTTGCATTGGCTATGTTAATTGCACCAACAGCAAAACTGACCTGTCGCATTGTTCGTTAAAGTTACGCAAAAGTATTATATTATGAATTGCTGTGACGTTATCAGCAATTACAAAGGAATATGAATATTATTAACCAAAATTTGAATGCCACCTTTAGTCATTCGACCTAGTTCTAAGAAGAAACTAACTGCTATTCATTAGATTGGTAAAAGAAAAGCTAATTAATTATTTCTCACAAATCAACGTGCAGTCTGAAAGATGTGGGATTTAAAACCAGAAGTAGACGTCCAGCAATAAAACTTATGTATTTTATTTGACTCTCCATGAAAAAACTCACTTATCAAATGTTACTGACAGTCACCGTTAAAGTGGTATATATATATATATAAACTTGTATAAAGAGCCCGATTTATATTAGCCTTATTAGCCGCGATCGTCCGATTGCTTAGCGCATGTTAACTACACGGTTCACCTATGCATGCTGGTTAATTTATTTACCACATATTATCCGACGTGGTTTTTATGTATAATAGCTATGGTTTTAATCCTTTAAAATTATTAATACTGTACGAGATGTTCACATAAACCGCTAAAATTCACTTATTAACAGCAATTGCGTTACTACTGATATAGGTGTTTGTTTTCAGTTTTATTCCACAGCCTCTGCAATGTTCAAAAATTAGCTACAAATGCAAACAAAATTTATTTAAATCTATACGGGAATACAATTCGTTGTTGTAAATGTTGTTATCGGAGAGTGCTATTTAATCATCTCGTGGAAATGAATGACGATATGTCGCATTGCTTTTTTGCTTGGGCACACACCTTTATGTAATAATTTGCACTTTTAACAGAGAATCACACGTGCAGAAGTATTACCTGGTACCTTGCACATTGTTCACTGGGGCGGCGCTTTAGCGCCGATGTCTTTGAGCACCAATAAAACTATTGCTAAAATAGCAACTGCCTTAGTCCAGCTACTATGTAGTCCATGGGTGGATTTTTACACTATTATGTTGTTTCTTTGTAGCTACTGCTTTGTTGCATCCTCTAGGATTACTTTAATTACTTCAATGCTAATGTCATTCAAACAAATTGGTGCCATTCTTTTACATCGCACTCGAAAGCTAATAAAATGCAGTAATCAGCCTAGGTAAATATTGAGGAATTATCTATGTTGATTAGTGTAGGTCGAACTTGGATTACCTACAAGGTGTTCTACTCCTAAGTAATAAAAACATTAACTTTAAGTTTTCCTAATTTCTGCATCACACTTGCATGGTGTGTTGAGTTGTCTATACAGTCACGGTCAGTCATTTACGCCGTAAAGTCCGGGAATTACTTATAGATTAGGTCGACATATGATGCTTCGTAGGTACTGCGTACTTTTCGGCGGTCAGATATCATTCCGGCTGTCTAAACAGTGGATGATGCTGGCTAGTTGTACAGACCACTGGTGCCAAGAGGAGGGAAGAAATCTCCACTACTTAAGGTACACGATAGGTAGATATTAGGGTATAAACCATCCTCAAATCTATGCAAGCATCTTTGTCCAATAATTCCTTGTGACATAATTATTTTCCAACTGCGCTGGATGTATTTTTATTCTGGCTAATTAGTTCTTCTCATATAATTAAACTACTTTTGCTGGGCTTTCTGAACGCAGGCTGCTGCAGAATTAAATCTTTCCTGATTTAATTGTGGATGTTTGGTTTATTCGGAAAATGCACCTAATAAATCAACAACCCGCCGACCTAGAGACACATGTGTAACTTTCACATAGTATCGCACAGTGCAGCTGGTGTTGCGGAAGAACTTAATCCTTGTTTTTATCAAAATAGGCAAAAATACGTTAATTCCACAAATAAAATTATATTGTCGCCTGAGAAACATTATTAACAAGAGAAAAATTCCTTAAGTTACGAATGTAAGTCAGATCTGCTCTCTACACCCTTAGGTCGAATGCGTTTGCACCAGGTGCAAACTCAAGGTTTAAGCAAGACGTCGTCAAATAAACTAATGGAAATCTGAAAAAAGGTTAGATTGATACCTAATTTCACGGCTTGTGATAAAATGAATGGATAGAGGTGGCAAGGGGAAGGGTCAATATCTGATCAGTTACCATGAGTAATGTGGTACGGGATTTCGATCAACGGCCGATGCATAGAAGGAATGAAACGGTTCCTGAGGTGAGTTGACATTTGAAGTAATTCCTCGCAATTATTCCTATCTATTGTATACAAGATCCATACATATACAAGATACATTCCTACACACGTCTGTTTTCATCTAGTAATCAAGCGAAGGCACAACTGGAAGAGGGTTACGCGGTAGTCTGCTAATTGACGATATCCGACAACACTCAATGGATTCGCAGTTGCTGAACCATCAATAAGCTATTACTGATAAATTGAGAAAAACCCGCTAGCTGACGAGAAACCCCGTCTGTAAATGCGCCCAAGAGCAAACTCGTTATTTACTCGGTCACAAGTACAGTATGCACTGCAATCCGGTTAAGAGAAGGCGTCAGGTTTAAACGGATTAATTGTCATGGAGACAATCGCTTAGTTAAGTAAATCACCATGAACTTGCCTTAATTCCTTTATTTCATTATTTTTATATTTAGCTTCTAGCGCCTGTAAAGTCTAAACCTCCAACGAAGTTTTTAAGTCTGCGACTCTATTCGGTTTCTTCCAATAAACTGAAAATCTTTTATTTTACTTTATTCCTAAGTAACTTAATGCGGAAATAAATGTTAGTTGTAGAGGGAGTAGAATAGCCGTTGTGCTCCTTCATATTAAATGCTGCATTTATGGAAAACGCGTTAGGTGGCGACAAAACGGTAGCATTAGTGTAATTCCGACTTAATGGTTGTGCGATTGCACGTAATCGTTTCTGCGTATCGCATTCCGAATCTCTTCGAGTCTTCGCATTATCTTGACCCTTGATATCATTAGACCCGTCGGCTTGATATATATTAGAGTAGTCATACGTCTTTCTGTCATATGTTAGTGTTGGTTGGCGATTAAAGGCGATATAGTGTAACCTTAGCAACTGTTATTATACCGCATATCAGAGAATCAAGGGATTGCTAATATCTTATTTTGCATTGGCTAAGTTAATTGCACCAATCGCAAAAGTGATCACCCGCAAAAGTATTTTAAGTTAGCGCAAATTAATATATTAGGCATTACTGTGCTAGTATCAGCAATTTTCTAGGCTTGTGATTGCTATCAGCAATACTTCGAAGGCAAAAATAGTCATTGAATCTAGTTTTCTTAAGAAGGTAACACGCTATTCATTAAAATGGTCAAAGAAAACCCCTGAACATTTATCATCAACAAAACACTGTGTAAATAGTCGGGATACCAAACCGGAAGTAGTACAAGTTCAACTATGAACATTATTGATTTCAGGTTGAACTTCCATGAAAATATCTCACATATTAATTTATCCTGTGAAGCAAGATAAATGTGATATATTTAAATAAGTTGTATAAACGGCCAGATTTAAGTTGGTCTTATTAGCCGCGATCGTCCGATTGCTTAGCCCACGTTAACTACACGGTTCACCTATGCATGCTAGTCAATTTATTTTCCCCATATTATCTGACGATGTTTTTATGTATAATAGGTATGGTTTTAATCCTTTGAAGTTATTAATACTGTACGTGATGTTCACATAAACCACTAAAATTCACTTATTAACAGCAACTGCGTTACTACTGATATAGGTGTTTATTTTCAGTCTTATTCCATAGCTTCTGCAACGTTCAACAATCGCTTATAAATGTGATAAATGTCGCGGTACCAGACATCAGAATACGCAGCGACCGCAAACAACTACGGAAAAATCTCTCTTCCAGATAGGAACAAACCGTTCACCACGTGGGATCAAACGCCCTCGTGAAAGTACCTCTGTCACCTCGCCTTCTATTGTCACTCCGCGATCTGCACCACCACCAGCGTCTTCGACCCCGGCCGAACCCCAGGTTCAATGTTTCCCACCGATGGAAGACTCAGACTCAGAAGCTACGAAATGCCGCTTCACTGATCGGTCCGTGAATTTCTCAGGGCCTGTCTGTGAACTGCTGAACACCGAGGATCCATGAACCACTCAAAAGCGCAAGCGCCCACGTAATCGAGTTCAGACGTCACCTGCTGATAAACAACTACCCAATCAGTTAAGCGCCTCTAGTTCTGCTCCCACAGGTTCACCACTGATTTCGCTGAGGCGTCATAATCTCATGGTCTTCCACGTACCGGAGTCAAAAGATGAAAACCCTCAGATACGTTATGATCACGATGTTGAGTTCCTCCAGGGGCTCATCGATAGACTCTTGGATGTGGGCGAGGACAGTGTGACGATTAAACAAGTAATCCGACTTGGCCAGAAAACTAACCAGTCATGTCGACCTCTGAGGATCACCTTTGCAAATCCTAATATGCCGCAGCTCATACTGTCTCGTCTGTCAAGGCTGAAAGGCATAAAAGTTCACATCCGCCGAGATTTGGAACCCGAGGACAGGGATCGTTTGAAGACTGCGGTCATTGAGCTCAAACGCCGTACAGAGGAAGGTGAGACTGACTTACAAATTGTAAATTTTCGGGTGATCAAGAAGGGTGTACGAACCCGTATCAATCGGTTGCTCAACCTCCAGGCACGTCCCGCAGTACCTCCCAGGACCTCCGTGTCGCATTCGCCAACGTGTGCAGCCTAATGAACAAACGTGACGAACTGTGCCGCTTCGCTGTCTCGGAGCGGCCGGACATTTTAGGACTTCCAGAGACATGGCTGAACTCCGACATCATACCCCAAGAAGTTATGTTGTCAGGATACTCTTGTTTCCGATGTGACCGAAAATCAAAGGCTCACGGTGGTGTTCTGTTGTACATAAAATCGTCAATATCTGGCAAACGTATCAGTACCTATCGGAGCGAGGATTGTTTATGCGAGCAATTATGGTGCACAATCCGTCTCAGGCGCGCAGAACTAATTGTGGGGGTTATCTACCGGAGCCCATTAAACCGTTGCTGCGATTGGATATCACATGTACAGAAGCACATGAGCCGCCCTCAGTTCTTACTGATGGGGGATCTAAATTTACCTAAGATAATTTGGCCAGATGTTCGACTTCTTCCCGGTCATGGCAGCGTTGAGGCTCAATTCGCTAAAATGACTATTGAAATTGGGGCAACACAACATGTCATCCAACCGACGCGCCTAACTCCGTACTCGGCATCTTGTCTGGACCTAATGTTTACGAGCTGCGAGCAGAAGCTAAAAGAGATCAGAGTCATCGAACCTCTGGCGAACAGTGACCACTGCTCTATTGTAGCAAGCTTAGAACTGTCGTTACCATATTACAATCAACAGAAGCCGACATTCAACTATTGGAAGACGGACTTCAACGGACTTGTCCAAGCCGCAAGTCAGACTGATTGGACACTACCACATGATGCGTCACTTGAGGCGTGGTGGTCATTAATAAAGGGGAAGCTTAACTCGCTCTGTACTCGGTTCGTTCCCCTTAAGTATCCAAAAATCGGACCTGTCAAACCGCATTGGTTTGATAGGGATTACAGACAGTTAGCGCGACGACGTCGTAAACTTTGGGATAAATACATCAGCTCGGGTTGTGATGAAGATTACGCGGTGTACAAGAAACAGCGTAACTTATGTAACGCCGCAAAGATCAAGAAACGCCGGCAGTTCGAAGAGGAACTAGCATCCTCGGCCGCAACTGCACCCAAGCGAATATTTGCCTACTTGAAACGTCAACTGAAACCTGGAGACGACCTACCGGTCTTAGAGAGCTTAGACGGGAAGACACTCATTTCAAGCGCGGAGCGCGCGGACGCCCTGGCTACGCACTTTCTCACTGTATTTTCCAGTAAACCGGCGGCTGTTTCAGTACCAGCACAGGTTGCGCCAGTCTTGCTCGACAGCCTACAATGTGATGCAGTCGAAGTACATCAGCTACTCGTCAACCTCAATGGTGCAAAGCCCCCCGGGCCAGACGGACTTCACCCACTAATACTCAAGTCCCTATCGATTATCATCTCACCAGTAGTGACAAACCTTTTCAATAGATCGCTCTCTGAAGGATCTGTCCCCAACGACTGGAAATGCTCGATAGTTAAACCGCTTCCTAAGGGTGGTGATCAGAGTAAAACAGAGAACTATAGACCGATCTGTTTGACTTCGGTAGTATCCAAAGTTCTCGAGAAGGTTGTGAAAAAATGTCTGCTGTCGTTCTTCGAATCGATGGACATATTGACGCCAGCGCAACACGGCTTTACGAAAGGGCGATCCTGCATCACCAACTTGATGTACGCAAACCACCAGTGGGTTCGAGCTCTCAATGAACAGAAGGATGTTGACGTGGTGTACATCGACTTTAGTAAGGCGTTTGATGGAGTAAACCACGAGGTACTCCTTCGTAAACTGAGGACATACGGAATCGGTGGCACGTTACTTCTGTGGATACAAGAGTTTATTGTGGGACGAATGTTTAGAGTACAGGTCAATGACTATCTGACAGAATGGTTCCCATCGACCAGTGGCGTGCCTCAAGGAACTGTACTTGGGTCAGCATTATTTATTATTCATATCAACGATCTTCCGCAGCAGCTCCAGTCACCATGTGTCCTGTTTGCAGATGATTTGAAAATCTGGAGGATCATTGAGAACCAGGACGACTGCGTTCGCCTCCAGCATGACTTAGAGCGACTGACAACGTGGTCCACTGAAATGCAACTCCCTCTTAACGCAAGCAAGTCGGAGTTCATCAGTATCACCAGACGTCCAGCCACTCGATCGTACACCTTGGACGGCCAGTTGCTCCATCCCAACACATCTGTCAGAGACTTAGGAGTTCTCTCACGACATGATTTAAGATCACTAGAAAATACAGAGAAATTGTACCGTGCGGGGCTTCGTATGCTCTGGGCATTAAGACGCAGTTTCTCCACATGGTCCGAAGAAACCGTCCCTCGTCTATTCACCTCGCTCATTAGACCAATCCTTGAATACCGTGCCCCAGCTTACCATCCGATAACCCAGTGGGAAACTGAAAAATTGGAGAAAATACAGCATATCGCAACTAGAATGATACCAAGTCTACGAAAACTTCCATATGAAAAATGTTGTGAAAAGCTCGGACTCTACACACTATCCTATCGCCGAGTAAGAATTGATCTTATTATGACCCATCGAGTACTACACTTGAATCACTTCCCCATACTACGGCCAATATTTCACCTGCAAGAACCCTGTAACACCCGAGGACATTGTTACAAACTCAGGGTCCCCAGCATGAACAAAGTATCACATCAGCTTTGTATCGAACGAAGAATCGTAAACTTATGGAATACACTACCTGAAGGATTAATAGAGGCCGATTCTGTGAAGTGTTTTAAAACCCGTACCGACGATTATTTTGGAAACCTGTGCTTTTGTGAAACGATGCACATACAGTGACAAAAGAATACATTGTATGTTCGGAAATAATGACGCTAGTACAAATTTCTAACCGAACACGGATAAACGATTAACGGACCAGACACAACTGCTGATAATTCACAAGTAAATTTTGCTTTTTCGTAATTCGATAGAGTTGTACAGATACCTTTCTACTTGCTCTTAAATACAGTATCAGTATCAGTATCGGTATCATGTAATGGAAATGAATGCCCAATGGCGGAAATAAAGCTTGAAACAACGGGTAACTTTGTTTTGCTTTAGTGCACATAATTAGCACTTTTCACTAGAGACTCTCAAGTGCAGAATTGTTACCCAGCACCTTGCACATTGTTCGCTTGGGCGGTGCTTCAGCGTAGATACCTTCGAGCCCCAATCAAGATACGATTGTAGATAATTCGTCACCAATTATCTGATAATACGCTCGTATGTCATAATGAAACATTATCCTTTGGGCATTAATACCAGTTAGATGTGCTCGGAAATGCAAGAGCTTATATTGAAATATTTTTGTTGCATTCTACGTAAATATCAAGCCCATTTTGTTACCACGGTTGACACAATGATTGGATACCCGTCTATGCCCCACACATCAGTTAACTAACTGTTCTGAATAAGCAAGTAAATTGTACGCACATTTAATAACTGAGA
>OX104067.1:105100980-105188321 GCA_944474145.2 Dicrocoelium dendriticum
CCAATTAGTTCAAGCAATAAACTGTCACGGTTGAAACTGTGAAACCTGGCTTCGGCGCTTGTGAACTGGTGCATATTTTACCAAACAAAGTACATAGAAGACTTTGTGATGGCAACTGCGTTGCATTTTGGCCGCTAGAGAAAACCATCCATTATCCGAAAACTGAACATTGCAGTTACCGGTAAACTATAAATATTACAAACAATTCCCCCTGCATCCAAATGTCGGGAAAACTTTGCTGAGGAAAACAGATTATATTGTTTGCAGCTGGATGCTTTTCAATATATTCAGTAAAATCCCCAATGAATTGCTAAACTACCAGTCCTACATTTCAGTAAAGCCCGCTAGTTGCTGGGAACAAAGATAGTCCAAATATTTTGAAATCCTTTAAAGTGCTTGACTGAAATATTTTCATGAACTAGTCTAGTGCTTCATGCAGTTATGCCGATGTTCCAGCCTCGCATTTCTCACCAGATAATGCTGCCGTTTAATTATGTATCGAAAATGTCTGGAAGATCATTAGAGAGTAAATGTTAGGAAATGCTTACGGAATGCATTCAAGCACGCCACAAATGGTATTTCTTAATGGTCTTTAAATATGCATTACTGCGAATTGATTTGGTGATGAACGGAGGATACTGGATTAACAATGTTTTCAGATAAACCGATTAAGCATTTCTCACGTTTGCAAGAAGAACCTTGTTAGGCTTAATTACGTTCCATACTTAGTGCCATTAATGACTTCTAAATAGTGTACGAAATTCCAGTAATATTTTCGCGGTAAACTTGCGGGGTGGAAAGTTTAAGACATAATTCGTTCGGTAAATGTTAATTTACTTGCAGGAATATTATGTGCCATTGCGGTATACTGATAAATTTAGTCATGATATCTAAACAGATTTATTTAATTGAACGGATAAATCTTTGCTGGAAAACTCCTTATTGCAGATATGCGGTGGATCACTACATTCTAGTGATATGTTGCTTAAAGTTAGAGGATATCGAGGTACGTTTTTGGAAAGAAACAATCAATGTAGTATATATAATTTTCTGCATTTGGTTTCGGATGTTTTCTTTTCGCAATACATTTGTCGTCTTGTTTCCAAATGGCGACAATTAGAGGGGGCTCCCTGCAGACTTTATCCTATATAATCTAGCTAATCCATCTCATTTTGTGGTTCGCTTTAGTTCAGCAATATTATGTGCATCAGTATAACGATAATGCAACTAGGGTCACATTTTAATTCTGGTAAATCTTTTTGATATGCTACCGGACACCACTACCAAAATCAATAAGGATTATGTCGCGTGCTTATCCTATTAAAGCAAATTGATCCGGTCTTAGTGAGAGTTATTCTAAGTTCATTAGATATTTATATTAAATTGACGATATTGCTTTTCCAATATACCTTAATATCTCCTTCCAGTTAGATATGCTGTTTTGTTAAGTGAATTTTGTCCGTAGTTGAATTGTCTCCATCGCAACGTATGTTTAATTTGTCATATCATAATATGAACGATTTTTATTTTTCGTCTCTCCTAATACACTAACCGATGTATCTTGCGTTTAATTCGTTGGTTGGCGCCACAATCTGCAACTCATATGGTGTCCAAATATTGCATAAATTATGTGAAATGGTTATTATAATCTTGCAGCAGTGCAAAACGGGACATAACGCACGATTATAAGACGATTCAGAAAAACGCTTCAAACATGCTTATCATTAATACATTTTATTTAAACTATAACTCCCTAGTAGAATATGAATGCTGCAACAGGCCAGGAAAAATTATCTGTCTCTGTTGTCAAGCAATTTGCTAAACGGATCCAGTTAAAGTGGAAGAAGGGAGCAATGAGCTGCAAAACGGCGTACAAGAATTGAATTTACCGTGGCAAATTGACATGTATATCGCCCACTGATTGACGCATATCCTTTCCTGAATACGTCATGCATTTTGGCAAGCTTCAAAAATATTATATGTTCATTATTAATGGGCATTACGTTCGGGCTCCGCTCGACTTCAGTATAACTTTTTCCTAAATATGGAAGGCTATTCGTATGTTGATGTGAAGAGTGCATACGTCCGTGGAGCTCAATTGATTGACCAAATAATTTGCAAAGATTTAACACTCAAAGATATTAAAAAACAATCTGATTTTGTCAACAATTTAAAAACGTTATATCAGTTATCAAATGTTGTTGCCTTAAAGTTTCCCAATCAATATAATTTAAATATAATGCCAAATGCCTATCTCTTCTACAAATAAGAAAATGGAATACAGAGTTAATTTATGATAAGCTACCTACTCTAGAGATCATCAATTATTGTATATAATAAGTCGAATTGCTTCATTAGTATATCAGTAAGAAATTATGTAACCTGCTTTACAAAAATGGTAGAAACATTTTGCGGCAGGCAACAACTCACGAATGATTCCTTAAGATTACTAGAAATTATCAGCGATGACTCTCTTTATAAAATATCTCTACATTTTGGCACATGAGGTTCCATGCTTTTATAACCTTTGTGACGCAAAGGTTTAGGATGATGTTATGAGTAAATATGTTGCCTATGGTTTCATTTATCCGCGGAATAGGTTAGTATTCTGTTCTTACACCTTGGTTAACATTAAATTGGTAGTCAACACAAAAACGAACTGTGCCACGCGTTTTTCTACTGGAGAAATTGGTGTGGCTCATGATAAATGATCTCATGGCGACAATATGTAGTATTTTCAGGTGTGCTTCAGCTTTAACTCAACATGAAGACCGATAGCAAACAATTCGATTATCGTATAAAGGTACTTGTTTCGCATTTTAAGACATAATGTCTGAAGCAAATTTAGCCTACAAAAGGCCTCATCAGGATTTAATTTAGCCGGTAATTACCTGTCTTCTTCACTGTGGAAATTTATTACCCGGGCGTTTTATTCTCATTGAGTCTGTAAGAGTTTGATAAGTAATTGTATATTTTGTTGATGTCGCTAAACTAGAACGTGATTTTTGTTGTAACAATTGACGAAGCCCGAAATTTCGCTATATAATTAAAAATTATTGTTTATATATGTTGTCTACTACGAGACGTTGAATGCACACTTGTCAATTGGCTTAACTATTAAAATTTACTTCGCAAGGAGGAAATGCTTGTTTAAGGAAAAATTAATATTAATTTTTATTATGCAGGATTACAAAGTCAAATTTGTGAAGAAAGCGGTGTGGGGCATTTATGTTTTCTCTAAATGTTTACTCAATATATATAACCAAACTTATCACAATTTTAATTGCAATAAAGGAGGCTAAACAATGAATGTTTTCCTAATGTTAGTAACAAGTATTTGGAATGGCGATTTATAATTATGTTGTATTACCTTACTAGGGAATTGCCTGTTAATGCCCATCACTGGGAATAGTCCACATGTTTCTAAAGGAAATGATGCTGTGTTGGAATAACGTGATAAATGAATTAAAATAGAAGGATAATAAGTATTTGTTTGCAAAATGCATTTGTCGGAAAACAATACAAAGGCATACACATGAATAATTAAAAGGGTAATGTTTACATAGATTTGGGTTGGCATCAACTGATGAACAATATTACTGGCATACATAAGTTAAATTAGATTAGAGGAAATGGTTCACGTTCTAATAACGTTCTTTTTATTAATTCAATAAACCTGTGTGCATGCAATAAAGACGCTTGCGAAAAAACGGACTTGGAATAGCTCTTCGCTTTTTACAGAAGCAGTACCATTATGAAATCTGTAAGGTTCGTTCTGTGGAAAATATTAGCAATAAATCTGGGCAGGTGGAATAATTACTGTCAAATATTGTAGACATGTGTATATCGTAAATCATTTCGCATGTGTCAGTAAGTAGCCATCGCGCGTAGTAGATTGTTGGCAACAAAACACATAAGGAAATTTAAAGCGATTAATAAGTAAACAATTTAGTGAGAGATGCGTCACGCTTACATGCATGAAAACAGAAGCACTAATAGTTGTCTTCTGTGACATAGCATATAAAAGACCATTTTTCTAATAAAATGTTTGATAGAATACTTGGAATTCCATTCAAAATTATGCAGCCAATTGATCCTCTACCGAACGAGTAAATTAGTCCTTCCGGTATATATATTGCTGCTGAATTTGTTTTGAAACCTTGAGCACACTGATTTTATTTGCAGTAGTTTTGGAATACCTAGCTGCTAAATAAAGTTTGCTTGACGAAACGAAACATTTATTTAAGGGCACTTAAAGAACAAACTCCTGATCTGGGCTTAATTCATCTTATCCATTTTTGCACGTGTTTTGGAATAAGGAACAAATTATTTTTTCAAACAGGTTGCCGTACACTACCCTGTATCACTGGATAAATTGCGGCCAGAATATCAAGAGATTTTTAAGCTAACCTCAGTAGAAATTTACTATCAATTTCGAATAGTGGAGTTTATTAAAATTGTCCATACACTCGCTAGATGTTACTAACATAATTGAGAATGGTTTATTAGCAATTTCAAGAATCTTAACAATAAAGTTGTTTGAATCGCTGCACTTACCCTGTGTGCTCTTCCGCTAGCCTTATGTTATTATTATTAGAAGGTCTCAATAAAATTAAGATATTTATATTGATATTGTTGCTTAGCGTCTGCTGTCTGGTAAGATTGCAATGTCTTCATTTCATATTGCATTCTAAACCACACAACGTTTATTATTTTGCAATGGTTTTAAGCAAAAAACTAAAATTAAATTTTGCATATGACGTAGTTTATTAAAGTTCAAATCATAATATTTTGGATAGATTTTACATAAATCTTTATAGATGCTTTTGAACTTTTGACTGTTATTGCGATTATTTGCTCTGCTTATAAATCCACATTTGATTTACTTCAAATTACCGATCAATTATTCCTCTCCACTTTTGTCATATTTTGCGTCACTGTAGGTTAATAGCGATTGCTTTACTTACTCTGCGACTGCAATATTCGTTCAAAAGTCACTACCGGTTTATGCATAGTATGGTCGAGTAAACAAGCTTTTGATGGAGTTAGAGGCAATTTTCGCCAAGCTTTCCGCCTAGTTGGCATAATGGCCCAGGCTTTACTCATTGATCTGCATGAAGGAGGGAGGCTATTTGCAAGTGATCTTGAAACCTTATCATCGGTATCAGAGATATTGCAAAGCGCATATATAGCTCTGTCTTAAATTCACTTTTGATAAACAGTATGTTATTAAGCCATGAACAAAGAAACGGTCCGCGTTTTTCCTAACGTTTTGAAGTCAAAATTGCAAGAATATCCTATATACTACTATAACTAATGCGAGCCAATATGCTTCAATATTTTGCAGATTACATTGTGAAATAAGCTCGAGTCAAGTTATGTTCGTCAAATAACAGATGCTCCCAATTCTTGACCCAAATTCGAGGCTTTTCCGCCGAAATTCTCTACTAGGCTATATGGTGCAAGTTTTTCCCTGCACATCAGTTTATTCCAAAATAATTTTATCTGAATATTATAGGTGCATGGGTTTCGTTCTCCTACATTTTCACTGTCGCGAAGATATGTTCAAAACTACTGGCAAATACATTTAATGTAGAAAAGAAATCACGGCACTACTGCGTGACAAACCATTCATTACTGCAGATTATTTAACAGCAACAGATTAATTCACACGCTAAATCATACCGACAGGAAACAGATGCGTTTTGTTAGTAAACTGCAACCTTTTAACAAATATTTGTATTTGGGTCCTTCCCCTCTCTATGGTAGGTCCCTCGAGGACTGCTGACAAGTATGCGTTGATGGACAGATATTCTGACAAGAATGTGGCTCTGAAAACCGGCATTAGTTTGAAGCGAGTTTAAATTACGCTTGATGTCTTATAAAACCAAAAGTGGATGGTTGTACCTGTATACTTATACAAACTTATATATTATATACCGTTTATAACCTTATGAAAGCTATATTTCTTTAATTAAAACTGTGCATCTAAACTAAGTCAAATGCCGGTGAAAGTATTAACAAATTTATTCAGTCAGAGGGCACACCAATGTATTAATTACTTCCGAGAGACCGATATTTGGACCACATATGTGACAAAACACATGTAAATGCGGATGCATAAGATACATTAACTTGCGCGCCCAATTTTCAAAGTCGCAGGAATAAAGGAGCAAAATTATTCTGTCATTGTGCTCTGTTTGCTATGTACCCATAAAATATAAGCAGTACAAAGTATTTTCAAAATGTGAACAATGATGGTGTTTTCTCTGAACTTTATGAGAATGCATTCTGATGAACTACCTACGCACTAATTCGATAGAGCATTAGATTTTTCCGTGTAGCATTAATTGCAAGCGATTTTTAACAAATAAGGAACACTTATCTTATCGAACATAATTTAAATCTGCAAAATGCATTGGTGCTCTATCGAAATTACCTAGCCTAACTTTGCAAATTCCTGCAGCCATTCTGGGCGTCTTGTTAAGCGGTAGGTTAATAATCATGTAATTCACAATAGTTGAGCTTCGAAAAAGTTATTTTCTCTTAAGGCCAATGTAAGTAGCAGGAAAGATTAAATCCAGTCCTTTTTATGCAATTTTATGCATAACACATCCTATAGTCATTAAATCACATAAAGTATAATATGATCCAAAAGTATACATATATATGTATACATTTGTATATTTGGTCTCGTTAACTTTCCAAATCCGCAAATGCTGGTAACGATAACCTTTCCAATATGTACAGACGCTTCCTGGGAAACGTAGTAAACGTCGTCGTACAAAATTGGGATTCAGTTATTAGATTTATGTTGCTTAATGGATACATGGTTTCGTATCGAACTAGTTAATTAAGAAACATGTTATGATAAAAATTCTCAACTTTATCTGGACTTCAGATACACGGAGCTAAACAAATCAGAATCGACGCGTACAGAAATCGAGCAATACAAACACGAGATGCGTGTCTTAGATATATATATATATATAATAATGATGTTGAATAAAAGTTCAATTGCGAAGTGAGCGTAATGTGTTAATGGTTTCAAAATCGCAATGCATACGAATTTGACTAATAACGCAATTATTGAGACAACAAGTTCAACTAAATTTGCGTTGGAAATCGGTATCCCTCGGGTGTTTATATAAAGGAATATTGCACACAACTTGTCTGATAAGATGAACGACAGAATAACGCAAATAGGTAAAACATCCATGTATTTCCTAAATTCCTTTGACCGCATGTGTTATATTTGTACGATTTTGAGTTTATACGCAATTACCTACCGGCGAAGTGTTTTTCTGCACGCCAATAAACTTCATCAGACCGTCCATTATAATCATCAACGTCCGCCTCATTGGTATCAAAAATCACATTACACGCGGAATTTGCTACTGTGTCCATTAAATTTCCCTTGAAGAAACATGAAATTATTTTACTTGCGTATTCTATACTCTCAGCAGATAAGCCTATAGACGTTATTGGTGATTTAACTTCATCTTGGTAGCACACACTTGGTAAAGTTATTGCTAATTTCATATAATTAATCTTGTATGGACAACTAATAACATATTATTATTATTATTAGTCAGTTATTAGATTTATTTTGCTTAATGGATACATGGTTTCTTATCGAACTAGTTAATTAAGAAACATGTTATGATAAAAATTCTCAACTTTATCTGGACTTCAGATACACGGAGCTAAACAAATCAGAATCGACGCGTACAGAAATCGAGCAATACAAACACGAGATGCGTGTCCTTATATATATATATATATACATATATATATATATATATGTATATATATATATATACTAATTGCAAATATCAATAACGACCCATGTGTTTTCAATTGAATTTGCTTTATGCAGACCGGTTTTTCTGTTCATATAACGGGTATTTTCTTATTTTCTATACCTGGCTTACATTATTGAAATGATACCTCCAAAACGTGCGTTTGCCATTCAAGCGATAATGCGGCAAATGCAGGTATTTTGTTGTCGATGGTAAATGTTGATTTACTTTTACATTGATTTTAATGAATTATGTCCGACAAATCGGATTTCGGAAGGATGAGAGTAAGCCGTCTTTATGAGTTGAAGTCTACATGCGCAGAAGTAACGCTAGACTATGTGTTGAAATACCAAGGAAGGATTGCTTCGCGATCAACTTGCTTAGTGTCGGAGTGTAAAGAATGGATTGCAATTATTTTTTAAGGAGCACAAACTCTTAATTCAATATATTTACATGTAGATCATTTCAGCTTTAGCCGACAGTCTTGAAAAGCTTTTAAGAGGTTCCTTAGTGTATTATTGTATTCGCTGTGAGTAAGCCCGACTACTAGAATGCAACCTAGAGATGCCCACCTAGCATATGTTCCTTTTACCAAGTTGCCAATAATTATTTGTAATAGTGCCGGTGCAGTATGGCTACAAAAGGTAAGGCTTTTGTATTATTGTAAACTCATGTGCGTATTCATATTTGATATCTATCTGGCGGATTCTTGCAAGTCTACTTGATATAAGGCGTGACATATATTAAAAAGGCAGAAACGGTATGGTTATCTGACAGGTTATCTATCCGCTGATTAGGCTAGTGTTTTGATTTTGCTGCTTGTTTAATGTAAATTATTAGTCGCCCGATATAAGAACCAATCTACCGGGTTTTGTAAGAGAATATTTTTTCATGGCATAATATGGTTGTTTTACTATGGATGATATTCGGTATATTTAGAGACGCTGCAACTCTATCTCAAAATTCAGACGGATAGTAAACTACAGGACTATTAAAGGGGCTATTATAGCCCCGCCTGGGCAATCCTTGTTAACAGCAATAAGCTAATAGGTAACTGTGTCGGCTTTACGAGTATCAATTATCGCTTCCCAAATGTATTGAGCGATTCAATGTTAGAAGAACGTGAACCGGATTCCATCTGCACCAGAGGCAGTTCATGCTTTTTAGATTCATGTTTAACCTAACCGAGATATCAGTATCGATTTCTAAGCATTCAATCTACAGTTCCACGGTGTTAAAGGGGTTCCGAGGAATTGCGATGTGCTAATTTGTGAAAACAAACAAGACATGGACCCACCGGAAATTCCTACCGATGTGGATTATAAGATAATGTTGATATGATGAAGATGATGATGATAAGCTTCACAGTTTGGAAGTGATTTTCAGAGAAGATCATGCGCATGATATCCGATATTGCCATACTTGTGGCAAGTACATTTTTGGTGTCTAACATCATTCATTTCGGTGCAACTGTAGCACTTCTACAATACTTACGTTACTCACAAAACATCTTTCAAATAATCTACCATCGCCCTTTGGACTTCGGATGGACAGTTACTTCGATCCACTGGGAAGTGACGAATGAGTGAGCCGATCTGCAACACTAGGAGAGTTACTGTAAGCTCATTGGCAATACGTCGCGCACTAAGCAGAAGTCACGTGTTAACTTCCGCACCTAATCGTCAGCCCTCGGTAGCTCAGTGGTAGAGCAACGGACCGGAAATTCGTGGACCGGGGTTCGATTCCCCGTCGAGGCAGATTTTCGTGTGGAGTTTAATCGTGACTTCTGCCTTCTACAATACTTATAAAAGCTTTTAATGGTCAGTGATATACGATGATTGAGCACTAGAATTACCTCTGAGGTGCAATTATGTTTATAGTAAATAATTGTTGAAAAAAGTCCACCTGACAAAACAAGAGCTCTCAAAGGACGTTGCTCTCCTTTTGTGACAGTTAACTTTCTCTGGTTTTACAGTCGTGAATGCGAAATAGAAGATACTGCACAACAATGAACTTATCAAGTTTCGTAGACTGATTCTTATTAAATGGTTATTATAGGGTTATTAAATAGTTATGCAGTAAGATAGATTGCTGTAAGTAACTATATCATCCACATATCGCACAATATGGCAAGGATGTGATTTCATTCAAAAGTAGCGCCGCTAAATGTGTCTGCCACACCGCACCACAGTGGTTTCTCAGCAGTTCAACAATAGTTTGCTCAGTTAAATTGAAGTGAGTAGTTGAAATTCGAAATAGTTAAAATAATGACAGTATGACCACTTTTAATAAGCCCAAAAGCCGCATATTTCGGAAACTGCTCCATTCTATTAAGTTCACTTATACTGACTGACTGCAGCCATATAATTGTTCGCCAATGTTAGAACTTACACGTGTGGTTGTAACTGGAGCCTCTGAATGCAACAATTACTCCTACTCGAACAAAGAAAACAAGGTACAACCAGCTGGCAGCGCTGAAATGTTTATTCAAGCCAGAACCGATAAATATTTTAGGGAAAGTTACCTAGACGAAGCCACGGATGTGTGTAATCTATATTCATCACACGCACTTAGTCAATAGCATGTGCGAAATTGGCTTGGAAGTGGAGCCCCATACTTCACAGTAACTGTGTTGCTCTTGTCCATTATTTTTATAGTTAATTGTTCCTAAATTCGTTGCGTAAATTATTTCAATTTATTCCGTATATGAACTGTGCTTGTCGTAACTAACCTCGTTGTTACTTCTTGGTTAATTCGTACGGAACATTTTTGCAAAAATAACCAACACATCTTTATTTTCATCTTAAACTGAAAGAAGTTAATTAACGGATACTGACATATTGCATTTGATAAATATTTCTTATTTAATTACCATATATTTAACCTATGATTTTTTCACGCTGTTTCCTTTGGAAATACCCTTGGGTCAGTAAATGTTCATGCAACTGAATTCTACGTTCCTAGATTTAACAACGACGCATTATTTTGACAGATGTCAAAAAGAAGAGCTTTGCAAGTTTTGTTTATTCAACTCCCATTAAGTTGAATTAAAATGAAGTGCCGTTTCTGAAACAATATTAAGGAAACCGTAGGGAAATTTATTTTTCGTCTTCCAAATAAGGAATATATCTGTTTAAATAAAGCCTTTATGTTAGCTTACATTTAAATACTGAGGTTGGTTAGCAGCGCAGTCTTTGTATACTTATAGAGAAAACACGATATTCGGAAGTACCTAATTTGTTGCCTATTATGATATGATATATTAAATAAATTTGCGTGATCGAAGGCGTATATTTGTTGCTTATTGTTTTCTTTCCTCTATAAATTTTTACCTAGTTTTTCGATGGTAATGGTTCACTTAGTTTAATTTTAAATAATATAAGACAGATGTAGCAAAACCACAAACGTATAAATTTTGTTAAAATATCCTTCCATTCAACAAAATAGGTTACATTAACATTTGGTAATCAACGGTCCATGCCTAACAACTTAGGCCGCTATGTGTAGCGTTGTAAGCATGTTTTTATTCAAAGGCTTTTGCTTAGGTAAGTGGGATCCAAATTTGTGCATTTCTGTTTCGCATTTCTGTGATCGCATGTAAAACACTTTTTAAATTTTTAATAAACGTTTTTATTAAACAGTACCTGTTTTGTACAAGCGGATGAATATTTACAGAGAGTAATAGAACTTTAAAAGAAGAAGAGCCCATGGAAAATCTGTACTACACACAGCTGAAATATGCGACATAATTTGCCGCAGGTCAACTCATACTTACTCTTCTAATTAAAGTTTTGTTTGCGTAATTCGAAGATCAGAATCCCTGTTGAAGTAATTTCATCAACTCATGAGTAGGTCAATAAGACCCATTAATTCACTTGCTAATCCCACAGATGAATAGTTTTGCGCACCTTTCATATTGCATTATACCTCGTGAACGGCGAAATCGTATTACCGCGAGATTTTGTAATTTATGGATTTTCCGTGCTTCGCCTAGGGCGATTAATCATTAGTCAACAATACTACAAAAACAGGGGTATGCAGTTGCACGAGAAGAGCCGAATGGAGGCCACTTCAGACCAAGTACATTTGCTGCGTTTGAGCGCACCGAAAATGTGCAGTCCTTTACGACCGAACCTATTGTTATGTGCACAGACATTATAGCCGAATGTCAGAGCACATATTTTGACCACAGATGGATTGGAATGCGCCGGTTGGCCACTATGGTCGTCACTCCAGCCATAACCTCTCCGAAAGAATTTAAATACCAGCATGCTTGATTTGAGAACGATGTGGAACTGTGCAGAGATTTTTAATAATTAATCCACTCTTTACTGTAATATACCGCAGACATCAGCAATACTATCCACTTTGGAATTTGCCCGCTCATCCAACTGCAGGACACATGTAGATCGACGCATTTGATGCAGATTACTGATGTGGATTTGGCCATAGCACAGTGCCATGAATTGTAACAATATAAGTGGGATGACAGTCAGTTAGATGGTCATCAACATGTACCATGCAGTTTGAAGAAATATGTATTTCCGTGTCCGCTGTAGCAATAATCCAGCAACACAGAACATCACAGACCACTGGAAGTTTCACCTATAGAAACCTTGTAGAACTCTTTAATGAAATCTATGTAGAATGCGTTGACACAATTCATTGCGTATAACCATTTAAGTTTCTCCACATGTGGAATAGTAAAGCATGAGTGAGGTGGTATAAAACTGCGATTTACGGGGTCTTTAGAACTATCTTTGGAACAGCTTTACTAAACAATACTTAGCGATTTAAATAGCAAATTTTTTTGGATTATCAATCTTGGAAAAAGGGTTCAAGCCCCGCGTTACTAATTACTTTGAAATGAGTATTCATAAACCGTCCAGTTTAAGTACTCAGTCACGAAAAATGCGAAGCAAGATGAGATGGATTCACAAAGCAAAATTCATATGTGAAACGTGGCCAAATTGGATGCCTAAATTTAGAATTATATTCATTCAGTCAATAACATTCTTGCATTTTATAATCCCCCTATTCTATAAATCAGATGAAAACCCACGTATTTTGTATGTTGGCATTTCCGTACCGTCAGTCTGACAAGTAATTAACAACATTTTGCAGCTATTATCTGCGCAGTCTGGGAATTACGCATTATACGTATGAAGATCATTATGAAATTAAGGCTATTATGTTTTTTAAGCTCTCTGATCCATTGTTGTTAACAGCAAGATTTGCTGGATTGCGGCAACGTTTTTTTATTTATATTAGGTTTCATTTTGCAGTATTAATAAACAAGTAATATAATGAATACAGCATCGCCAGTCTTGGTATGTTGTGGCAAAACTTTCAATCTGGAGTTGACGATTTAACTACGGTTAGTTTCCGCTCAGAGAGAAAACCGACTCTTAGTTTTTAATGGCAACGCTTTTGTCTCAAACACTTACACCTAATCTGTAAGATTTTGCATTCCTGTTTTCAAGGTGAAATGTTGCATGGTTATAAAATAGAGCACATATTTTTACGCTCATTTCATTGATTAGAATCCTTACTCATTGTCCTACTATTTCAAAGATATACGCAATAGGTACTTTAATATTATGCTAATAGTACAAATTCTGCTTTTGCCGAAACATATTTACCTTAGTACAACTAATTCAATTACCATTCCAGACGGACGCTTGCAGCAATTCTGTAATTTATAAAACTTAACAAGTTAAAAGCATTGTCATATTGCTGACTGCATATGCTCGTTTACTAAAGCATTCATTACAACAAAAGCCCGATAAAATAAATCTATGTACGATGTCCTTCATTTTCTTGACACTATTTTAAACATTTTTTCAACAGCCATCTAAGTTACGGAAATATTCTAAAGCTTGTGTTTTCATCACTTAATTCAATCCAACAATCATGTGTATTTTTATTCAAGTACGCATACATATTGTTTGATGTTCGCATGTTATCTTGCATTTGTACCTGAAGTTATTATATAAAGAAACAATCAAACGTCTTTACCGAAAAGCACAATTTGTGCCCAGTTGTTTATATTAGCTCTTCATTATTTTGATGAATGTAAAGGATGATACAATCGCCTGAAATTGAAATATTCAAGGTATCACAATCATCTTCCAGCTAAATTTAATATGCAATGATAATGCAATATTCGAATTCTGCTACCCTTTCCGGTTTGATGAGTTAAGTTATCTATTCCACGCGAGAAAACAGAGAGATCCTTAGAGCTAAATTCAAAGCGTTAGCTCTGTTCGTTTGTAGGACTAGAGACATATGACAACATGTATGTTTCGATAGTAACTTAAAGGATCGCCCCGCTGTTGAATACGCTTTACTAAGACGACATGTTCGCGTGAACAGCCCAAATGCTGAAAAATTTAATATTATATAGTCATACATTGCAGAAGTGTAAACATTCATTCAAGTAGCCAATCCTATTATTAGTCTCACAGTAATAGTTAACGCAAGCATTGTGGCAGTATGTGCGTTATTGTCCCAATCAGTTTAGGTTGGAGAAAGATGCGAATATATAATAACACTGAGGAAACCGAAGTATTTCAATGTTTTGCCATTGTGTGGGGCATGGTTAATTGGATAAGGTAAATGTTGGCGACCGAAATCGGGTCATCACAGAACAATAGCTGCTTTCATGTTGGATGACAATGAACGACACACGGGGAGGCCTAGAGTTGTGAGTAAACCAGCTGAAACATTTTAAACTCCCGATCAAGCGTGTCGACTGAGGGTGTAATATAATACTTTAAATGTTGTCGCCGACTAGTCTTAAGCATTGATCTATGACTGACACTGGTTCATTGGTTTTGCATGCGCGCGTAGGCACGCAAAACTGTATGGTTCATGACGCAACCAGTTGCGCGTTGTTGCATATGTGTGCCGACATGTACACACCATATCATTAAGTTAAAAACATAAAACGGATAAAGCATATTTGATAGTCACAAACGCCAAGGGAGAACCTCACCCCGGGAGATGCACACCAGCATATAAAACGGTCAGTTTACACGATGAATCGGGTCTAGATAAGGCAGCAAGTCGAAAAATTGAAAATGCATTTGGATCGCCTCAAATTTGGCTAATATTCTACAACCGGTAACTTACCGGAGGAAATAAATTTAGGCAGAAATCTCAAGGCAATTATTCATTTGATGTCTCCCAAGCAGTGTTTTAAATTATAATAGTGATATAGGGTGTAGGTGATGCTAAAAGAGCTAAATGTGGAAATCACTTTCAAGGAGGATCAATCAGTATAAATTAGGCTATCACATGAACAATGCTGGAAACAATCGTCTGTGCTTGGTTCTGTAGGCAGTCAAAATGACCTGCAAATTTCAGACGATCGGATCGTCTGCCGACATTCTGTCTACGTAGGCCTCCGGATCACAAATGCATCGACCGAAGCGGAATCTTACTGCTGTTCTAGAGCAGGTGGCAAGATAATGGAAACAACAATTGAGACCATGCATCAGTATTCTAGCCTAATTCCTATATCGGTAGAATGATAGCAGTCATGATTGTGACTTCAGCCATAACGAATGGGACGTAAATTTTTATTATTGATCAATGACTGAAGCTGGTTCAACAATTATCAATTTTGAATGCTCGCATAGGCAAGATAATCGGTGCTTGTTTGGTGCAACACTGCCTTGTTTCTTAAGTACGCTACAATTTTACACTTTATTCCGTTATATTCCTACGCACAACGTCGATTAAAAGGTTCACTTCTCTATTTGGACCACCTGATATCGGACAGTGACATAACGGCGCAGGCGCTCAATATGATTTCGGCAAACAAGCTGAGAGGTCATTGGACTTTAGATTTCGTTAATTTGCTTACAAGCCAGCCGTATTACGGTGGCCAATTTAAGATAATTAGAGAAATTTTAATATGTGATACATGCTTTGGTCAAAAAATAAGGTGGTGGCGAGGAGAGATAATTTAGGAGTTCCTTTTTTCTTGCACCTACAGCAGGCTTATATAGTCAATGAATACCTAGGGAATAAATCTGGTCGAACCATGAGGACCGACGTTAGGTCAGACATCCTTGGATGCAAAATTGCCAAACGACTCTACAGATGGTTACGCGGAGACGACCGGTGCGGTCAATGAGAGTACAGATGCCTCTTTAGAATTGGGGTCGGATATATGTTTATCATTAACAGTGTGTCCTTCATAATATAGCAAAGTTCTAGTTATCATCGACCGGTTAACTCGCTGATCGGTGGCGTTAATTATGACTAATTAGATACGCGAAAACATTTATCAAATATTGGATTTCCATTGGCCAGTATGATATGGAATACTGAAATATAATATCGCGGTCAAATGTACATATTTGAGTCAAAAGCGTTTAACGTGGCATCCAGATGCGGAGCAGTTCACCGCATAAGTTGCAAACCAACGGAGTGACAGAACGGTTCAACCGGATCAATATTTTCGCATAACCTGCACGAAGTTGTAATGGGAAGAATCATCGCATATATTAATGTTTGTGTACCGGACCAGCATTTAGTGGAAAAAAGCTTCGGCTATTACAGTTACGTGACGGTCAACTACTGTCCGCTGCACGGGAAATAACCTGCGGTTGAGGATGGGTCGGTCTATATCAAAGTTAGATTGCAATTCGTAATAGTGGGCTTTCGTCCCCCATTGCTCAGTGGCATAAGCTGCTAGGTTCGATCCCTAGTAGGCGACCGAAGGATGGGCAACTCTGACTTGCCCCAAAATGGCGAAAGGCGCGTCTATTTTTTTCCGGATTGGTAGCTTACCTATACGGCTTGGAAACTACTTGCGATGAGCCAACTTGAATCCCACAGTTATTGTTTGACAGAAAGCCAATCTTTGCGCTGTATATTTACTCACTCAAGCCGGGTGTGTGGGAAAAGCTGGTATTGCAAAATTAACAACTAAAAGCAATTAGAAGAAGAGAATCTGAAGGCTGACAACATGCAATAAGAGGAAATATGATGACAGGCATGTGGCTCCTAAGTGAACTAGAATTCTTAGTCACTTAAAAACAAGGCTTGTGACCTGGGTTATCCGAAATAAACAGGATTGCTCGCTTCTGCTTAAACAACTTTTTTCCGATAGCACTGCAATTTTATTCGCATAAGTGAACGCAAGAACAGCTTGCACAATTCTGACTGAATATTAAGTAGTGAGCTATGTAAATGGTGAATATGTGTTGTGCTTCCCGTATTGCATTTTTTTGGTGTATCTGCCATAGAACAATAAATAATGTGG
The DNA here is from genome assembly GCA_944474145.2 of Dicrocoelium dendriticum. NCBI lineage: Eukaryota > Metazoa > Platyhelminthes > Trematoda > Plagiorchiida > Dicrocoeliidae > Dicrocoelium > Dicrocoelium dendriticum. The sequence continues at coordinate 105,118,060 of OX104067.1, forward strand.
CCTCATACTTCACACAGTGATCTAGTTGCTATAAGCGGCTGTCGCGTCACTCAGGTTAGTTAGGTATTCATTTATAAACTTTATCGTTTGAAAATTGTGAATCTGCGTTGTACTTCCATTTCGTTTGTGCACCTGCCCTAGACCGATAAAGTATATGTGACCTCATACGCACGCAGTGATCCATTTGCATTCTAGTATATTCTCAACCAATTCAATCGATTTAGCTGAGCGGTAGTGCATTCGCTAGTAGTATGTGCTAAAGTAGACAGTTAACATCGAAAAGCAACTAAGATCAATTCATTCAATGATGAAGGCGTCCAGTTTAGAAGTTCCAGTTAAATAGTTACTTCACTTTCTCGCTTCAAACCAAAGGCCAGCGCTGCAAACATAAACATTTGTTTCTAATCATAGGTGAACTAACTGGAAGCAGGTTGTCAGGAAATGCATGTATTCCATAGATATGCCATTCTTATATATACACATAGCATTCTTTATGGCGGTCCGTTACGAGTGTGAATTTTACAAACTCTCTGGCTGCTCGTCATCAATCGTATCGAGAACATCGTAATATAGTGTGCGTATATTGTATACTTGGATGTCCGGCAAACATCAAACGACAGTTTTATGGCGTAGGTTTGTTCCAACTTATTTCATTATTCTCAAGCTAAAATGAATCCCAGATTTCTTTGAACCAGCGATATATGGATCACAGTTTGTCAACAATTCCCGGTTTTTGCAGAGCACATCTACGGTGTGTATGGAAAATTGAGCAAAGCAAAACAGAACTGTTGTTTTCTGTATCTTGACATCCTCACCAGTAGCAGGATGAGAGATTAGTTAGGCGGCCAGTTTAACGTAAATCAATTTGGTCCGGTGTGCATGGGCACTTCATCAGCTTCACGATAGTGCAGCGCAAACGACCACTTGTGAAGACTGTAGTTAGTTGTGTCAGAGGCATTTACTCGGACAGCTGCGTGGATGGTGAGCTAGATTTATTGATAATACTGCAAATGGTGAAGGCCAGGACTAGAAGATTTATCTAAAACACAATCAGGTACGAACGCCCAAGGACACAGAGCAAATAGCGGGCAAAATCGAAATGTATATTTTGTTGCTTCTTACAAGTGAATTAACCACACCAAGGAGAAGCAAGCATAATACGTCAAACTTGCATCGAATTTAATATGCTGCAAATTGGTCTAGCACAAAGAAACACGAAATTTGCCCATACATCCAAGAATGAAACCTGGTAAATGCACCAGGTGCATAAAATATCTTTGCAAAGTAAGTCTCATATGCAGGATAGTTGAGAAAGGACTAAGGAAATTAATGACAAAGGAAAATAAAGGTTCCTCGTAATTATGTCCAAGAATTCCACTAACCTTAAAACCCGTGCTGGCGTAGACCAGCAGGCTTCCTAGGTATTCAAACAAATATTAGGCTCCTGTCAACGGATATCCCTAGACTCAAGGTTCCGTGTTGTTTTACTTCACCGGGATGCACGCGTCATAAGGTTGGCGGAGGCTGTTTTCATAAGCCAAATGAAATCAGCCCCGAGCAATCAGCTTAGCGAGTTTAGGCCGAAGACTGAAATAAACTTTAAGTAAACCTAAATAATTCATTTTTCACTACGTGCTTATTAGGTCGCATTAAACGTTTGAAATATCACTGTGCACGGTAACTGAGACTAAGATGCGCAAACAATACATACATCAGCCTCCGTCTTTTTGTCACCGTTCCCATATTTTTGAAAGTATAGAATGATTTACTCAGTTTCTTAAAATAAAATGAAACAGTTTGCATTTTGTGTGTGGATTCAAAACACGGTTAATAATAACGGCTAAAAAGTAACTTCCAACAAGAGGATCGAGCGCATATTATTTATCAGCTTACCAAAATTAAAAAAATTAATTTGTGATGAATTGTTTTCCTAAAGTTTTGACCACAAGAGCTACGAGCCAAAGTGCGTGCGCTGCTCTCGAAATAAAAGGCGTAGGGATATGATATTTTATCTCCAGATTATTGTAGTTTTTCCCTAGTTCGTGATTGATTATACATGCGGCCATAACTGAAAGGAAGTTTAGGTATTTCATATACTTCATAACTCAGTTAATGTGTTATATTCAACTCACCTCTTTAAGCTACCTGAAGGACACTTCTGCGTTGGAATAAGGCAGTTTCTAATAACCTTATTTTTGAAAACTTAAGTGTTCTTGTTACTTAATTACTTAGAATGCCGTGTTCCACTTTGAAAAAAGTGATGTCGCTAAAATGGTTGCATATTAAGCGGCATGTGAAAAAAGAGTATGCAAAATGGCTTACAGCAAAGTTCCACGGTATTTTCTTAGCTAGGAATTTTTTATCACGCTCGCACGCAAAAAGCGAGTATGCTGCATAATTATAGGCTTAATTTACCCTATCTGTCTAAATTTTAGGATTAACCGAAATTTTTATATATACAGAAGTTGGTGTAGGATATTATTTTTTTGTTTGCCACAAAGATTAAACAAGCATATCGGCGTCAACATTTCAAGTATATTTAATCGAAACGCCTGTCAATAGAGAAACAAACAGGGGAAACATAAATGACACATTTCTGAAGGGAAAATCTGGTCTGTGTTAAAAGATTTTCTTTAAATCTTTGATGTCCCACATCGATGTTCCGCGGAAAGAGTGGACATTAATTCACAAATTGTTGTGCCTCTGGTCTCCACAATACCAGGAATCGGTTAAATGTGACTTATAGTTTAATATATGCTTATCACTCTGATCACTTGCATTCATAATTGCAAGTGCAGAACAAGTCTTGCTGTATGTTTTTGCTATTTAATAAATGCTCGAAAATATTTTTCAAGGATACCATCAAAATCTCACTACAGAAGTGGTTGGTCAGCATTGTGCCCCTAAGCTTACTTTGCAACAGAATGGCTACCTTATATTTTGCTTAATTTTACATAACTTTTTCTTTGGCAGAAATAGCAATGGTTTTAATAACAATCACACCGGTCTTATCTAACCAATTTTGAGCATGCTTGATAATAGCTTTGTTTTGAAACCTGAAAGATAAACCAAATGTATTTTAGGTGGATTATTAAGAAAACTTTTAATTGTGTGCCTTAAATAAGTGATAAGCTAACATAATTTCACTTACCTAAGATTTCTATCACATTCAAAACCAAACAATATTGAAACACAGCTATGATTCCCGATTACATAGCAGATGAATGTAAAACTGCGCAATGTCAGTTCAATAATAAACAAAAATGTTATAAATACATTTCCATTATCCACAAGCAATCATTTTCACAGAAATGTGGCGAACATCTCTTTTGTTGTTTCTACTAGGTTGATTCTGAAATATATTTTGTAACTAAAAGATTGTCGTGCCAGTAATTTTGGTGGACATAAGGTTGGTATGCACAAGATGTTAGAGCTTGTCATGCAGACCACTTTCATCTAGAAAGGCTACCGGAGTATATTTCGCTCCGTAGCAGGTACATCTTCAAACAAACAAGTAGCCTGTAGTTACAGCCCACCAAACCAATCTAAATTGGGTATCAATGACATCACAACTTTATGGGACTTCGCTTCAGGGTTGCCACATAGGCAGATAGTTAGTGCCGGTAACAAAATAAATAGGTGACACGCTGGTCATCCAAATTAAAGTCAGACACACATGAACAACCGAGTCCAAACCCGTCCGTAAATTAGTAGACTCAATAAAATAATTAAAGTTACCGAACACATTGAGCACGAATTTAAACGTTATCCACGGTAGTAAATATAATACCATCATACCCAGTTTCTAAATTTAAGAAGTCACAAAGTTTGCAGGTTTTACTAAAACCTGAGAATAATTGTAATAGTTAGTTCGTCTTTCTGATCGGATGCATTCTTCCTTTATGGCCTTGTGTACATCAGAGATGAGCCATATTATAATCAAAACTACCTAGCTACAGCGTACTTTAATTCACGTTATAGTTACATCTTACATGTCACCAGATATGGTCAAACAATTTTGCAGCAATAAAAGCAAACCTTTACTTGGAAAATACAGAGAAAACTAAGATTTTTTAGCTATGCTTACAATCCCACCTGTGTCAAAAGTTGGAAGTTAAAGCGACAAAAAATATCAATATATTATGACCTTATGAATAGGCTTCAAAACAAAGGAGCATATCAAAGCCTCAACAACGAACCGGTGAATAATATTGTCTGATTATACGCATGATGCGTACTATCACCTAGTACGGGAACTAGCTGCAGTCTCGAAACACTCATAGATTTCTTGGTCACATACATATATATCGAAGCATTTTCTGTTAATGAGGGTAAAAGCTCACGGTGACTTAACTACTGAGGTAGTCGGTATCTCGCTCAGCGTTGTTCAAACATTTAGTAAGTCAATTAATCCATCATCCAAGCTGAGAGCCCATGGCATTTCAATAACCACCAATTACCTAGGAGACCGTGATATACCACTGTTTCTGATGAACAAGTTGACCTCATCGCTGCAGTCTATCACATTTCCAGATCAATGGGTACGATTATTCCTAATTCCCGGGCAAAATTATGGTCCCAAACAAAAGATTGATAATACCGACCAATGCAACACATTAACTAATCGCTCGGATATTTGAAAAAAACTGGTCAGGAAGGAGATTATGAGCTTCGCTGATAATATTGGCCCAAACAATACTTCTCGTCAAGCTTTTGTTAGCGAGCGCTCGTTAACCATATCCCAACTGCATTATCTGTATTACAAAACATTATCGATCTTTTTGGACTATGCAGCAGTACTCCTTTTTCCGGGCATACGCCAGTCAATAGACGGGGATGCTCTCAAGTTGCTGTTGCAAAAGTTGTGGAACTTTGTTATCCCGGACATATTACTAGGTTGGCTATAATCAAACATGGGTGGTAGACACCATTTGCTCACTTTATTATGCTGACGCTCTTCTTTACAATACGACGGCAGTAATGTTATAAAGAACTGCGCTCGTCTTTCTCCCTTATTTCTCTATATCAATGACCTCACCGCATCCGTAAAACATACTGGGCCGATTTTATTTGATGACAACAACAAGAGCTACCATAATCTTCGACTTAAGGAATTTCGCCAAGGCAACTGCCTATTCATCATGAATTAACTTATCTTTAGTCACGCATTCGCACGCATATAATGAAACGCTGGTGAACTAGATCGTGTATTTCGTCTGCCCTATTTCTGAAGAAGCAAACATAATAAAAATGTGAATGTGCCCATAAAGCTCTGTTCGCTGACTATTGGAACTGGTTACTCGTCTACGTTTAATTTTTCTGTACAAACCGATAGCCATATTACTCGCGCCAGATCCTCAGCGTGCACTTCATTCAACATTATCCACAAAAAATGCTGGAGTTGCGCCTCTTAAGCTGCTAACCCTCCGCATCCCCGAATACTGCATAATTACATACGACCAGAGCACAATGTGCGACTGAGTTTCGGTGGAATATATGCATGGGTAATTTAATATAAATAACATTATTGAACACTCCGCTTTGAGCTATCGATATAGTTGCAATTCATTTTAAGTTGAACTGTTTTATTCAGAGGACGAAACATGACATGATTATATATTTCTACGTGATACACAAAATGACCTTTGCCGACCTACCTACATTCGGAATACAACACAGCTCAACTCAGGAGCTTCGCAAGAACCAAGTACATACGGCACATAGAGTAAACTAGATGGAACGTTTTATATAATTACGTTTTGTCAGCACTCATTTCTCTGAAATAATCTATGAATTTTAATCTGGTCATGTAACAATGTGGTAACATTTAGCAGGAGACGTTCCAACTAGCATGATCTATATATAATAATCGCTGTATATACATGGCACAAATTCTTAGACGGCATATTCCAAGGGACGCTTAAACTGGTATGAACATCAATGATTTTCGAAACTAGGATATTGCCTTAACAAGCCATTATAAGGTAAATACGTGAAACGCATAAACCGTTGTACCATATATGCATACCACCCATGCGACATAATGACGCTTGTGTAAAAATTATGTTGTGCTTATAAAAACACAGTTTCTCACATCGGTATTTATGTGATTAAAACATAATAGTCGTGGTTCCACTCAATTTCGACAAATTCAGAAAAGGAAATCCAGCTTTCAGAAATTTACATAACTATCAATTGTATGATTCCAGTTAAACATAGTTTATTCATCATATACAAAATGTTTTTCATGGGCGTCTATTGTATATCGGTTAAGAAGCAGTAACTAGTGTAGAACAAAACAAACTAGTGAAGATGCATCTATTCTAAGTTCCTGTTGGCAGTGATAATTCCAAGTATTCTCGGTTGATTAGTTTGGGATAACTTCAATAAAATATATTAATTTCTAAATTAATTTACTTTATCGATGAGTTCCACATGCATATCTATAGTTCATATTTTCAGACCAATAAATATTACTATGCTAGATAACGAAAACGTACAAGGATGGAAAATAAAAATTTAGTATACGTCTTAATGACAAATCCCGTGGGATAAACTGAAGGGAAAATATATGTCTCACGTGATCATTAGTAATCACAGATGGAGGCTTCATCTACATGTTATGATTTAATGCGGGGGCATTGCTTTTAATAATAAATGGCGTTCTCCAGTTGTCTAAACAAAATTCAGTTTCAGATTGACACGTATTTTCTAGTAAACTGTATGACAGGCCTCGAAGTACTGCAATTGTGACAGTTAATAAATCAGCACGTTCAACGTTCATCTTACAAGGAAATCTTCAATAATTCTAAAGCATTACATGTAAGCTGGCGTTAACAAAGCAGTATGACGCGCTTCCTTTGCTGACAGCCAAGAATATGCTAAAAACATTTAACGAATGCCATTTGCATTCAAGGATTTGTGAGAATTCTTATCAAGAAGCGGATAAGCGCTTTTCGAAATTCACTACTAATTTAGGATGTTCAAAATATTTTTCATGGGGCAGTTCTTTTGCGCCAATTAGGCTGCTGCTTTGTGTCGCATATATTCAAGTTGACATTATGGCAATTTAATTATGAAATATATTGCGGTTATTGGTGGTGTGCACAACGGAAATTATTAGCTGAAATGCAGTAGGGTAAAACGATATCGCAATATGCTCATCTAATGATCCAACAAATTATTACGTTTAGCTTTCATGCAAAGTCATATAAAGTTATGTCACCAAATATATATGTTAGTTATTCAGATGAGCATTAACAGAATATTGTTGACTTTTCTTAATACAGTTTAACTATTTTTCGTTATTTTGTTTCAAAAATATTAGAATGTTTATTGTCATATGACTGCATTCTTTTATCAACGGAGTCAAACAATTGTTATCAATCGATTTATAGGTACATCTGATTAGGCAGCGACATTAGTAGGCGATAGTTTTAACAATTTTTCTGCCGATCATCTAACAAAGCATATGCAATAAATCAAGGTTACAACGCAAGCAGGAACACTGAGCTGTATCACACGATTGACAGCATACAAAGCTTGTAACGAAGTAGAGCAACGTAGGCAACACAAAAGCTTATTTTGATTTATAGGGAAATGTGTAGATTTGGCGAGTATTTTATCATTGGGAATGTTGGTTATGTCATTTCCGTTTGACTGCGATATAAATAAGTAGTTTATTTTTTCAATTCTTTTCGCAAAATATTAATTTTTCTTAGCCAACCTGGTAAAAAAATATTCAAAATACTAGAAAACATTTGATAACTACGTGCTTAGTTAATTGTCCATTTGAAAATTCCTGTTTTTTATAAGGTATATAAGAACCAGTGAAATGATAATGTTGCATATGTTTCTGCTGGAATTGTTACTGCTGAGCAAGTTGGTTTGATGTAGGTAGCCGTATTATGTTTGTGTTTAATGGCATTTAATTAACAGGGTAAAGCATATTTAACTTATCTACGGGGATAATAAAGAAGCATACTAGCTGCTTTTAGATAACATTAATTTACGTTATTGCTTATAGTGACTGAAATCAACCTAATCTTTGTCCATCCACTGATGTGTACATTGCGATAACATCATCCAGTGGTGCGACGAATTATTGTCAGCTGACAGTGTAAATTTGAATTATATGACAACTGTTTGGTTGACTGCATGTGTATGTCATACGTTGTTCATTCTTAAACATGATAAATAGCGACAACCTATTAGTTTTACTACCTTATATTCAAAAATATATATTTGCCTAAAATCTCAAAACATTTAATTCAGCCAGAATCGCTAACGTTGTAAATCGATCAAACAAAGCTTGCTAGTGGCTCTAAAGGAGTTGGATATACCATGCCTTAGAATACACAATTATTATTAAGGATTATCTATCGTTACTCAATTAATCACAAGCAAGTGCCAACAACTGCAAGAGTGTTAACTCCAGTAAATCCACTATAGTAAAATTACCAATGACCTTAATATTCGCGTTCGCATGAACTACGAAAACCGCTGTTTACGGAAATGCAATCGATTTTATGACGTGTATATTAGCTTAGCTCAATATTGTAAGCCACAGTTACTTGCTAAATTCAGTCTGAAGTAATCTAAAAGCTTTCGGTCATCTTGCTTTCTGGAATGTGTCCTCATTTTCGAGGTACTAGTCATGTGTTGCCTGACGTGTTGTCCCAAAAGGCATGTGTTGACAAAACTGCTACGCACTGTCAGCAGGTTGCATTTGCAGGGTTCAGTGCGAGCTGGTTCCTTTCTGCACATTCGTTAATTCGGTTCGGATCGTCCTGGATGTTGACACGGTTGGATGCTGAGCGATTTGCCCTCTATATTTTTGCATTGTCTGTAAATATTTGTACCGGATAAAGAATGTCTGATGAAACGTCCTTTATGTAGACTAAAAACAGTAGCGTGGAGAAGGCGGATCCTTGTCATACACCACTGGAGACGCAAAGATTTTTAGAATATGTGTCAGCTACTATTGACTTGATTACTCGATCGTTTAAGTAGTCTTTTAACCAGGTGTGCAGGGGAGCGTTGATAACTTAAGCAACAAGAATTTAGAGGAGAAAGAAGTAATTGACCCTGTCGAATGCTTTAGAATAATCGAGGTATATAACATCCATGGCACTCCTACATCAACCGCCCTAGTCCATAATTTCCGAGTAAACAGCAAACTTTTGAGACAGGATCGCCTGTGTCTGAAACCATGTTGGGCATCAGAAATAATGTGTCGAATTTTAAATTATCGCGTAAGTCCATCAATGATTATCGATTCCATAACTTTTAATAAAACAGGAAGGATAGTATTGGTCCGTAGTTAGCAGGATCCGATCGATTATCTCCTATGTATATTGTTATGATTGTTTCATTTTCAACTCAGATGGAAGTGTATGGAATATAAGCACACCCTGTAAAATTGTTGAAGGTGTTGCTGATAGGGTGAGAGCAATGGCTTTTAGTCTTCTAGGCAGATCATGTCGATTCCAGGGTCAGTGTGTTCTCGGAGAAACTTTAATTCGCTTGCAACAGAGTCTGGAGTAAAGGTGACGTTGGATAAGCCAAGGACATTGTTTGGCAATTAATGGGGCGAAGGTTTCATGAAATTTGTATCTAACAAGCCAAACTTCAAGAGTAGAGCGTTCGCGGCATCCACAGCGGTAGTTTTTAGGCCACTGGCGGTCCTGCGTGATGGTATTCCGGGCCTAGCCTTTTGTTTGTCATTCATATCTATAGTACTACGTTGTTACTCGTAAAATGCAGCACCATTTTCTGCCGTTCGTACTTATCGACTCTAATGAGTGACGTTCAGCAGTTTGATGAATTTGTCATTCTGCCATGTGATGCCACATGGGCTTACCAAAGGTTGCCTCCAGATCTCATCTCTTCTGTTGATCCATTTACGTGTTCTGCTCCGGATCCACGTATTGGTACGGTGCGATGCTCGTAATGGGACATCCTTCGATGCTGATTGTATGGCCCAGTTAGTTTTGACTTTCAGTTTAGTTCACGCGGCATTCGCTGAGCTGTGTGTCTGTAGGCCCCAAACAACTGTTGCTGCTAAGCTGCGCAGCTTAATGTAGTCATTATTAGTTCGTTAAGCCTCTATATAGCAGCAATACTGGAATAACACACATAATCATATGCCAGGACTGCATGCTCGCTACGTCCCAGTGGATGATCGTATGCTACTGACTCAACAATCAACCCTTCATTAGTCAGGATCAAGTCCAGGAGTAATGACTTGTTTGAAACGCGATGTACGGTTGGTGGGGGATCATGGTTATACAAAACTGCCATATCCATGAAATCGAGGAGTTTCGAATTAATTGATGGCCAATGAGGGGAAATTGGTGCTATTGAAGGAACATTAAAGTCACCCAATATAAGATGGTGAGAGTACTTTCGTGAAAAAGCTTAGTGGAAGGAGTATAACAAAACGTGTTCTCCGTCTGCCAAAGTGTATGGAAGTCTATAGATAACTGCTAAGAGGCAACCATCACGCTTCTTCTGTGAACCAACAACTCGGCAAGTCGGCAAAATAGTGCGTCAGGAAAAACAAGGGAAATTTCGGTAGGATCCTCAACTTTCAAATAATCTACATAGTAGACAGCAACACCGCCACCGCAAGATGGAAAATCATTTTGAATGACTGACATTTCACTGAGGTCAATCTCTGGATCAATTATGTTTTTTAAAGCCAAAATTCCGTAAATCCTATGAGATTCAAAATTGTTGTTTCATGTCGATGGCGCAGCTCCGAGAGCTTAGATAACAACCTCTGAGTCACGGGAAAGCAACATTTTATTTTTGACGCGTCAAGAGATCGGTTCGCTGTGAGTTACCGACACAAATAGTGCCGGTCTTTTGAAGCTTTGGTAACGGTTGTTTGCACATTTGGCTGGTTTGAGATAGATGCACTTGTGACTGGCTCATCTGTATCTGAGTTCTCTACTAATTGAAGGAAAAGCCTTGACCGTATTCCTAGTGGCCCAATTTTACTGTTGTCACGCCATGATTGGATTGCCACTGATAACATTTGGAGCGCAGCCAAGCCAGCTTTCAAAATTCGTGGCCCGCTACATTGGTACTTTGTGGAAGCAATTACCGGGTGACTTTAAAATCCACGACATTCTGCATGTCGTATGGTCCTGCGATGTACCTCCATTCATCGACGTCGTACTTCTGTCTTTCACTGCTATCGGTATGCTGCAATTATGGCACATAATTAACAAGTAGCACTTTCTTCATCTCATTTTGACGTGACGAACAAGGTTTCGATTTGCATTTCTGTCTTTCTGTCCATAGCTTTTAAGGAATCTTCCGGGCACTGACAAGACAGTTAACTAACATGGGGCTTGCTAAAATAACATATTCTAGGTCGCGCGTTTTGCCCAAAGTTATTTGCAGTAACCGAGATTACCCTACGTGTGGAGATGATGGATTTCGTGCAAGACAGGTAAGACTAGTTGGGAAAATTTCAGACCGAGTGCGCAGGTATTTCAGCCCATCGGTTTTGCTTCTCGGCTTGTTTACCTTTTATCAATTCGCTAGTGGGTTCTGGGAAGTTTGAACATATTACTGTCATCGACTTTTTGTTGTGTAGTAATTGTTCTTTCTGCATTTTCTTGTGAGCGTAGCTTAGTCGAGTGAGGATGTCTGGCTTGTCTTCCGTGTACGATAGACCAAGGCTACAACAAGTATTTTTACGTGCAACTCCGTTAGTTGCACTATATTTAAGGTTCAATTGTTGTTGCCTAGCAATGGAGGGAGGTGAGCGGGCAAATTGTACGTAACTCTGCATGATTGACCTATTAATTGAGACTTGGGATACCGTTCAAGCAGCCTATTTTCACTGCTGTTTTTCACTAACGTTGTTTGCCTTTCGCTGGAATGGGTAGCATTGTTGCCAGAAAGCGTTTGCCTTTTAACTGTTTGAGGATTTGAGCTACGTAATGCAATTATCTGCAACTCGAGTTGTGCGATTTTTCTTACCAATACCGCGATCAGTTCCTTTTGGTCTGCCGACGTAATAGCCAATGCTTCCCTCCTTGTCGTAAGAGGTTGAACAATCCTAATTATCGGACTATCTAAACATAAGTCACAATCCACCAGCTGTCTGTCGATACGCTGTTAGCTCCGTTAATATTAATGTTCACATAAGTTGTGCCGTATGAATTGGCACATAACCAATACGTGATTAATTATATAACTGGTCTCATTGATAGAATGGCACAATCCTTTAACTTTACGGATAAGTACTGTAGCTGAGTCCAGCACTCAAACGCCTATCTGCCTGTTTTGTTACGCAGTATTTTGCTATGCGTTTGTTCATAAGCAATAATAGACAACATGCATACAAACTGAGTGAAAAGGAAATTATGCTTATATTAGCAATGTTTTTATGACTACGTGGGTAGTCTCTGCTTGAATTATCAAATTATTTACATTAACGTTAAATATAGTATGAGGTTTGTATAACGTAGGCGTGGTATACAATGTTTGGAGCATGATTAATGCCTAGATCTTAAGCCACTGGAAAGGTAACAGCTCGCATACGCTTACTCACTGGTGTTAGTGCAAGCTTGTGTACGATGATTTTATACTCGAGGAAGACAGTAAAGCCTGCATTAAACTGCTGCCACCTTAAAGGTTTCGTCCGCGGCTGCCTGCTTATGTTGTCCTCTGTGTGCAGTAAAACATATTTTATCCACAAATGGTGTCACCCACAGTTATTCTACTTGCGCTACTGCCTAAGTTTGGAAGGTGAAGGCTGAACGAAGCAGATCTGTACCGCACAGATTCTTTTCACCTTTCCTCGGAATTGGCAGACAAAGAAGCAGGACAGTGATTCCGCTACGATTACGGAGACTGCGTACAAACTGAAACCTTGATTGCACAACCCTAAGCGTAAGTAAATCATGCAAACTATCCATAATATGAGGATTTCCAACACAAAACAAGGTGCATGCTACATGATTCTTAGACAGCCTTGTGTAGGTATACTTACTTAGTTAAATAGCATGGATTATTGTTATTACCATTTTAGTTTCGTTTATATATCGTTCTGTTTTTAATAATCTGTAGCGTTGCTCGCCGTGATAATTTCGCCTAAAAAACGTTCTTAAACCACGCCCATTTCACTTGTGCACTTCCAGGATTACACAATGCTTCCTCCGTGTAATTATGTGACTATATCTAATGTTGCCGATTACGTCTGACAATTAAAAGCATTGAGTATTCCTGCCAGTCTCGACTAAGAATATTATTATCTTGTCAAGATAGGCCGACCTTAACGACAAACAACTATCAGTGTCAAAACGCAAGTAACATAAACATTTCGACAGAATAATTCGAAATAACTTATAATGGGGATTTTTATCAGCCGATGTGATATACTTAGGGGATTGGATATATAACATACAGTGATGACCCGATTGTAAAGTACACCACATGCATTAATACTGCTTCTACATTATTGACAAATTGGCATTTGTACAAACTGCCGAGCAAGCGAAATATCTGTTGTTAGCGCTATGTAAATGATATCCCACAATCGAGTTTAAAGTTGATAAGGAAACATACCAGGTTTTAGATTTCCGATTTAGGCAAGCTAATTGGCACACTACGTTATATTTGACATTTAGTATCCGGGAAATAACAAACAAGCTCCTGATCATACCATATTAGATATAGCAAACCAGCTAAGCTTAGATAAAGACATACGATTTGAGCTACAAAGCGACTCCACTACAGTGCACGAACATTGATGTGCCGAAATGTTCTTAGCAAAGCACTTAAACCGGAACGTGAAAACCGGAAACTAAAGATATTCCGACTTATTAAGGAAAATGGTATTCATGACGATGCCATTCAGAGGATACTGAAATTGCCGTAGTTTCAGATATCGCCTCCGTGGATTGAGTACACAGGTAGTAGTTTGCAGACCGTGGATTTTTACCTAGTTAAGAGCTTGTTGTTTAACTGATAGACACGTGCACTTCAGTATACGCACTGCTGGAGTAATGTGCAGTTACAATCAGTGGAAATGCATTGTATGCATTCACTGGATAGCAGATGTCATCGTCCAAAATTGCTTCAGTCTCTTATCGGCAAAAACCTATGTCACGGATTGCAAAATTGCCCGTTTACTTGCCTACCTGTGCTAATTGTCAATGACAAGGTTGGATTACGCGGAACCTGCTATACATTTTGCACAAAAAGCAGCATGGACGTCGGTAAATGAGCGAAAAGGGTTTAACTGGTTTCCTTATTTACCTGAATTAGCTGAGCGAACTTCTTACACAGCCAATATTAATGAGCCTTGCAGGGCTGCTTTAGCCGAGGATGTAACATTTAGCAATACCGCAGTCTTTGTAGCGAAGGGATGTGTTTCGTTGTCGAGTTATGTGATTGACGATTCCCTGTGTTTGCAGTCAAGTCACTGGATGTGCTAGAGACGTCCCATTTGCATTTAGAATAAATATTCCCAAAACATTTGTTAATTGTTTTATTTTATTAAGGGACATATAGGTATGGTACTGTCAGACGTCTATTTGAACGGGCGTTTGGTTTATCAAGACCCGCAGTACTTTGACGGTACGCATTTGTTCATTCTGTCCTGAATTTTAAAACATCATGATGCGGTCACAGTGTCCATGTACTGAATAAGTACGCAACATCTGTGCTGCTAGCCATTTGATCATAAGGTCACGTTATTTCTTCTTCGCATCATCTCATTCAGAATGTAAGGAAAATAAGTAGACAGGTGGGGTAAATGATCAGTACGTTTATCGTAGCACAGATTACATGTCTTCGGTCTTACGCTTCACGCGATTACAAGGAACTACAAGACAGTGAGACAAAAATTTAATTATTATTTAAGATATGTACTCTGCGGTTTGTTAACGCCAGATGGATTAAAATAAACGGTACTTCCGAAATACATTAGGATCTTAAACGAGCTCCAAGCAACCATATTTACTAACATGTTGCGACGCTTAAATATTGCACCATATATTGCTTACCCATATTTAACTATAATGCTAACAAGTCCACGCAACACGAATAATTTATATTTCCCCGCATAAATGCTAAACATATAGGTATATATGTAACATGCACTGGATGAAACGTAACATGTTTCATCATTACTAAACTTGCACGGTTTTATGACAACCATCATGCTTTTGTTATCATTACTCGTTTCTTCGAAATATAATCTATTTTGTCAGAAATATTGCGGAACAAAACATTTTGAGGATGGCGCACGCAACTCCACACGAATGTAAAGTTTAGCGGTTTGAACAACAACCGCTGGCAATTCCTAGTGGTTCTCTCTGGTTATATCTCTCAGGTGTATTGGTTTACTTGGGTTAAAAAAATCAGTAGAGTCGTCAACCAAGAATATAGTCCGTATTAAATGGGCTTTTGTCTTTTCATCAGAAAGGAGCCACAAAAAAGGAACACTTATTTGATTAAAACATACCAACGATACACTGGTCCTCACAGACCAAATTTTAAGTAAAGATCCTTCAATTTTCAATAAGAGTTGAATGAGCACATTAGTTGTATGTACAAATTAGGTTGAGGAACAAAACAGTCGTGATGTTTACATTAGATGTGGTCAACTTACAGATATACATTTCCGGGATAATCCTTGGTTTCGACGACAACACGATAATATTAGCGTTCACGGTTAAATTAGTCACCGTACAACTACATCCTTAATCGGACACAAGCCGCAGTAGTAACTGGAATACCGACCGCCAAAGAAGTCGGTTTTGCAAATTTGACGCAACGTTTCTTTCTACCAATGCAGCAAAATGTGGAGCACTGTTATGCTTGGTTTCACCAAGCCTTAACCCATTGGCTGCTCAAGAAAAGGAATACCTGAAGTACAAAATGCGTTAGCCATCCATTCGGTTTCTCAGAATTCTAGCAAAACTTTCGCAAGATAAAAAGGATAGGAAATTTACAGTGGTTTCACATATATACAGACTAAGCTCTGATAACAAGTTTCATGGGAGAACAAATGATAATCAAAAATCACTAAGAATAACATGCAGAAAAAACTGGTGGAACGTTTTCGCCAAAGAATCAAGAAGCGCTTTTCCTCCATCATCGAAATGGTGGACAACGTCCAGACAATTTTAGTTTCCATTCATGACATCCATAATCATTGACCCTAAGGATTTGATTGCATTGAAGCTCCATCCAAAATGTTAATACAATTCAACATACATCAAACATCTTCAGTTCAAAGATACTTAATTTTGGGAGCCCACGTCAACCCACCATTCGCCACGAAACTAGGAGTGCCTGATATGTCATTGTTACTATGTATTTGTTTGCCGTTAAACTGGGTTCTAACTTATCAATGAAACGCATCCTTCATTAGCCTTAGACACATTGCATTCACAAAATACCAGCTGGACAATTACAGTCCAAATTAAAACATACGTATAATAGCCTTGGTTATATACTAAATAATTGAAATGTACGTGGTAGTTAATCAAATTAATTGAGCCAGGAGATAAGTCCTAACATGATTTCCTTGACCAACTATCGTTTACATTCGAGTAGCTGCATTACCTGAAATACATGCTGGACTACATTACCTCAATGTATGCCATGTTAAATATAAGATTGCTCATGCATAATAAATTCAGACGGGTGCCAAACAAATGGCTACCGAATCAGCAAATTTATTTGAAGTCCGCAACATATTAATGGGTTAGCTCTCATCATATATTAACGGTCTCGAGACAATTGATAACTTAAGATTCTATTGTTATTTCATTCGATCAACTATCATCGGTCGATTATATGAGTTCGGTAAACAAACACTGCTTGCTGTATTAAATTTTATTTATTTAAAATGTGTCTAAAATATCAAAGCAATTGAGCTCCGGAATGAAACACCACACAATAAATAATACGTGTATTCGCTAGAGACTTGCTGCGGCATGTAGAGTTTGAATATTTAAAATATTTATATTGTCATATATGTTGCTGTCAATTGCCATCCTAAATTATATGTGCACAAAGGACTACCTGTGACTTTGGTAATACCCAGTACCTACTACTCATCTGAGCAGATTGAGTAACAAATAACAAATGCAATACAAGCTTCGATACCACTCTCATAACATGCATACAATCACAGCTACAGTTTAACTGTGTTAACTTATAATGAACCTATTCTGGAGTATTGCATTTTGATATGATTCTGCATGATAACATCGGTAGGTAGCGCTTAACGGTTGTCCATTAAGCATGCAATGGGAAAAATGTATATACTTACATTTTGGAAGTGTTGCCAGCAACTCCATCTACATCCACGTTGGTTGCACATACTGAAAGATAAGGAGACTTCTGCGGAATTCGATTCATGACAATACGCGGTGCACTCGATTGATCCTTAACAATGCACAACAATTACATACGAGAGTTAGTAAACAAATATTTTAGCCTGATTACAACTCGAGACAAGGCAAATATAAGATCAACTTTTCGTCTAACCATATTATCACCGAGTGGAATCGGTGGTCAATCACACGTAGGTTATGAATGATGCGGAGCACTTCCGCAGTAATGTTGGAAGCCACCTCTACCTGGAAAATACTATTTAGAATTCTTGGGAATTGTAATTTGTACTCCCATAAAATAAATATAGAAAAACTACTAATCGGTTCACTATCAAAATTAAGTGAAAAATTTAAATGTGCTGCCAAAGTATAGGGCGAGCACATTGCCAGAAATGCCGGTATAAATAGGAAGATAACGTGATATTGCTCTTGCAGGGGTATGCCATCAGTGTTTCTCTTACATTTTCTGGGCAAATCATTGCCAAAGCGTATATGCCGGAGGAAACGTACCTGTACTTATTCTTAACATGTTTAAGACCTTAAAAAACTATTGTTTATTTTTTTAACTAGGTAAAATACTACCATTGAACCTATTTGTGCCACTGGTATGTGCACCTTGAAGCGAACAAATTGTGTGATCAATAAATTTCGGCTGCGGGTAGAGCTTTGGAAAATTTGCACACGGGCAAAGGCTACCGGCAGGGTCATAATCGAAGCCACGGCAAATATTTCCGACAGAATACCTGTTATATTTGTCCTCATCTCAGGATGAACAACTACAGTCAGGAGTATATTTGGTGAATCCCTGCACTGGAACCTTATCTATATTTGCCTACTGTTAACAGCAATATGTCGAAGATTTCGGATGCTATTTCACAACATCAAAATTTTACTCTGCAAAATTTCGTTGATTATTTTGTTTTTCCATATACTAGATAGTCTGGAACTGTAGCATGTTTAGAGCCTACTAACTTAATGACGTTTGATTTTCATATACATCATGGTAGAGCATTTGTGTAGTGAGACCGAGATGCATACATTTTCATTGTGGGATAATATTAACTGTTCACAATAATAAGTTCGCAACATAAGAAACCAATATAGTAATTTATTGGCTTTCTAATAACTTAATAAGAAGCCTTTTCACACATTTAGATTTTGATATTCCTGCTGTTAGAAAACTTACTGTAAACAAATTCGAAATAGAAAATTTGCAGCTTATCATGCCTACAGATATAATTAGGGCATTTTACTTATTACATCTACATTCAACTATATAATTATGGCTGTGGTGCAAGATTTTAATTAACGTGGGTTTAAATTATATTTTTAATGAAAAGCGCAATTAGTTTCCGGGTTTTGTTAACAGAAGCATCAAATTAGGGTGTCGCCCAGCATTTTTACTCTGGTTGACTAAAAATCTAACGACAAATTTTCCCCTACGCATGTCTGCAAGCATATAATCTTCGTTGTTAACTCTTTGAGTGATTGTTATTACATTATTTTCCATAAAATTTCTCCAGCCTATTTGTCAACTAACAAATATTTTACAATTCATATTTACAAGATTAAATACACATTACAAATATCAAAGTATAAAACTCAATTACATTCACTGTATTTAAAAAAGTAAATAGACACCAAATATTACTTTATTGAATGAACATGGAAATAAGATTACTTGTCGTAAGCTTACTGAAATATGTTTTGTATCCTTGGGTGGAAGAGAAGAAACACTTAATTTTTGCGTATTTTATCAGACCTAACTTCAGTATATGTCTTTCATTAATTTAAAACGCATGCTTATATGAACCGTGTTCCAATTTGAAATTTCACACAAGTTAGTTTTATACATTCGTTATCAATGTATCGTGTATTGCGATGGGGATGTATACTTTGATTAACCGCGGAACCTTTCCTGTTCCCAAGTATATGAAAATTGCTATCATGCGTAGTACATGCAATGAAATGCGTTACCCAAATACATATCGCATTATTTTATTAGTTTACATTATACTGCATATTTCAGGTTTTCCATATGAAAATCAGGTGTAAAATTAAAGCCCAATAGTTCCCAATATTTGAACAACCTAAAGCATTTATCAGTTAACCCAATTTATCTGCTCGGAAGTAGTTTGGTGTAAGTTGTTCGTTCATTAGTTTTCTCGTAATGCGTCCACCTTTAGTTGGCTTACAATAATTATTAATGATGTAATCCTCATGCACACTGAGGCAATTTACCACGAGTA
Source organism: Dicrocoelium dendriticum (assembly GCA_944474145.2). Taxonomy (NCBI): domain Eukaryota; kingdom Metazoa; phylum Platyhelminthes; class Trematoda; order Plagiorchiida; family Dicrocoeliidae; genus Dicrocoelium; species Dicrocoelium dendriticum. The sequence goes on from OX104067.1 coordinate 105,137,681, forward strand.
ATAACACTAGAATTTATGCTGATGTAGTTGGGACCTGTGAATCAAGAATTTATAGGCAATAGAAGGCGGTAAGTGCTTGCCAGTACTAACGATGCGTATAAGCCAGTAAATATAGGGGTTCTGATATTTTGAGAGAAGTTGCGTCAATACAGGCGCAATACATTGAAAGGTTTTCTGATTGTATACTATATTAAGGAAAACAATTAAATATCTTAGCTCAAAATAATTACAAAGAATGTTTGCTCTTAGATGTATAAAGCAAGCATTGTTCAGACCTATATATTGCACCCTGTGCAATAATATATAAAATCGGAGGTTGATGTTGCTCTATTATATACATCCTGGTGCATCTCATTAGTATAGAAGACGATTCATAAGCAGCCATGAAGACTTTTATGCATTCTCTCAGTGTCGTGATATATGGAATTCCAACTGTCGTTCTTCTGGAAGTAAAACTGAAGAACTGAACCCGTTATTGCGCAGATGCGAATGTTCAACAAATTGCTCTTATCAACTGGCTACAAAGTTAACTGCTTGCTTTAAAGTATACTAGAATGAGGCGTTTTGAATCATCTGCTCCATTCGGATGTGCTTACGTATTACACATGGAATCCGGGTAGAAAATCATTTATACCTCGTAAATGCAGAGTTCGCGTCGTCCGATATCCTGTGCGTTTCAAAGAACCTACCAAAGGCGGACTGTAAAATTGGCATTCAAATCAAGTTGAATGCAATGTTTTTCGAATGGTCTGGGTCAGTGGGCCTAATAAAAACCATTTTCAGCAATTTATTATTATCGTATGTATTACATTTGGAAGACTGCAAATGTATCGACGAAGGAACGGTATTTGAAATTTTACAGTAGTAGCTAGTGTAACTCCACATACAAATCATCCGCTCGCGTAGTTGGTTATGAAATTGACTGCATGCAATTCAGTGGCTAACAAATGTTATCTGCTGATGAAGTAACCTACGTAGAAAGAGTAGATAGGAGGTGATATATCCCATTAAATTGTGAATTGTGCAGCCTGCCGCCGACCTTTAAGCCACTGGCTGTTTAGCAGTTGCCTTTAGCTGTCCTAGGGTCAATACCCAGAGAAATTTGAGGAAATACCCACCACTGACTAGTCGTCGATTGGTGAAATGCATCTGGTGATTTTCGGAGTCATTCTATGCCATATAACTTGTCAGAATTTATATTAGCAAATACAATTTGAAAATATAAATCTTCCTATTATTTATTAATATAAAATTTAGCCTCACTTTTAAAGCGGTAAAATGAACGTCATGTAAGTAGATGTTAAGGACATTGGATTCCCGACAACCTCAAATAGTAAGATGATAATATGAGCGGCAGTGGAATAAAAGCTGTGCAATAGCACAATAACATTGAAAATGGGGTAGCCTAACCAATATCTCACAAGCCTTTTTGCTTGAGCTGCTGACCATTTAGTATCTGCTTATAGCTGTTATGGGTTCCATTCCCAAAAGTGCGTTAAAGCAAACGCGCACCACGGCTGAAAATACTATGGTGATTTCTGGACTAGTCTTTGTCATGTAGCTTGTTAGCAGCTTGGACGTACACATGACATCTACTAATAAAAATCTAATATAAATGTATTGCAACATTTAACCACCCTAACTGCAATTGCTATGGACGGAGAGATTAGTGAGAGTAATTCATGATTTTTGAAGGTGGGCCATTATCAACTGTTCTAGTTATTACCTGCGTATCGGTGAAGTATATTTGTTGCAATATCCCATTTATATTGCAAACTGTATATCCCAGCAGACGACATTCATAGCAATGGGTTAATCTGATTTCTAGTTGCCTTATGCATCTAGCGATCTTAAGATTTATCCTTAGTTTGGGACCGGAGTCCTATTCTGCACGGACGAGCAATGCTAGTATGATGTGCGTCTGCCGCTTTCCTTTACTAGGCTGGGCCATGCATCTTGTGAGTTGCTAATACAAAATATTTCGCTGAAAATTATGAATCGTTATTATTATTAAGGTAACGTCTCCTAGTTTCAAATGTTCTAGTCGTAATGTCTAGAGAGATGAAGTCGTGGCATTCCACGTTCAGCCAATCTAATATTCTACGGTGGTAACTAGATAAGTTGTGCTGTAATTTAGTTAGCTTTTACACAGTTAAGCTAAATCCATACCCTCAGGACGCAGTCGTTTATGCTGCTGTCTGTTTGCCATATATATCTAGCGGCCATGGATTCACTCCCTATTAGGAGAGGAAAAAATGCTCACCAATGAAGACAAAATCACGGGCGAAACGCAACTTGTGCTTATAAAGTCTGAGCTGTGTTTTTTAGATTGCGAGCATCTAGAACGGAAACAGTACAATGACATTTAAATTATACGTCTTAGTTATGTAATCTACTATGTAGCCCCGTTAATTTAATGCTATGAACGTCGAGCTTAATGGGTTCAGCCCTTGACAAAAAAACGCTATCCCTTGTCATCCGCTAAGGTATAAAGATGGTTGGCATTGACAGTGGCGATATACCACCCTTATCTTTGACGACACATTTCATTTGCGTCGCTCACATTATCACTGTTGCTATAGCTTCCGGCCTTTTAGGACTTGCATCTAACGGCAATGTGCTCGTTCTTTATTAAGGGACAGAGCGAGCGAGCGCGCACTAATGCCAAGGTCCAACAAGTATCTTGTGTCATTTGGGTGCATGAACATTGCTCCGGGCAGTTTGAATTAAATCAGTGTGCCTGACTGAACTTTCGCCAGAGCAGAAACGAGCTATTTATATATATATATATATATATTTCTTGCACCGATAGACAATAGTTTTTCAAATTTAAATTACTTTGTGGTATTGCGAATGTAATCAGGTATTACGCCCTTGTATGACTTGATATCTTTAGCTATAATTTGTTTCGTTTCGCCGTGAGGTTCACGAGGCTCTTAGGTATGAACGTCTATAAAATGAAAATCGGTTTCCTTAGGGCGGTTATCAATATATCTCCTTTCGCTGGGTCGCCTAAGCGCTTTATATGCTAAGGGGAATAATAACTATTTTGTAGTATCTGAGACAATATTTCACTCAACTTGCAGTGCATCTGTGGTGCATAGGGCATTACCCGTAAACATAAATTACTTAATCCCCACCGTCTTTGGTGAAGCTGCAAAATACCCATAACAAAATAAGTACTGACCCATTCAGGTCACCATTGATTATACGAAAGTTTGTTCGAACAAAATGCTTTGGTATAAGCAGTTGGTCAAGTTTGGGTCATCGCCAAAGTTAGGTCTTCCAATTGTGGATAAAAGAAATGGTTTAAAATGCGCGCTACTTAAGTAATTTACAGCCATCATATAGTCTGTTGAATCTACGGTTAATTAAACAATTTCTCGGGAGAATACCAAGCTTTCGATTATGCACGTATTTTCGATACATTATCAGTAATCAGAAATTTCCCAACACACGGATTGCATCGAAAACTAAGCAGTTAATCTAACTTCTGTTGCGATATCTGTTTCTCAATCAGATCCTTTAGAACTTACTTACGATTACAATATCTGTGATTCCTATTTATCAAATTTGCATCCCTGTTTGTTATAACCTGTAATATGTTTTCATCATGCGTAGGAATAACACACAATCATACATTGAAAATGAAATTCAGTTATTTCATTGTTGCTGACGAATATGTATTAACATTATATTCAATAAGGTTACTTCATAAGTACATGACGTACATTGTTTCATGAAATAATTCGACGAACTACGATGTTAATAGAGAAACTTACATGCATTTGCGTCCGCGGAGCGAATCACGACCTACCATATATTGCGGATATCTCACGTTGTTGCAAGGACGGTTAATTATACAATGATAATATCCTTTTAGCTAAGAACTTAACTGACCTACTGGAAGACATTCATTTCTGAAAAAAGTTGGTTTCCATCCTTATTAGGGGATGGAGGTTATGTGCAGTAATGATGAACGTCATTATCGCACAACGCACCTGCTAACATCCTGCTAAAGTGCATCTCTATTAGCCTAAAGTTAAGGAAACGAACCATGAAAACCTAATGAAAGACAATCATTGCGTCGTCAAAAGAAAATTTCGAAAACCATCGCCATCGCATCATCGACTTATGTGTAAACGCTTGGAAAAACCAGAAGCGACAATTTGGCTAACCAGATGACGAAAAAGTTATGATGTCCGTTTTCATTTCTAACAAATACCACCGTAATGGCACTTCGTCTGTAGTCTTCCACCCCCTTAATCGAAAATACTTTGCTTTCTGCTGATTCGGTATGCTAGTCAGCACAATACCAAAGCGACGCTTACAAGAAGGTTTTCAACATTTGCAGGCCAGAGGTATCCGGTTATTATTTGTAGTTTAATCCTTCACAGCCCCATTACGTAGTTCATATTTTGTTGCAAGTATTTCTTATACGATGGAGCGAACCACCGCTGACCAATGTGCATTTCGTATCCGCTTCCAAAAATGTTTGGGGTGGTTGTTATTGTGTAAAGCCCCATATAGCATGAATTACTCGTATTGGAGAAACATGTATATGTGTACGACCGTCTTCCTCAAATGACAACGTTATTAGGGATGACTTGACGGGCCCCTGTCCGACGATTCCCGCGACTGTTTCTTAGTTCGGCGCCCGAATGCTTTTAAAACCTTAGTCCGCGCAGCAGAAACGCGTCAGAGGGTGCGCACGGAAAGGTTAATTTCGCTGCTTCATATTTAGGCTTAGCCGACTTGCTAACTCGTCGCAGGTTGAAAGGATTCATGTAACCAAACGCAAAGCACAGATGTGCTTTGTGTAACGGCCTAAATTTTGCGGTTTGCCAGACGTCACAAAGACGTACGTTCCAGTCAAACACTGGCTATGCTAGGCTTTGAAACGGCATATATTTTTATTGCATTAATTATAATGAAAAACAGAAATCTAATCATGTGCAAATAAAGTTTTAGTTACATATTTCAGATCTAAGTGACAAGTGCGCTGCAAAATGTTGAGTGCTTGGTTCGGTTGATCTTCCCTAAAAATTATCTGTCGGGTGAGCGTGTAGCTCATTAGAATATCCACGCAAGATGTACCCGCAGGTTATCAGCTCTTTGGCGGATACACATTAAACCATATATAGGACGCCTCTCTAATGCTTGAAAAATAACACAGGTTAGCTTTACTTGGAGAGGACTTCACGAAAGGTCTATGTAGTATACTTGTCCATCGTTGTTGAACGCTTTTTGTCCATCAGGTGCAGATGCATTGCTTCGGAGGGAAGCAACCATTCCATAGTCTACGGATTTCTAATGAATCGTCATTAAACCGGACATGCGGCCAGAAGTGTTAAGCAAACTCGATCTGTATAGTCGCTCACCTAGTTGTTATACTTTTAGTAAATGTGGCTCTGGTGCGTCAGAACCAAGACCTTCAAGGCACCGGACAGTTTATTGACGAGATCTCAAGTCTTATGTAATGGACAAGACAGCCGACTACAAAGGCTGCGGTTTGAGCGCTTAGGACTGTTGGTGTCCTGATTTATATGAACAAAGATGGACCACTGGCTCAGAGCAAAGTTCAAGGTCATGTGTTGGGACGACATTGCATTTTTAAGACACCAATTCACCCACAGTAACATATCTCTAATTGGAAACACGTTCTCCAGACTCTTACGAAAGAAGCGATGGATTCACCTGTAAACGTTGCATTTAGTGGGCCGCAAATAATCCTAGTGACTTCGTCACATGTGCATGACGATGTCCGTTTAAACCGCCCAAAACGTTTGGTAGTTCAAACGTGTGTAGCAATGAGCAAACGGCAACTCGAAAGTAGAAGTGATGGTTTGTTGGATCTGTTGTTTGCGCCACTGATAAACGGGCCGTATGACAGGCTACGTTTCTAAAAACTCCACGTAAAGCGCATAGCATTTCATTTGTTGTGCCACTGCAGGTTACCTATTTTGACGATTCGTCCATGCATCCAACGCGTACACCGGATCCCTAGAAAAAATCGTCTGTTCAAGCTTAACACCAGTAATCTTTACGTAACCTTAGGGAGTACTGCATACTGTGAGGACGTGTCTTACGCCAGAACACGGCTTCTGTTTGAGATCAGCAGCCTGGTAGATCGGGGTTTTACATATCCCAGATTACTTAACAAGAACAGCCTTATGAACTCCTCTGTGGGTTTTATTATATCCATGAATCGTTCTGCTTTCCCGTTGGATTGGGGAAGCCGCGGATGCGACCTAGAGTGCTTGATTTCATTAACTGACACAAGACTAATATCGTCGTAGATATATTTCAAACCGTTATGGGAAACCAGGGTGTTTAGTAAACCGAAATGTGAAAATAATTTTTGTAATTTTGCACCGTGGCCGCTGTCGTAGTTTTGATCATCAGACATAGGTATACGCATCAACCACAATTCAAATAAAAATGGCTTTGTACTAGAGCAGGGAAATCAAGGTGAATTTTCACCTATAGCTTATTGGGTGGCATCTACGGTTGGATGAAATTGATTGGAAGTTCTGTTGCTAATGCACATTAGCTACATTTGGCCTTCAGTTAACAAGCAGGTGGTGTCGTATTTATTTATTAATGATATAACATTGGGCCACAATACCAAGACGTTAAGCTTCGAAATGTAATACAACTCATTCAAGAATATATTCATTTGCTAGAATTTGTGCGACAGGTTGATCATGTATATTTTAGCCAAATGAAATTGTTCTATATGTTGCGGTCATTTGACACCCGAACTAATCGGCGTAAAACCGCCGTAAGTGACATCGCGATCAGCTATTCATATACATATCTCTTATATAAACATAATGCGTAATCTATTTATTTACAGATGCCATTCTCCTAGCAGTTAAACTGTGTTAAATCCCTAATCGATCTATACTTGTGTATTACACGTAAGCTGATTCAAAATGAGGAAATCAGACAAAAGATCGCTAGATAACCCTCAATCGTTGTCAACAAAGCTGGATTGGGTTGAACGTATGTTCTTAACTCTCGCGAGCGTTGGGAGCAAGTCCATCTACATCCGCTTTGACTGCAGAGAATAAAACATAATGATTCTGCTGCAGAATCTCGTTTATCGCAATACGGTTTGCTCTCGATGGACCCTTAATATTGGAACATAGTTACATGCGATACCTAGGTAACAAAGACTTTAACCTGCTTAATCCTAGAGAATAGACAAATATGACGTCTAACTTTGTCTGACCATAGTACATTTGATGTGGAATCGCTTGCAATTCACCATCAGGCCCTTTGTGATATTGCCATTATTTCGCAATAATTTTGGAAGCCACTCTACATGGACTATATTATATCGCTATTTCGTGGAAAATGATAGTCGAACATTGATACAAATAATGCCAAGTTAATGTTTCATTTGTGTGATATTACCGTTCACGCAAATTTATTAGCCGTCAGTGCGTACAACATATTCAACCTGTAATTGTGCTTCCTATTATATTCGGCGATTAGCTTGCCAGAAATGCAGAAATATATAGTAAGAAAACGCGGCATTGATATTGCCAGCGCATAACACTGCTTGTGCGTGCATGTTTGGTACCCAATATTGCCGGAGCATTTGCGTTAGAAGAAGCATGCCCTATTATTAGTATATAATCTATCCGTATACTATTTTGACTAGATAGTATATTAACATGGATCCTTAACGTGCTGCTGTGACTCTGCACTTTAAACCAAGCGCAGATTGTGCTTTCACTACGTATAAGCAGCTAGGAAAGCGTTGGCGATTTAGCACCGGGAAGCCGGCTACCGGCTTGGTCAGAATAGGAAACAGTGGTCTAAACTTCCGACAAAAGACCGGTTAAAGTTGTGCTGACGATTAACATGCACATATGCATGACAGTTAAGCGAAAACAGTGGAAGCAGCAGCAAGACGAACATTGTCGGATCATGTTGTTCAAAACAGTGACTTATAAAATCTTAGCACAAGGTCCTGGAATTTACAATTTCCTAAAACAATATTTGTTTATCGTTCTAGTCTGGTCCAGTTTTCTTATCAAGTTAATAAAAATTGCTGTGTAACAAATGGATTGATGATAAGAACGCATTAATTATTTGTACTTAAGAAATATACCATAGGATGTAAACTGAAGCCGTCGGATTTTACAATCAAGGATATGACAATCTACGTGGTGAAATACTTCTAGTGTAAAAAATTAAAGAACCACGGTCAAGCATAAAACTATTTCCTGAGTACCACGCGGCATATGGTTATTAATACTAAATGAAAAATTCTCGCAACAAACAAACACGATATAAAAGCTAAGATGATGATATATAAAAATATCAATATATATAAAACTTTTCTCTGGTGTGCTAACAGGTAGATTATGGTGAGTTCACATATTCTCGATTTCGTTCAGCGCAATATAATTATGTTTGTTTCATTCATAAAATTCACCACTTTGGAATGACAAGTCTCGAAAAATTTTGACTGCATTGTATAACTGCAGAATGATTTTGGGTAAAAAATATAAGCGTATTATTGCAAGCATTCGTGGAACCGTATTGCAAGAACCTGCTTTAACGTAGGGTGCTCACTAAAAAGCTTCTACACACACATTCCCGCAACTTTGCGCCCTATTTGTTAACGAACCTGTGTTGTTTATATGCACGCTGGCCACTAACGTTTATATTCTTCATTTGGGAAATCGTTTGTTTTTGCGAGCTAGTTACACAAATTAGACAGTCGTCTCATCATTCATAATTTATTTGCGTTCAAAATGATTTAGATCACCTTTTGGCATAATACGCTATTAAGCATTAACTTAACACTTCCCGTTGAACTGTCTATTATGTATGTAAACCTTATATATACAACAGTTTTTATTTTGGCGTGGGTATACATGTTGCTTATTAACTTCAAAACTTCACCTAAAGAGATCGACCCGCTCGTGATAAAAGGGATAACAGGATAATACTACGAAATAATTAGAGGAGGTAAACTTTCAACGACGTATATAGCAAATCAACGTATCTCGTGACATCATGGGATGTCATGTGATTGAATATGAGGAAATATTGCAGAACTTTATAATATCTGGCAACGCTTTTAAAGTGTTGGCTTCTACTATGAATAAGTATTAAGTGCTGCAATTTATATTGGTGCCCAAGACTAGTAAAATGTGTATCATATACGCAATATATACACATTGGTTTAATTCCATTTATAAGTGGGACTTCAAGCCAAAGATCCTAAAATTAGGATATGTAGATTACGGTGAAAATGGATATAGGTCTTATATTGTCTGGATACGTTGAATTTAACCCTTATGTGCACATTTGAAAACCGAATGTTTTCATTACTTTCTGTATAGTCAGAATAGCTTTTGTTTATTTTATTTCGGTAAGATTCTTGCTTGCTTCTACCTTCAATTTTTGCATGTTACACCTGTTACTATGCCATACTAGGATTAACTTAATTTTGATCTTAATATTCCGCTAATTAACGGGTAGCAAATAGCCCCTGATTCTTTAGGATATTTGAGGATTCCTGCAAATTGTTATCTATTTCGGTACTGTAGCCCAACAGCGTTTATTGTTCTAAAATTAACTGGATTGTATCCCAGGCGGCGAAGCCATAGATAGTCCAGTTAAAGGTGGTGAATACAGTCTTCAAAATTTAAAGTGGCGCATTCGCCAATTATGAGTTCCGATAATAAACCCTGAATTTATTTAAAGCTCTTCTCTCCTTCATACTTAAGTGTTTATAGATAATTGGGCAGTACGACATCGTGGGGCTGAAGATTATCAAAAACGTCCCAGGTCTCGATTCGGGTAGAATAAAGGATTTAATGATATAGGCTTTCAGTTGCCTGAAGTAGGTTATCTGATATGAGACACATACCTAAATATTTTGCGATGTGGAACACACCATCCCAATGTACCTAACTTAAGTGAAGATTGGGTTCTTTGCCTTTGCTTTTGTGATGAACCGACCCCTTTTCAGCATCGAAACTCAAACACTTGCGACTTTTTAGCAGATAATTTCATGCAAAGAATTTTACTTTAAGTGTCCAGCAAATATAATTATACATTACTTTTATAAGACCACAATCAAATCTGTCGGGTGGAACTGAGTAAACTAGTTTAATTTCGTCCGGAATATGTATGCTCCTCCATGTTTCAAGGAATCCCATATGCTGTTCATATGCATAAGGAAGAGGATTTGTCCAAGGACGATGAACTGGAAATATAAAATGTAACATATATGGATCAGCAGATTTGTTGGTTCGTTTTAGCTTCCTGTGTCCAATCTTATAGGTATTATGTAAACGCATGTGCTCCCTACCAAATACATTGTGCGTTGCAGTAGGACAACGATAATTGCCATTCCACTGTCAGCAACCGATATTATGTGGTCAAATTATTATTTTAATAGGTACAAATAGGTAGCTTCCTGAGAAGGTAGTGTTTTTGCTTAATTTATTAGGCCTACTGTTGTTAAGAATTTAACTGTTAAGTATTTAACAATTGAACAATTCGCTCCAGTGTCTTTGAGGCTGCCGCTGTAAAATAACACGGCGATAATTGCTCATCGCAGATCGGGAAACACTTTTGTATTTTGGTGCCATTGACGAGACTTTCTACTGCGGAGAGAAATATCTACTGTACAGGAAAAGTTTAATAAGTTTAACAACAGCAGATAAATGTTTTTCCGTCATATTTGTGACAGCCGTAGGAATATCATCGGGTCCTAACTGAAATGACGGTTGTACAATTAGTATACTTTTTTGAGAATAACACAGGCTCACGGGAATGCTCGAAAGCTCTTCATCTGTCTCCGTTCACCAAAAATAATTTGACGCAAATAAATCTGTTAAAACCTAGCCGCAATGTAAAAGTCCGATATTTTACAGGTTTGGCTAACATAATCAGTTATTGAGGCATCTTCCAATGCCGAATTTGGATTTGATGGGTTTGCTTAAGGTTCCTACTGTTGAGAAAGTTTACCGAAGTTCGTAAAATTTGCGGATTGCTATCGCTTAATTTTCTTCGCTGGTTTCCGCATGTGTTGCATAGGGTATTATTTTTAGTGGAGCCTCAACAATTTAGGGCACATTTAAAGTTTTTTTTTGCGACTTTTGAATTAGGTTTCCTCAATTTTTTTATAAAAATTGAAGCACGGCTTGGGATGACTACAATTTTGAGTAGCTAATTTACTCTGTTTTCGCTACTGGAAAGATAGAGGGGCGAACATTTTTGATAAATTCGTTCTGTGTTGAGTTTTGTTTCAGGGTCAAAAAGAAAGCACCCTAAATCAAGGTACTGAGGACTTTATCAAATATGATCCAATCAACCAAACGGACGCAGCAGATAGGCTTGCCTGTCATTTGTATTTTGTTTACTATTTTAATATTTGGGTAGAGTTGCATAATTAGTAGGCTGTAATTGCTGACGAGCACTGAAGAAATGCCCAAGGTAATAGTCAAATATAATGTGTTAACATTTGTTTCATTTTGATCAACTTCTTTTGTCCAACCATTTGTCTGGATGCTATGAATCGACCACATGCGGCTTACTTACATTTTAAGTATAGGTCCGATTCAGGCAATTAGCGGTAAGTGTTAATCTCCGCATCCAACCTTATTTTATCAGGAAATATTTGGGGAATCGTTAATGACATCAACTAGTTGCAGATAGAAATTGGGTGTCGCCCACCAGAAAACACTGCACAACCACGACGCGTTTCGATGTAATTTTCATCTCATCAGGTGGAGACAGCAGGCCTCGATCCCGCGACCATTGGAATAGTAACCCAAACCACTAACCCTTTGGCTACCTGGTCACGGTGGGCAACCCTATTTGTCACAACGGTAATGACTAATTGGAGGGTCAAGTTTGGACTACACGTTGTGTGATTGGATTGCGACGCGCAATCTCAGTATAGCGGACTGTGGTTACATAGAAGTGAGCCTTAGTCACGGCGATCACTGGGACCGTACTCAAAGCAGATAGAAATTGGGTGTTGCCCACCAGAAAACACTGCACAACCACGACGCGTTTCGATGTAATAATTGAGTACGGTCCCAGTGATCGCCGTGACTAAGGCTCACTTCAATGTGAACCACAGTCCACTATACTGAGATTGCGCGTCGCAATCCAATCACACAACGTGTAGTCCAAACTTGACCCTCCAATTAGTCATTACCGTTGTGACAAATAGGGTTGCCCACCGTGACCCGGTAGCCAAAGGGGTAGTGGTGTGGGCTACTATTCCAATGGTCGCGGGATCGAGGCCTGCTGTCTCCACCTGATGAGATGAAAATTACATCGAAACGCGTCGTGGTTGTGCAGTGTTTTCTGGTGGGCAACACCCAATTTCTATCTGCTTTGAGTACGGTCCCAGTGATCGCCGTGACTAAGGCTCACTTCAATGTGAACCACAGTCCACTATACTGAGATTGCGCGTCGCAATCCAATCACACAACGTGTAGTCCAAACTTGACCCTCCAATTAGTCATTACCGTTGTGACAAATAGGGTTGCCCACCGTGACCCGGTAGCCAAAGGGGTAGTGGTGTGGGCTACTATTCCAATGGTCGCGGGATCGAGGCCTGCTGTCTCCACCTGATGAGATGAAAATTACATCGAAACGCGTCGTGGTTGTGCAGTGTTTTCTGGTGGGCAACACCCAATTTCTATCTGCTTTGAGTACGGTCCCAGTGATCGCCGTGACTAAGGCTCACTTCAATGTGAACCACAGTCCCCTATACTGAGATTGCGCGTCGCAATCCAATCACACAACGTGTAGTCCAAACTTGACCCTCCAATTAGTCATTACCGTTGTGACAAATAGGGTTGCCCACCGTGACCCGGTAGCCAAAGGGGTAGTGGTGTGGGCTACTATTCCAATGGTCGCGGGATCGAGGCCTGCTGTCTCCACCTGATGAGATGAAAATTACATCGAAACGCGTCGTGGTTGTGCAGTGTTTTCTGGTGGGCAACACCCAATTTCTATCTGCTTTGAGTACGGTCCCAGTGATCGCCGTGACTAAGGCTCACTTCAATGTGAACCACAGTCCACTATACTGAGATTGCGCGTCGCAATCCAATCACACAACGTGTAGTCCAAACTTGACCCTCCAATTAGTCATTACCGTTGTGACAAATAGGGTTGCCCACCGTGACCCGGTAGCCAAAGGGGTAGTGGTGTGGGCTACTATTCAAATGGTCGCGGGATCGAGGCCTGCTGTCTCCACCTGATGAGATGAAAATTACATCGAAACGCGTCGTGGTTGTGCAGTGTTTTCTGGTGGGCAACACCCAATTTCTATCTGCTTTGAGTACGGTCCCAGTGATCGCCGTGACTAAGGCTCACTTCAATGTGAACCACAGTCCACTATACTGAGATTGCGCGTCGCAATCCAATCACACAACGTGTAGTCCAAACTTGACCCTCCAATTAGTCATTACCGTTGTGACAAATAGGGTTGCCCACCGTGACCCGGTAGCCAAAGGGGTAGTGGTGTGGGCTACTATTCCAATGGTCGCGGGATCGAGGCCTGCTGTCTCCACCTGATGAGATGAAAATTACATCGAAACGCGTCGTGGTTGTGCAGTGTTTTCTGGTGGGCAACACCCAATTTCTATCTGCTTTGAGTACGGTCCCAGTGATCGCCGTGACTAAGGCTCACTTCAATGTGAACCACAGTCCACTATACTGAGATTGCGCGTCGCAATCCAATCACACAACGTGTAGTCCAAACTTGACCCTCCAATTAGTCATTACCGTTGTGACAAATAGGGTTGCCCACCGTGACCCGGTAGCCAAAGGGGTAGTGGTGTGGGCTACTATTCCAATGGTCGCGGGATCGAGGCCTGCTGTCTCCACCTGATGAGATGAAAATTACATCGAAACGCGTCGTGGTTGTGCAGTGTTTTCTGGTGGGCAACACCCAATTTCTATCTGCTTTGAGTACGGTCCCAGTGATCGCCGTGACTAAGGCTCACTTCAATGTGAACCACAGTCCACTATACTGAGATTGCGCGTCGCAATCCAATCACACAACGTGTAGTCCAAACTTGACCCTCCAATTAGTCATTACCGTTGTGACAAATAGGGTTGCCCACCGTGACCCGGTAGCCAAAGGGGTAGTGGTGTGGGCTACTATTCCAATGGTCGCGGGATCGAGGCCTGCTGTCTCCACCTGATGAGATGAAAATTACATCGAAACGCGTCGTGGTTGTGCAGTGTTTTCTGGTGGGCAACACCCAATTTCTATCTGCTTTGAGTACGGTCCCAGTGATCGCCGTGACTAAGGCTCACTTCAATGTGAACCACAGTCCACTATACTGAGATTGCGCGTCGCAATCCAATCACACAACGTGTAGTCCAAACTTGACCCTCCAATTAGTCATTACCGTTGTGACAAATAGGGTTGCCCACCGTGACCCGGTAGCCAAAGGGGTAGTGGTGTGGGCTACTATTCCAATGGTCGCGGGATCGAGGCCTGCTGTCTCCACCTGATGAGATGAAAATTACATCGAAACGCGTCGTGGTTGTGCAGTGTTTTCTGGTGGGCAACACCCAATTTCTATCTGCTTTGAGTACGGTCCCAGTGATCGCCGTGACTAAGGCTCACTTCAATGTGAACCACAGTCCACTATACTGAGATTGCGCGTCGCAATCCAATCACACAACGTGTAGTCCAAACTTGACCCTCCAATTAGTCATTACCGTTGTGACAAATAGGGTTGCCCACCGTGACCCGGTAGCCAAAGGGGTAGTGGTGTGGGCTACTATTCCAATGGTCGCGGGATCGAGGCCTGCTGTCTCCACCTGATGAGATGAAAATTACATCGAAACGCGTCGTGGTTGTGCAGTGTTTTCTGGTGGGCAACACCCAATTTCTATCTGCTTTGAGTACGGTCCCAGTGATCGCCGTGACTAAGGCTCACTTCAATGTGAACCACAGTCCACTATACTGAGATTGCGCGTCGCAATCCAATCACACAACGTGTAGTCCAAACTTGACCCTCCAATTAGTCATTACCGTTGTGACAAATAGGGTTGCCCACCGTGACCCGGTAGCCAAAGGGGTAGTGGTGTGGGCTACTATTCCAATGGTCGCGGGATCGAGGCCTGCTGTCTCCACCTGATGAGATGAAAATTACATCGAAACGCGTCGTGGTTGTGCAGTGTTTTCTGGTGGGCAACACCCAATTTCTATCTGCTTTGAGTACGGTCCCAGTGATCGCCGTGACTAAGGCTCACTTCAATGTGAACCACAGTCCACTATACTGAGATTGCGCGTCGCAATCCAATCACACAACGTGTAGTCCAAACTTGACCCTCCAATTAGTCATTACCGTTGTGACAAATAGGGTTGCCCACCGTGACCCGGTAGCCAAAGGGGTAGTGGTGTGGGCTACTATTCCAATGGTCGCGGGATCGAGGCCTGCTGTCTCCACCTGATGAGATGAAAATTACATCGAAACGCGTCGTGGTTGTGCAGTGTTTTCTGGTGGGCAACACCCAATTTCTATCTGCTTTGAGTACGGTCCCAGTGATCGCCGTGACTAAGGCTCACTTCAATGTAACCACAGTCCACTATACTGAGATTGCGCGTCGCAATCCAATCACACAACGTGTAGTCCAAACTTGACCCTCCAATTAGTCATTACCGTTGTGACAAATAGCGTTGCCCACCGTGACCCGGTAGCCAAAGGGGTAGTGGTGTGGGCTACTATTCCAATGGTCGCGGGATCGAGGCCTGCTGTCTCCACCTGATGAGATGAAAATTACATCGAAACGCGTCGTGGTTGTGCAGTGTTTTCTGGTGGGCAACACCCAATTTCTATCTGCTTTGAGTACGGTCCCAGTGATCGCCGTGACTAAGGCTCACTTCAATGTAACCACAGTCCACTATACTGAGATTGCGCGTCGCAATCCAATCACACAACGTGTAGTCCAAACTTGACCCTCCAACATCAACTAGTTGTTCAGTATCGTAATTAATAGCGCTAGGGAGCTATAGACCCAACCCATGTGAAGGTCACGGGAAGGGTTGCTAAACACAACAAATTCTAGGTTATACAGGGTCAGGATGTCAACAGGCATCATTGTGATATCATTCCGTATGTAGATAACGCATCGTACTCGTTTTCTCTGTATATGTTTTCGGAACAGGTGATACCCAATAACTTGAATCGGAGAGTCACTTATGTCTGATTTGCACCAAGTTTCATTAATGAAGAAAATGAATAGGGATTTCTTCACATTGCGGTGGATCATTGGGATAACGCATCATTTCAACTTTGCTTTAATTTAAAGTCAGGTCAATAACCAACTGTCTCAATGCTGGTTCCACTAAGCTCCAAGAAGCGCAAATCTATCATGGACAAATCAGAACAGCCAGTACGTTAGATTAATTAGATCAGAAACAGAAAATGTTTAAGAAAATACGTCTCGTGATCTAAGTTTGGCTGTCTGTCACAGGTGAGCCGCATTTATTTTACGGACAGGTTTTATACTGGAACGGGCTTTGGCTTTGCGCTTATAGTTACTTCAGCGACATAGCCACCGTGCGTGGTGTCATTTCGTATTCATAAGTCTCCGTTATGAATCAGCCGTCGTACTGTCCGTTCCAATTATTTTTGCTATTTTACCAGGGAGATTTAATGCAACAATATTTCGCATACACTGCTATAATTGACATGGTGTTAATATCATAAATATTCGATAACCCACCAGCTACCTAAATCTAGTTTTACTATTATGCAGTTTGCTTAGAGTGTCGCGCTAACAACGCGTAGCTTATGTGCATCAGTAAGTGGTAGAATACCACGAACGTTTGGCAAAACCCCTTAATGAGAAATTAGATGTAACCGGATATGTAAATTAATAAACCATAGGCACTGATTTCAAAACCACAACAGTTGAACGACGTTGTCTTTTAAGCCCGTTGACGTATAGGGTACGAAATGCAATGTGACAATCCCGGAATTCGGGTAGGGATTAAGGTTTGCGTCGGTATTACGTAAACGAGCCATTCAATTGCCGTATTTCTGCACTGGTAAGAATCTTTATTGATTTTCAGAGAAACCTTTCCTTTACTCGCTGCCGATGTGCGATGACATTGTGTTTCTGGTTCTCAAGCCCGTGAATACGTAATAGCCCCTTATATGCTACATCACGTTCGTTGGTACACCCTTTGTGTACTATGCTAGTATACTTGTGTAGTCAAATCTGGCTTAGACAGATGCATCCTTCAAATGTTCGTCTGTGCCTGCCTGCTTATATTGTCTTCATAGTGCAGAGAAACAGGTTTCTTCCACACTTAGTGTTACCCACATTTATTCTATTATGCAAAAAGGCCAGAGTTAGGAATCACACTGCACTAGGCGTAGGCTAAAAGAATGAATTATGAACCGGGTAAAATAATTTCAATTATCCAGGAAACTGGCAGAGAGTATAATGCACGACGGTGGTTCTGCTACAATTATGGAGATTACGTATAAACGTGTTTCGTAATTGCGCAACCCCAATCTACCCGCATTATATCCACCTACAATCGAATCTAAAAAGGTTTGTACTGCAAACTGAGATGCGGAGGAAACGCATAAACCAGCGAACGTACACGCACGCACAAGAATAAAAATCGACTGAAAAACAAAGATATCCTACTCTCCTTAGCTTTTATTAACTAATATCCAATCAGCTGAACGCATTGCTCGGGAGAACATTGTACCGTAAGAAAAATTGAAATTACTATGTATCTGCTGGTGTCGATCTTTATCAACTGTATCGGTAAATGTGTAAGATAGCACTTAGCAAAACCTATATTTAAAAGATGTAAAGTAAAACGGTAAATTAACATATCTTAAGAGCCGTTTCGAGATATTATTCTTAGCATTCAAAAACATCTTATATATTCTGCTAATCAAAAGCTGACGGCAAATTCATTTAGAATAAGGCTCTCAAAATGGATTGCGCACAATGTCGCATTGCTCGGTGATGATACATCTGATACAAGTTATCCAATTCAAATAATTTGTAGGAAACGTAAATTCAGTTTTTGGATGTCACTTGAGTTGTCACATAGTTATATAGTTTGAACGAGCTTCGATCACTTCCTTTTAACTAAAGGTGGCAATTAAAACAATGTCATTATTGAGAGATTATTCGAAGAGAAATTATTATCCGTTGGCATACAAAAATGTTGTTAATCACAAAATATTAAATTTGAAAGGCGTGACATTTCCAAACCAAAATGTTCTAAATTATTGCGAGGTCCTGCTGTCAGCGTTTAAATCTTTATTGCATCGCTTGCTGGGAAGCTATTCAATAATACGCATGTTCATATATACTGAAAACGTTTTGAGTATTTAAACGTTCAAATGAGACATGGTACGTCTGTAACAAGTATAGGGTACATATGTTATACCCAAATTCGTTTGACAATGTGTTGATTGCGCCTTGGCTAATTATTGTGGAATCCCATCTTTATTTTTCTGCACAGATCTAGTCGATGATTTTGTTAGAACAAAGTGCAACAGTTATCTATTTATTAATCATCTAACTTGATTCCCTTTTTATTTGCTTGCTTTACATGAAGACAGTAGTCCGGAGCCACAAGTTGAAAGAAGAAACAGTTTCGAACATAGTCATGAATCGTTTATCTAACCTCACTAATATTCATGTTAGTGATGCAGCAATGAAGTATATACCGTAGTAAGGTTTGCGGTGCCGTATTTATTAAGAAACACTAAATGAATTTTTGCCTTTTGGACTAAGTGTATATAGTGAGGCTTGAATGATTACAGTTCATACGGAATTGTATGTGAATAAATTTGAATCTAAAAAATATATATATATACATATATATATGGATAAGCATTATATACATACATTGAAATTTACCTAAATTTCAGCTAAAATGATTAATATAATCATTAAGCTGATTTATCCCACAAGAGACCCATACTAGTCATTTAATAGATTGCTGCCCAATCTAGTTTAGATAAACCCATGAGATTTTCCAATATACATGGCGACAAAATATTTAATTTTTATGTATATTGCGTATACGTACGATTTGTCTCACATAAAAATTTTAGTTAATCCAGGTAGGTGGATTACCATTGAGCCTGGGCCAGCAGGAATTTTGTGCTTATAAATCAATGCATTTGGTAATTGCTTCTCCATAATAATAGCAGCATAGCTAGAGCGAAGTATCTATACAAACGTTGTGATCAACACGTCATTTAAAGTTCCAATATGTCTAGGAAGACGCAATTCTTAACTATTATGTGAAAAACATGACTATTTCGGGTTAATTGCTCCGTAGAATCGGGAAGTGACTACACGTCACCGTGGAGCTCATAGTTCAAAGGCAGTTATAATTTATTATGTTCCTAGATTACTAAGTCCAACACGGTGTCAAAGGGATTTGCAACATTTTAGGAGGACAATACATTTTTTAAAGTTAAACTTAATTTTAACTTAAATCATTACTTCACCACGTGCCAACACTCGGATCCATAACATGGAAACATGCAAGAGCAAAGAAACACAAGTAACGGATCACAGAGGCGCATATTTATTGATCTAGGAATTAATCAATCTAAAGTTATTTTCAGAAAATTAGGCAACTTGCATGAAAAGGTTTCAAAGTCTATCCTGATTGTAAACATGGATCTTATTGAATTTGATCGAAATGTTAAGATTCGGTTATAATAACAATATTCGCCAATGTGTAGGAAGATTAAAACTGAAGTTAGATATGCTGAACTTGTCAGTAAAAGAAAAGATACATTACAGTTTAGAACGAGATGTTTGCTGATTCCTAGGAAGTGGGTTTTTACACGTTCAAAACGGAGGATATCAAATAAAAAGGATATACGGAAATCAAGTGAGTGGTAATGTTAATTTAGTCAAAGCGGTTGGATAATTGACGTCAAAACGTGACACAATCGAAATATTCTTCGTGAGCGTGGTCAACTGGATAACGGTTAGCTCATTAAGTTTGACCATCAAATGTTTAAAACTTGTACATACCGAGACAAACATGTTAAGCTCGGCAACCTTGTTGATGTAAAATGGGCCGGGGATCTGCAGTTTTATTTGGAAACATCGCTGCGCCTATCCTAGGCATTTCTGAAATAGCTAAACCTTGACAACTACTTGGATCCGACAGGAAAGTTAACATTTACCGCCGAAAATCGAACGAACATTTGCGTGATTTATCGTTATTTCTGCTCTTATGGCAGGAACGTTGTAATATTAGATGTACCGAATACTTTAAAAACCCCGTATTTCTTCACATAGTTGAAGTCGATTGTTTTCTTCCTATATTAACAATAGGGAAATTGTCATGCACGTACAGCTGAGAGAGATCTTAAGCGATGAACTTAAATTCATTATTTATATTGACGCTTTCCACTGCTTTGAATTCATTAGACTGAGACAGTTAATCTGGATTAGCATGATCATGGATGCACAAAAATTATAATTATATATAAAATGTTCCATATAACATAAAAGTATCTTCATATGAAAAAATTCCATATTAGTAGCGACTATTACTACTATTCTTATCAACTCTACACTCCAGTCATAAATCACCGTCTTGTGTTCCGTTGGTGCTCGGTGTTGGAAATGAACTTCTCCTATCAAGCTAAAATCTCCCCACTGTCTGCACTGTTTGCAATGCTTCTCTATCAATTATTTCTTAGCTTTACAGCAATTTAAATCTATCTATAATTATTTCTATATATAATAACTTATATCCTTCATTATTTGTTTGTTGACAAGGAATGGGCGGATCCCTTAAAATGATGGATTGCAATTTCCAAACAAAACCAAGTATAACTAAGCAAATTATTGCCACTAACATGTTAGCCAATTACAAAGGTATATAAACTTGAATAAACCGAATGCCTGATTATGCTTTTGCTTCATGGCCCACTTTTAGCATGGTAAAGCGAGTGAAACCCATTGAAAAATAACCGGCGCGAACGCAGGTCGCCAGCGGACCGTCCAACGATAACCGTATCTCTTTGCCTTAGCATTTGGCTAAATATGCAATTATTCCTGTTCTTAATTTCTTACTCCGAATAGTCTAATACTAAAAAACCGCATTTTACAACAAAACAATATTTAAGACCAGTTGTTTAAAACATGAACATTTATGCCTTATAGATATACAAATTAATTATGTAACCCTGGTGGTTTACGCCTCGCACTCGAGAAATAAGACGTTTATTTTTATTGTTGGCAAATTTGGTAATCAAGTGTTGCCATTTGTATATGAAGAATTAAATGTTTTATTATTTCGATTTAAAGTTGAGTACAATGTATATTGGCTTCTATTAGTTATGCAGTAGCTGTAAGTCACCTTGCACGAAAGTAAAGCGTGATTTATGCGTACTCTACCTAACTTATCTAGGACGCTAAATTGCGGTCTTTTCGAATTTACAGGATTAGGATTTCTATTTTAGGCAACTATATGAACTCTCATGTATGAGCAACCCCCTGTGAATACTCTCAACGACATTACTTTTCTCGTGGTTTCTTTGAAGGAAATGAACACAAAGCGGTTTAGTTAAATCTTAGGTCGCTTATAAGTTTACATTTCACCATCGTTATTTTGCCAGCAGGGACAGCGCGTAGTAATTAGCAAAAGCAACGACTTAAATTTTGGTTTAAAAATGTATCTTGTTCATTGCTTGGCATGTGTATGCTTGCCCAAATAAAGTAAGTTTCGCATGAATTCGCTAGTCTTAGTGTGTAGACGGATTTGATTAAGGTATGACTGTTCAGCTAGTATAAAATAATACCAGAGATCTTTTTATCCATAATGAATTTTGGCATTGTGGCGCCTTAGTTATTTCAAGCACCGCGGAACAAACCAAAAATATTAGTGACTTTACACACTAGAATCCTTCTCATATTCCAGAGTTGTTTTGAAAGCAAAACGACAAACTTAAATTGAAATCTACATTCAACACTTCACGAACATCCTTCAAATCCATGCACATTACGGTCCTTGCAAAGGATGTGCTCCTTCGACCTGCTGAGATTTATCTTTCTCTATGAATAGAAAAAAGCATCTAAAACATAGAAATAATTTTGTCAAACGAATAGGCCGTTTCTTGGTTTGTAAATGAGAAATGCGGCTTTTCATGTTTTGCTGATGAAGAAAACACTAAAAGTAACATAAATACTTGCAGTGTCCCTTAGACAATATGATATTACAAACTGAGTTACTCGCAAATGAAGAGACTGTCTTTCTGTCACAGATTATCTTGGCGCGCAATATATATTTGAAAAGTTCCAATTGCTGCTAAAAAGAACAACGAGTTTGGTTAGCAAATATATATATATATATATATTTTACTACAACTGTAAATTATTAAACATTCATAATTCCATTATGTTCGTACGTCTGTCATATAAGATTCATTCCTCATAACCTAAAGTAGGATAAATGTGATTCCTTGTTTTATCTGAAAGTATAATAAAACACTAATTGTAATTAATTATAACTACTGATAATAAGTTTAGCGTAAATTAATTTTGTGGATGTCAGAAATAACTTAGATAGCTGGAATTTGTAATGATGAAATGTTTGAAGGATTACGGTCTAGGAAGGTTAATAACAAAGATGAACAGGCTTATGGCGCTTTGCAGCAAATAACAATCAGCCATTTTAATTAACATTCCATTTGGTGTTAAATGTTTACTTTATTGCAAGAAAAGGATGTAAACACCAAGTATTTTTCGAAAATTAAGATAGTTTGTGTACATGGTGAGCGTTTCTCAGGATAAGCCAATGATGAATTTTCTGTCTATAATTTTTTAATTGGAAGAACGTTGTAAGGTATGTTGCTTCTATATTTGATGCTGTAACCCTTGGTGTTCCACGTAATCACCATTCGTAATTTTTGTATAATAGAAATTTTAAATTTATTTTACTATTGTTGCGGTCCACAACAATATCTGTGGTTCAATTTGTTTAATTGGCCTATTTCCTGCTTCTCCTTCTAATACAGATATTTTGGTAAAGGAACAACATATATATATTCGAAAAATCCTCATATAGGTACTCATCACGGAATTGAAACCCGGTCATGCGTATCACCGGTCCGCTGGGCAACCTCAGCACAGTTGGTAGAGGAGTGGACCGGTAATCCTAATGTCCGATGTTCGTTTCCCCGTAGCTACAGATTATTGTGCAGTTCAATTGTAGCTTATCCTTACTGCAAAATTGAAATGCAACAACTGTAGAAATGATGCCAAATTATCAAAAACAAATTTGAGGCAGCTAGATCAGACATTTGTATTCAATAAAATGACGGGTTAAACAGGCGCCTTCAAAGATTAATTGGGATGTTTCGCTTGTAATATATCGTGACAACTTGTTATGGTATGTTATGCAAGTTAAAGTTATTCATCCTAACTATTTATTTGTTCCTACGTGATGTAAGTTCCAGTATTCGCAAAATATACCGTGAATAAACCGCATAATTTTCTGTGTGCACGCATATATGACATGTAATGTAGATTTTATGTTTCGTTGAGTGGCAATGTAAAGGTGCATTTAAATGCGCACATTTTCAGGAAGCCGTTACCTCGCAACGCTTACGAATGAGCCTTCGGTCAGTTGAATTACCGAATGTAAGTCCATGATGAAACAAGAACATTTATAAAACAATTATATAATCGAAAAAGCACCCAATTGGTGAGCACAGTATTTGTATAAACGTGTGATTTGCTGTCGTACGGTACGCGTTGTCTGTATGCAAATTTCTAACAAGCTACGAAGTATTAATTATTTGTCTTTAATTTATTCGCGTATATTTAATAATATAGGAATACAGTTTTCAAAATCCAATAGCGTTGAATTTATTTGTTTGGATCGTTGCTATGAATTGAAAAAATATCCCACTGACCTAGTTGTCAAACAATTAACTTGTTCACTACATTCGAAAATACCTATTTATACTCGAGTTTATTTTACTCATAAAGCTACAAACTTGCTTTGCTAAATAATTACCATAAGCAAAGGGAATATATGCATACAACGGTGCGTTAAACACAGGATTCGAGGTTAGGTCCCCTTAGTATTTGCTAATGTACTTATGTGTTTTATTTTACCAAGTTAGCTGTCAACATTTGTCAGGAAAACTATCACTTGAACATTAATTGCTTGCACAGTGCGTAATTAAAATATGCATTAAGCGATTACATATTTGCATTATGAATCAGCAGGCACGTCCAATTTATTTGTTATATTTGAGATAAATGTAACATAAAATATTAGTATTTAAAACAGCGTTGATGCCTCTATTTTCAGCACGCATTTGGATTTCAATAAATGTAAGAGGATTAAAAGAGAATGGAATGTCCTCGTTTACGTGATTTGTTCAAAAATTGCGCACGTTAATTGCATAAAGAATAAAAGTGAGGGCGGCTATGATTCAGCTCTAGTATCACGCCAATATACATAATGGGAATTTCTTTTTGCGAATAACTATTAAGAGGAATTTCATAGGTAATTACTTAAGGTTAACAAAAATATATATCATTGATAATCCATACCAATGCTTGGAGATCAGTTATATAGATTCGATAAGGTATGCAAAAAGAATTGTTTAGCGCTGTGTTTGGAAGTTTACCTATGCGTACCAACTAAATTCCATGTACACGTGATAAATACCATCGTAAAATAAGCACGTTGAGAGGATACGCATTTACATAACTTCATAAATTGATTCGAAAATCTTATTCATTTATGCATCTGGCTGTAATCGAACGCGAATTGTGACATTTTTTCCTAGTTTACCTAAATATGTAATGCAAGTGCGTAGAGCGAAATGCTTAACGTTTCACTATCAATCCCTGCTCATTAGGAAATAAAACATTATTAAATTCATATACGGACTAGAATGAATGAAGTAACGACACATAATCATTTTACTTATGACTGCCCATTTATTAATTTGTAATGCTGTACCATCCAATTTGTTATTACCTTAACAGCCTCAAGTATTTAGTGATGTACTTGATAATCAGGGTAAAATAATTATTTGTTTAGATGACGCAATTTTATAATTATGTTAATACCACTAAAAGCAAAATAAACCTAATTGAATGTTTTGGGAATTACATATGATTAAGTAGTATGACGACGTATTCTAACGTAAATATATTGACTTAGCACAATATTTTCGATAATTCATACTTAAACCTATATAACCATTATTCGCGGAATTCATAGTACGATCTACAAGTTGTGTTACATAAATTTGGAAAGTATGTGCAAAATCAATCTTGTGGTTTGAGAAAAG
This sequence comes from Dicrocoelium dendriticum, assembly GCA_944474145.2. Taxonomy (NCBI): domain Eukaryota; kingdom Metazoa; phylum Platyhelminthes; class Trematoda; order Plagiorchiida; family Dicrocoeliidae; genus Dicrocoelium; species Dicrocoelium dendriticum. The sequence continues at coordinate 105,163,027 of OX104067.1, forward strand.
ACTCAACTAACATATACTTGATTTGCTGCATTCCACTACCTAGTAAACTAAAGAGTTTAGATAACTGACATGAACATTAGCATGCTTAGTTCACTTTTGCGAGGGCAGTCCGTCACATTTGAATCATGGTTAGCAAATCTTCCCTGCAAGTGGCTACACCCATTATGTTATAATATTGTCCTAGGCTGGAACAATGTTCAGAGGATTAGTGCAGCCTGAACAGCCGCAGCCTCGTTGCTTTACTAAAGGGATATAAAGCATTAAGCGAAGGATAAAATTGCTGCCTCTTTATAACGATAAATCTGAGCCATATGATAAACCCAAGGTTTATCCCCTCTAGCTAGAGAACATGATTATATTACGTATATTTCCTATCCAAATGCACAGACATGTACTCTGCATAAAACTCAACTTACCATGGGTGCTAGCAACATAAACATGATTATTTAAAGAAGCACCATATAACGAGCAACATATAGGAAAACATTTTTAATTTAAATGTGAACGGAAAAGTCTTCATTGCGAAAGTAAACATGCATTTTGCAAAGGCGCTAAATAATTACCCAATAAAAATAAAGGTAGGCATACTGTTTAATATACGCGTAGTTTTAATGTTTACATTGGAATAGTTATTACGATAATAAAGTACTACATTTTAGCATGAAGTAATTAGTCTTATGTAACTGAAATATTAAGGTTGACAATATTTTGGCAGTGCAGTAACAACCGTGATGTAGTGTAAAGGTGTAGCATGTTTTAATTAATGCTAGACTCTAGCCATTCTCTCATTATGTAATGCGCTTGAGGCTAATTACCCCACTAATAATTGCAAATACCTCTGACACTATGGCGAGGACAATAAAAAAATTTTGCGCTAAGAAACAGTTTGCACTCTTTTACAAAATTCGCTTCCGTAAGACACCATTTCCAAAGATTGTTTCGCAGGGCCGTACAGTATATTATTCAAGATAGACAGATTACCATTTTTAACATGGTCTTAACCACGGGCTAGTAACGGTCGAGTGCGGGTAGAAGCCTAATCAAGAGAAGATGAAATGCGACTACTGACTATTCCTGAACGGATAAAAGAGCCTTGCTCTGAGTAACGTAGTAAGTTCACTGTGTGGTTGCTCCAATTGTGACACAGATTAGCTTATAGCATGCAGCCATCCTAATACTTCGCAGTTATCAATGTGCATATTCAACGTTTTCTAATGTCATAAGTTTATAAGCTCCTTAATTTTGGGAAGATTACTGCTTGGTGAATAGGATACCCTATTCCCTTTAAGGTAAAATATGCGTTAGCGTAAACCAAACGACGCTATATCAGATCTAGTAACCAGTTGGCAATATTAGTTGCAGTCCACTGTAGCCAAGGGTTATCAAACTCGGACTACAACAAATAGGTAGCTCGTTCGAGACGTAACAAATTATTGAGAGAATGCGCACCTTTGACGATTACCAAACATAGAGTTTACTACCAAGTTCTGATAACTGTTTGGAGGTTGCTAGATTTGAAACAATTTAACCAATACATTTAACTTCTGCGCTTGTTTCTGTAATTAAATCTCGATGGAAAATTGTAACGCTTGTTGTATAAAGTTTACAGCTATCAATTACTCTCGATGTAGGCAGTATTAGCAATTCTAATGTATTCCAAATGTCTTAATGTAAAAGAGTAATCTTTCCAGGTGGCCAATGTTTCTTCGCTGTAGAAGGTTAGACGCAATAATAAGCAAAGTTTAGGGCCATGGGCAAAATATCTGCTATCAACTGATTGTCCCACTAAATAAAACACTATGCTGGGAGGCAATATGCTACAATTTTGCTTAATTTTTGTAGGAATCTTTACCATAGCCACAATACAAGTGTTAGCTTATAACACCTGCTTGGTTCTAACTTGAACGTAAGCCCATTTTGAGAACAACGTCGAGCCTCTGCACAACGGCACAACTTCAGTACGGTTTTTCATTGTTTTGTTGGTATGAACAATTTGTCACGTTTCTGTTTCTTCAACTGACGAATGGTATGATTGTATGGAACTTTCGTCGTATAAAATGACTAGTGATATCAACATATATATTCACAGATTCATGGAACAAATTACGCCTTTTTCTAGCATACACAACAACATTAGTCGTAAAAATCAAAAGGCTTCAACCGGACGTGACCCACTTGTTGTTTGAGTCCGTGTACGTGCCGGTATTTGGCTGGTTGATTTATTGCTTAATGTCACAACCTACTACTTTTTACTATGAAGCTGCTAATTACCACCTGGATTGTGACGCACTTTTTGATGACAATACAAATTTGAAAAACCCGTCGAAATATACTGAAAGACAAACCAATACCTTTAGAAATATCGTGCATTAAATTTAATGCGGTTACATTTTATAAAATTGTAAGCATATCGTGAAACTTGGAAATTTGTTATTTATTGTGCTCGCTTAGCCGGGAAAGTTTTCTTCACTATGGTGCTTCACGTAAACTTAAATAATAATTTACAATAGGTTTCATCCGAATAATAATAAAAGCCATAAAATAAAACTTCGAAATATTTTCCATGTAAACAAGAAATAAAACGGAGTGATCTCAAAAATGTTTGATGCTATAAATGTCTGAGAAAATATAAAATTGCATAAAAATACCTTTATATAGCGATCATCTTACTGGGCTCATCAATATAATTACCAACGCAAGTTTGAAAAATTGAGGCGTACTTGCTAGTTAATAGACGCCCTTACTTAAGCACATTTATCAACCCAAATATGTGTATTGCAGGACCGGTTTTTACAAAGGAGTCTGTCCTGCGCACTATTCTGCTAGATAGAATCAGCATTTTACTTTAGTATGTTGGTTTGTAGTACCTTTGGCTTTCATACTTCGTATCTTTGAAATTTTATGCAATCATAGATTTACAAAATGATCATATCAAGATTATTAGGCTAACCAAATGAAAAAATACTTTGTGCTTTTTTCTCTTTTATTGAGCAGCATGTATTCTTTAGGTGTAAACACCTTGATGGCGTCTAGATGCATGCAACAAGGCAAACGCTAGTGGCAAATTAGGCTTCAGTTAATTTTGTCACATAATAGCTGCTTTAGACTTATAACAGTTCAGCGTACTACATGAACACATTTATGAGCAAATGTAAACAAACATTTATCGTTCCAAGAAATGCGAGCCTGCAGTTTATATCTAACCTCTATGCTAGTTTCTGACCTGAACTAACCATTTTCAAAAATCTTATTAACGCCCTTACACCAATGCATCGTGTGACGGAATTGAATTGTCTATTGTAAGCTTTACAGACCCACTTACGCTTTTCGAGAAAATATGTTCATAATTCCGTGGTCTTACACTCCACTATATACAACTACGTATTTCGTATTCAGGATTGAACTGAATAAGACTAACAGAAAAATGAACCACTTGTCCAACACTATATTTACATAGGTTTCATAATCGGCCTCAAAATATGCACTTAATTTCGCTACGTTTGCCTCATAAACTTTACAGCGAAAATATACTAGCAAATAAAGCTTAACAACATTATTTCTGACAGGTTAATCAGAAGGCGCATTATCTGGGGTCGGACGTTAGATGCCGTCGCAGGGAGACTGGACCTTAAAGTTGTGCGCCGTTTTGCGTACCTTAATGACCCAATGAGCTATATTGGGTGATGCCTTCGGGCGCCTTGAGAGCTAGTCCTACCAGGTTGGTCAATGGTGAAAGTTCAGAAAAAATCTGCCTCCTCGTCCTCAGGTTGGGCGTTTTAATTGGGATGGCTTCCATTTCAGTAAACCTAAATCATTGCCAACTCCCTGTTGCCTTGCGGACAGGCGTTTTAGCAAAGGACTTTAGATATGGGCCATAATCGTCTTCCTGTATAGGTCTTGGCGCCCAGACAGTATCGCATCCCACAAGAATCTATGACATTTTATTCAAAACAAAACTTCCTCTTGCATCGACCATCATGCAGATCATCAAGGTTTAAATTTCTGCTTCAAAAAGCAGGGCGAATACGCGAAAACATACTACTGATGGCGTCTCCAATCTTTATTTTCCACCTGTACCTCTTAAAACATACCGACCATCTTTACTAAACTTCCTTCTGTATTTGCAAGCTAAATTTACATTTCCCGATGTACCACTGTAGTAGAAGCAACTGCAACCACCATCACACCGCAACTATCAGACATCTATCGGTAAATGTCCATTATAAGGCCACGCTACATATTTTATGTGGCGATATTCCACGTTCGCACTCTAAGACAGTCGACAAATAGGCTGCACTCGCATGCAGTGTGGACACACTGTTTATGGATATGTGCTGTATGTCCGAAATTATTATCAATTACCTAACGGGTTATTGAATTAACTGCACCAGATTTATCCTTTCGTTATTATTTGCACCCACGCGGAGACTATGGTACAGTATTCACGGATCAACCTGGAGTAGGTATCGTCCTAAGCTCCAATGCTGAGTCATTTTTGTTGGATTATATTTCGTTAAACAGCCGTTAGGTGCAGCCCGTTTGACGACATCAGCAAAGTTTGCTTAACGAAGTTATGTTTTCCGCGTATGCTTCCACCGACTGCCGTTCTAATGCTATCAAGGACACATTATATTAAGAAAAGAACGCGCTGCTTCGCAATGCTACTAATTCAGATATGATAATAATTGTAAGGGATATTAACGCATACATGGGCCTTCTGAGGTCTTCACAAGCTCAGCTGTGTGGTACTTGTGTGTTTAACTCCGAACGAACTGACAACGGCGAGCGTCTGCTGCAGCTCTGTGCGGAGCACAAGTTGTTTATTATTAGCACTGTTTTTAGAAACAGTGGGTGCCGAAGTGTCACTTGGCGTCTTTGTGTAGCTGGCTAGCGGCAGACCCAAAGTGACCATATAGCCATAAGTTACAGATGAAGTGGTTTCATCATGGATCATCGCTCTTAATGTAATATCTATGTCAACTCTGATCATGCCTTAGTACGCTGTTGTTTCTCCATGAAATTTACCGGGAGGCACAACAAGTATATCCTCCAATGGTAACTGCAAACTTGTCTCAGCCCTCGGTCAGGCTATCCTAACAAGAAGCACTGCGTGCCAAATAATGATGTCTTTTCCTAATCCCACTAAATTGTATTAGAATACAATACATTACAATACGTAGGAGCATCTGCATGTTGCAATATCAATGGTCAGAACACCTGTCACTGGATATCCGAGAGGTTGTTTTAACTGTCGAAATGTGGAAGACACCTACCGGCTGGCTCTGAACACAATGTGACCAGACGGGCTATTAGGCTTAATATAAAGCAGAGCCAATGTCCTGATGGGAAAGGCTGGTGGACCGGCCGGTCCCAATTAATGGAAGAGCTGAGGCTTTTGTGTCAAAAGCGAAACGTTGTCCATCACCATAAATACATTAACCGGCCGTCTACCAAGTTTTTTGAAATGAAGAGACGGGAGTAGTAGGCAAATACCGCAAGCTCTTCCATCTAATCCGCACAAGAAAACCAAGCTTCAGTGAGACAAGCAGGGACAGTGCGGGTGCGCTGGTGCACAAAATGGACCGCTGTATGGCTCGTTGGGCGGACAATTTTCAAGATCAATTCAGCTGGACATCACACCCTGATATCTTTTTACTCAGGTGATAAAGGACAAATCGTGGATGGTTAATTTAGAGCCTCCGTCGGATGCATACTTCCGAAATGTGATCACTGCGCCCGAGATTTTCGTGCCTCTGGCGCAGGTTACTTCCCACCTACAATATTAATAGATTTAGTTGAGGTCATCTGCAAATCACTGACTCCCGTATTCAAAGGTATGACGAAGGAAGAGTGTGTCCACGCTTATTGGATAGAATAGATTATAGTCGCAAGTAACAAGAACGGCAGTTGAGCAGACTGTTCTAACCACTGGGGTATTAGTTTTGGCAAAATTATTGGACACGATTTTCGTTCGGCATCTCAATGCTTAAAGGAAAACTCGGATTAGGGAAAAGCAGGCCGCTAACCTCCCAGTACGTCGCTGTATGAACCATATATTCACTTTGCTGCAGGTGCTATAGCAGCGCCACGCATATCGCCGACGGCAATTTCTGTGTTCCTCGATTTAAAGTGTGCGTTTTATGCGGTCGACTGATCAGTGATGTTGGAAATACTTGCGCGAAAAAGTGTTCCCACGAAATATGTGAACATCCTTCGTGCTCTATACTCGAAAACTACCGGTCGCATCAGGGTCTATAGTGGGCTATCGGATAGCTTTCCGTCCACATGTGGCGTTCGTCAATGTTTTCCTATTTCCCCAATATTGTTAAATTTGTTCGTGGATTCTATCATGGAGAGTTGCCTTGGGGAATCTCAAGATGTAAGCGTTGTAGTGCGTCTTGGTGAATATTATTTGACCTAGATTTTGCGGACGTCATCATCCTGATTTTCGACGAATATGCGTCGGCACAATGAACCCTTAATTGACTGTCTAGAATGGCCCAATTTATTGTTATGCGCCTCTCAGCTTCAAAGTTCAAAGTGTTTCTGCAGGACCATCAGCTACTTGTTTACCTCTTGACGCTTGCTAAGGAGGAACTCGAAATGGTTGATCAATTCATTTATATTGGCACCTGCATCAGCAAAGATGGGCGCATAAAAATTGACGTCAGCTCACGTATTGCAAACGTCCGAGCCTACTTCTTTGGCGACATTAGGGAATTTATGTCTTTCCAAAAAGCCGTGTTTTAAAGGCCACAGGGAGTGCTGTTCTGCACTACGGCAGTGATATATTGCTCCTTCGGTTTGATGCTCTGAAGGGGATTTAATTCTTTGATCATCGTTGTCTGCGAATAATAGCTGGCGTCGGTTGACACCAGCGTGTCTGCTACGATGAAGTGCGTAGGCGAATACTATATAGTGATAATCATACTAGCTCCCTAGAACAACAGATAGCACTGAATAAATTGCGTTAGCTCAGGCAGTGCTACATATTCTTTGTCACCGCTGACCTAGGAGGGCCTTGCTTAGTCTGCTAGGTGTAGGGTGGCGCAAGGCTCGAGGTGGACAGAAGTTGCATTAGCAAAGGGACATAAAGTCACTGAGGACCAAACTGCGCGCCGTTGGTCAGTCTATCCTTCCGGACTGGAGTCCACGTGACTCGCCTTGTGCTTGCCTCGAGACTTTAAAGGATAAGTCTCGCAGCCGACACCAGTGGCGCGTCTGCTGCTGTCTCCTAATCGGATTGTCGATTTAAAGTATTTTGGTGCTGAGTTATCTGCGGGGTAATGGTTGATTATGATGCGTGGCATTTAAAGCCACAAGGATGCTGTCTTTCCGATATTTCTTTACTGTGGCAAGAAAGCTAGCTGTTTGTGACGGTATGTTGTCTAAACAAGGTGCGGATGCCTTGATCCTTATTGCTTGCTTAGTGCACTAATTTATTTCAGGTAAGTCCCGCTTCTATCCCTCTTCTTCTTCATATCACGGGTCTTCATGTATGTAAGGCAAGGAAGCAAGAGTTTTAATAGCTGATGTACTGCTGTTGATGATGATGATGTATTTCTTTGCATATAACATGGATGGGCTCGGTTGTCACGATTGACTGACGTAATTTTCCTGGGCCTTTTCAAACTTAGAGAGCCTCACATTTTGACTTATAGAAACGCAGACAATTCAATAAATTTCCTAAATGACATGGAATTGCAGAAAACATATGCTTGCATAAATACCTTTTTTATTTGGATTTCGTTCTCCATAGGTTATTATTTGATAAAATTTCGAAGCGGCCAAATAGCTATTTCATCCCTTTAGAATATCATCACGGTCATCTTTTTACTCTCTGCTATCCAATACTATGTGTCACTAGGTCTTGGTTTCGGCCATGCTTCACTTAATTAAGAAACTATGCCCACGCTATATTTTATTTGTATTTCTAGTAAGCAAACACCATCTGATCAGAAATACACTAAAACTGCTCGACATCTGTTGGAGCACACATTTTGCACACATCTACCTGGCACAATACGCCGCTACTTACTGCTATCCGCGAACTTGATGCATAAATAGCTATAAGTAGTTAAATAGCAGCTACCTGTTTTCATACTAATCGGTGGTGTAATCTAAGCAAGCGTGTAAATTATTTTAAATACGGAAGTCGTCCTCGTCTGTCATTTGTACCTCGCACAATTACATCACGTATATTTCTTTGTTTGAGTGCTGTCAGTTAACATTTTTGTTTTATATTATCTTATAATCGTTTTCCTTTTAAATGTACCGTGGTTTATTTCAGCTTGGTTTTCGTGTTACTTCGCGTTAGCCAACAACCAAACGGTTCAGTCGGCTACAGTACAAATCATCTTTGGCCAGTAACATATGTATTCGAGGAAAGGAAACCGCACATGGTAGAAATGTTATTCTGAATATAGTGTAGGAGATTCCTGTGGAATACTGTGTCAATAACAATGATATGATCTAATGTTTTGCTTATTGTTTGATTACTGTTTATATTAATATTAAGTATAAAATGCTTTTGCACACGGATGAGCAAGTACGTGAAACATTTGCCATCGAGTTCAAACAATTTTCTAAAAATTATTTCTATGAATATGGCCTACTCCACAGGAAGCCACAATTTATTATTAGTCAATTATAAAGCTTGAACAATGAATTATTTTAAACGCTAATGGTAACATACCACACATTGTCTAAATACATTTTATAACATTCTTAGACGGTTTCTTGACCAAATAATTCCGCGCTATTTACATCTGAAGGATTTTATTTATGTGGGTCGGTATTTGCTGCTTTCAGTTGTTATTCTCTAGTAAGTTGATGTTATACGCTAAATCATTCACCTACAACACCACGATAATATGACGGCTAACTTAAGTATACTGCTCCATGACACCGAATCGTCCTATATCTAGTACACCCCTGAATAAATTGCTGTTTGCAAATCTTTAGGTAATTTATTGATGCATTTTGCATATGGCATTTCCGGAACGTTATGATTTCCTTAATGTTATAGATCACAACTATTACTGCATGACTAACAGCATATTTCTTGTTCGTCATCAAACGTTAAACACTGTCATAATCTAATATTTACTATACACTGAAACGAGACAAGTTTAGATTATTTGCAACGACTTAGCCTTGATACATACTAACCTGAACTTTTTGACGTTTGAGGAGTCATTTATTTGAAATCCCAAATGTAAGCAAAATGCTTATTTCATACAATAATATCATGTTTCCATGTCTACGTTGGCTAAATGCAATGGGGTTGTGAAACTAGAATAGACAGAAATAATATGAGAGTTAATTTTTAACCGCGTAGAGTACCTCATGAAATTGGGAGGGATATAGCTATGAAGCAAAATTACATTGGAACCCAGTGTCAGAGGATGAAAGAGATGGTGGGGTAGTTTAATTTTATAAATATTATTAAGCTAGTTGGAGAACATATAATATTACATTCTGGATACATGCGTTGGCTGCGTTTAACAGTCGATATAATATCTGCCTCTTTTTAAATACTGTTATATTTCTGCACCTGTTCGTAAACATTAACAGAAAATGCTTGCCATCTGACTAAAAAATGGCATTATGTTTACATTGAAAGTATATTTTAATGCTACTAAGAAGCCACTTGGCATGAAGCACCAAAATACTTACATCACGGGATAATAAAATATACGGTTTATGTAATACTGAAATGAGACAACAAATGGGAGCATCAAACGATATCCTAAACATAGTTTGTTTGCAGTGAGAATGTAAAGCTGATATATATATCATAGAGCAACCATAAAATGTACCGTCTCGCTCTGTGTAAGAGAACGTTACTATTTTCTTGGAGCAAAATTTATCTGTTGTCTTTCAGGCACTAACATAAAACTATATATAATATGTGAAATTTCGGTGAAGGATTGAAATTTTGCGTAGACAGCCAAAAATAATTGATTTGCACTGCGTTGTGTGATAAACATAGAAAATACTTGGAGTGTATTTTCAAGTGTTTTATTCAGTAGTTACAAAGTCATAGTCCAGTAGCTTTTGGGCAATAGGATATATGTTCCAATAATCATTTTTGTATATATTTTGCTAAGTCGTTATGTGACCCGATATCTACATGCAAAGCAAAACCTTCATTTGCAGGAGTAGTATTATTCATTTCATCGTGACTAGTGTGAAGCAACGCGGTTAGATACGCCTTAATATTTAGCTAAGAACATAGGAGCATATTTATATTGCAGCTTTCTCGCCGTGCCACAATTGTTTGCCATGCACGGCGCATTATAGTTGCAATGTGTCGAGAGTCGTTGTATTTCTCACAAGAAGCAATTAGTCTAAATTTGCAACAGACTCCGAAACGTTAAGCGTAGTTCTCCCTCTCATCTCCGTTAAGGTGAATCCTAACAGGTCCGACGATGCAACTAACACCCTACGTCTCCAGAATGCTCTAACTTCTGACATTCATACATAAGCCAAAATGTGATCAATTATTTCAGTCATGCTGATTCGTTGTTTGTCAAAAGTCCTCAAAAATTTACAAAATTCCCAGACTGCACTGCGGACAGCAGTAAGGAGGATATTTTGGCAACTACGTTTTGTGCATTTAATTCATTTTTGAGAAAAACTATTGGGCTAACAACTTTTAATTTTGCATAATTAACCTGCTGTTTAAGGGCAGCATTGGGACGTAGCACAACAGATACCGCAAAGTGAATATGCACCCTGCTTTTAAAGTCCAATATATCTCCCAGAGTTGAACCACCACTGAGTTATTTTAAAACTCCTCTATCAGTATACTATAACACCATGGATTTCGTCTTAAGCTTGCTTGTAATATAAACATGTTTGTGCACGACATTTAATCAAAAATATCGGATGAGGCACCAATAATAACTTTGATCAGCTTGTTCAAATCTTTGAGTTTTCAAATCTAACAGCTGCCAACCTACGGAATTGAACACACGGTCCTTTACATGTAAATTTCCTAACGAAACAGCTGCTTCTAGTCTGTTTCACATTTTACGATTCGGATGATATAAACTGCTATGTTACACAAGGTTCTATAATGAAATGGCAATAATTATTTTTACCAAGTATATAGAGTGCAATAGGATTTAGCTGGGGATTTCTTCAAATTTTAGGTAAGGAAATAAATTTGGTGTATAATATATTTTAAAAAAACGTTCAGGTATACAGCTAATTCCTTATTACTAGACACACCACATGATTAATTTGAACATGAATAAAAATTACCCAACCAACCAATTCACCGTCGGGAAACTAAGCATTGTGGAATAACTTAACCTGCATTTAAAATGCCCTTCACCGCGCAATGTTAGACTACTTCGGATCCAAACTAACGCAACATTAATTTGCTTTGCGAATAATAACTAAACATTTTTAGTATCTTCCGGTTATCAACCAAAAAATCTTGTGTAAGATCGCGCCACGAAATGCTGTGGCTAACGCATTAGATATGCAAGTACTGTTTGAAACAGCGAAGCGCAATTTTCGCTCTTTTAAATCAAAGGAAAATCAGCGTTTTATTAATAACCGTTATGTATAGCGTTGCAATGAAACGTACCATTTATGGTTTGATTGAATTTAACATAACTGACACTAGGTTGTTTTGGATTAGCACGGCTTTACTATATATGGGGTAAAATGTAGGCAAGTTATGCTGGTGTCAGCCAGTTAGAGGTTAGTAATATATAATTTGCTTTTTCATTAATAAAGTTAGTAACAATAAAGACATGCTTTTGTTAGCTAATATCATACATAATCTTGTTTTCTGCCACCTTCAGTGTTTTTATAAACCCCCCTTACATCGAATAGCCGTTTGATGGAGTGGGATAAATACAGAAAATCTGATGTATATTAATATATATGACCTCATGGTGCCGAACGACTGAATATTGTCGCACTAGGCACTTTACCTTTAAGATATGGCGAAGTCTCGCAGCCCCAAGCAATAAGGCATATGACTACTCACATCTGACATTTAAATTTCGTTCTAAGCTTAGGGATAAAAGTAACCTTCTAGTTATTTTGTGTTAACATTAAATGTGCCTCAAGCTGTTTCTATTTTATTTGTTTCTAAAAATGCCAACATGGAAATCGGATTGAATGAATCCAATCGTTGTAATGCTCCGAACTAAGAATTTCAGCTACCGTGACCTTAATTATTATTTAAGCGGTTGGGTTGAGTTCAATAGAAAATACATTAGAGCTAACTAATTTTAATTTGGTTTGCATTTGACGGCTGTAATTCACAGAGACTAGTAAATATCTGGAATAAAATGAAGCCAATTCAAATGTTTGCTATTTGTATCCATAAAGTTTGGCCTTACATGTTTCAAATTTAATAGCTTTGGCTCACAAAATCTTCATTATTCAGCTCTTGTTTATTTATATGAAATCAAAAACAATGTCACCTCTCAAAGTGAGGGCAAACGGCTCTTCGGGGCTGAACAGATGAACTGATGTAGGAGGCCTAAATATGACTATATTTTACATTGGATTTTATTTATTTGCGCTGGTTATGACCTTTCTCATAGTATATTTTTGCTGTCGTAATTTCTATATCTGCTAATATTTAATTCCTAAATTTATAATTTGTGGGAATATAACTTGCCAAAATATTTCATTTAATGTGTGTGTGCAAATTTCAGAATATATATTAGTAATGGTCCGCGAGTATGTTAAGCAAAATATTAAAACCCGTATTATGACCTCTATATCCCAAGTAGTCTTATATGGCATAGTAAAGGAATAAAAACTTCTGTGCAAACAAATTATTTTGTTTATAAATGTATGTTGCATTTGCTGGCTTTCACACGATTTAAGTCCACTACTATACACGAGCCAGAGTAAGCATAGGAAAAACAAATACATATAATTCAAGTTGGTTTATCGCAATTAGATTCTAAGCCACACAGGTAGGCTACCTTTCAGGAAAAGCGTCATATGTGTGTTTGCTCTATTGGGGCTCATCTAACATGGATCCGTGGCATAAGCTGCAGGCAAGTGGGCGTTAGCCTCTATCAGTCATGGGTTCGATCCCCAGTTGGGGACCGATGGATGGCAACCAATGACCAGCCACAATAATTCGATACGCGAATCTGGGTACGTGCTTAAACAAAGATTTGAATTGTTCAAACGATTTAACCTATTTCCGTTATACTACCATGTATTCATTTTAGTAGAACCGGATAAAGTATGTCAAATATGACACTTTGTATTTTTTGCAGAATACATGTTACCCTTAACATTTGGGTCCTGAAAGAACTGACTCGAGTCTCAGTAGTTAAGTATACATTGGAGTACAGCAGCGGATTTCATTTTGTTGCTAGCAAATGAAAAATAATTACGCAAGACCTTATCATATTTTCGAATCAATTGGTTTAATAGCAGAAACAAATTAGAATGTGAACATTTGCAACTTGATTCTATGCATTTTCAACTTGGTGCATTTCAGTATTTGGCTTCCGTACACACGCGCACAGTCGGATACCTTCCTCATTGGTCAGAAGCCGTCGAAAACAGGGTGCCGTGTGTGTTTGTGTGTAACATAAGCTAGGCTTCCGTTGGTAGATAAAGAAGTAAGCCGTCTCGAAGAACTGGGCAAAGAGACTGGACTTTAACATGTTGCGACGGTTTGCGCACCTCCTTGGCCCAATGCGCTATACTGGGTGGCGACTCCGGGCCCCTTGAGAGCTACTTCTACCAGGTTGGCCAATTGTTAGAAGTCAGACCGACATCCTTCTTGTCCTCTAGGCTAGGGGTTTGAAATTGGATGGCTTCTTTTCTGTAAAACTAAATTATTACCAACTATCTTCTGCTTCCGTACACACGCTCGCAGTCGGATAGCTTCCTCAATTCTCCAAAGCCGTCGAGCAACAGGATGCCGTGTGTAATATAACGAAGGTGTTCTCAAAATGCTCGGCACGTGTACTTCATGGTAGCTTAACCCAGTATGACAGAACTTTGCGCTTTGCGTGTCCAGAGAATAAGGCTTTAATAATAAATTAATAATATTGAGTTAATGACTGCAAACTGATTTTGCACAGCTGTTAATTTATGTGTGCAAAAGTGCAGACCGTTGAACTTACATGGAAATGAAAGTATTTTAATGCATAAAACTTTGATAAAATTCGTTCCGAAATCAGAGTTGTCTGGTTTTGCTGCTTAATGTCATCGAGGAAACCTATATCGTCGTATCTCGTTACGCTTCAGGTCTGTTTCAGCACTTGGTTTTGTATAGATATAATGCGAGAAAGCAATCTCACATAGCTAATTAGTGACAAATTGGAGAAGTACGGCGATAGCTGTCGACTATGACAAGGCGTACATCGTTCGCTTTGCATCAGGAGTCAGGCAGGGAGGGTCTGTGAAAAGTTTTTGTTATGAAGAGCACAATGTCATTTCCTTGAATTATGTATGCATGGCCGGATACGTTTCTCGATTCTGATGTCAACGCACCACACAAACCATAGATGTAAGATGATTCCGCAGATTTGTGTAGAGTCTGAGACGTTTGATGCGTGCAGGTTTGGGTTTTCAATATTTCAGCTCGCATGCACCATACGTAATTTTTATGTCTTTCATTCCGTTTGGGTTTTTCAAAAGGCCGTCGCGTTTTAATAGGCACATATTTTAGAAAAAGTTGTTACATAATTCACTTTTTGGACAATTATTTTACTCCATAAAACAAAAACGAGGATAAATATTGTTGTATTTCTGCTACTAACACACTGATACAGATGATTCGGTTGGAACATACTTATACTGCATCAGGTACTGGAGAAACATCACACGCCTCAGTTGCTACATGCTGAAAGGCACGTGAGGTGGTTCAAAATGTACTACATTTAAATTCTACGAATCATCTCCTTGTGAAACATTTAGCAGTATTCCATTCTTCATTTCATGGAACCTGTTGATGTTACATGTTAGCTACCACAACCGTTATACATAATAAAATACAAGCGTGCAATCACAACAAGCATTTGGTTACTATGATAAGTTAGCATTTGATTGAACTAAAGTAGTGAACTTAACATCCACCAATTTGTAACGTCGCTGATATCATTTCGCCCAAATTCGGAGAATCGAATGAGCACATTGGTTAGACACAGAAATATTCACGCTTTCCTTCTGAGAAGCCCTAGACGCGATCCGGCAAACAGGTCACTTATTCCGGTCTGCTTATTTCGCAGGATATTAACACTTCAAATGACCGCAAAGTTGGACTTTTTCTATGGCATAATTATTGCTGTCACTCGAGGGACGCAGCCTGGGTATTGCGAGCTAGAACGGACGTAGAATGACCCATCTAAGCAATGCAACTTGCATCAAGGTGAAACTAACATACGACCTTTCGGAAATTGGAAAGAATAGTTCGCCAACATTTAATTCCCCACCAAAACAAGCTTACTACGTGAAAGGGTATGTATCCATGGGCATGGCACAAGGATATATTGTACACCTTTGGATTTAATTTTAAAATTTTTGACAGCATTTTTGTCATAAATTAGTAAAATAGAATAGTGAAGTCATAAACTCCCCTAATAGCATTGTACCACTTTGGGCGATCACGCGGATTACCTGAAAGTTGCCCACGGACCCCCTGGACATTCGAGGACAACTTATGAGAAACAACACTATAGAGATTCTTATACTCATAATTGATGTCCATTCAGAAATGAAGAGAACAATTGCGAAGACATTTCTTTTCGATAAGAATCATCAGGCACTACAACTATGAAACATAAATAAAACTGGCAAAATGCTATTGCAAGCTATGTAAAAGAACAAGGACGTCAGCGGCAAGGGGAAACGGTTAAACGGAAATTATTATGTGCAGCAATAAATAGAAGCATCAAAACAGTCATGATGGACCGGTGACCGTTTAGCCTGCTAACCGCTTGATGACCAGTTTTAAATTACCGCTTGCACAAGAGCCTGCTGATTGCGTTCCGCAGGCTGAAGGCGTCCGATAGCAAGCGATTCAGCTATAGTCAGTAACCGTTAATTGATTCCAATTTTGCATGGCTAGAAGGCATTTAGGAGAAACACAAATGGGCCTTTATCACGGAATTGACGCCTAGTGTTGAGCAGGTGCCAACAGAGGCAATGAACGCAGTGCGTTAGATCTTCAGTTTCCGTATTTGTGCAGCGAAATAATATAATGGGATATGCTTTAATGATAACACATAACCTGCCATGTGGTTCATCGGAAATGCTGGCTTATTTCTCGTCGCGGATTCCGTAGCAATTTACGCATGCATCACAGACGTATCAGGAATCAGGTGTGTGCCGTACTGCAGAGCAATAAAGCGTCAAGCTTCATGACGACGAGTATAGTATAATCGTTTACACGAGGAAAGAAAGTCAGTGGATGGACATCGTCTTAATAAACTGATTAAGATTGATGCGACGAGAAGTATACGATAAGGATATTCGGGGAACGTTTCGCATTATAATACTGATAACAGTTCCCGGTTGCTAGCTATCGCAGAAAACCTGCGTATAAACAAAGCCGAAGTCAGCGGAGTAAATAGGAAGACATGTGGATAATTGCGCGTACATGCTTAGGTATTAATTTGGCAGGAACAGGAATGATTCTATCAATATACATACAAACATATAAGGTTGGCGGCATCCGGTTTCGGATTTGCCTGTCACTGTGGCCAGCTACAGGACGCCTGCGCCTACTAAGAGGACCATGAATGTCTTACGCTACACCACGCATAGTTCCACACAAACACCTCCATATCAAGTGTAAAACCAAAGGAATAAGACCGGGAGGCATGTGGATGGGAGCCACTTTTCATCAATGGAGCCGGCCCACACTCCTTCACAAGCAAACACAAGCGCACTGTATTTTTGGAATCAAGCGCACACAAGTTGGTGGCTGGACCGTAGTTCGGTCCACACTGAGTGCATTGAACCGATCTTTGAGCCTAGCACGGCAACAAGAACCGTGCACCCTGTTTCCTCCAGCAGTGACCAACTGTCTCCTGGAGCCAGGATGAACGAGGTAGTGTGTAATATACAGGTAGGCACCTTGTCAACATACACTTCAAGAGCAGCCATCGGGGATATAAAACAATAGCCATTCATCTTAAACCTAAAGTTGAAATGAAATAAATCCAGTAATAAATACAGATACGGTGGAATAACCCTGCGCCAAATAACAATTGAAAGTATGTTGGATAGCAGCGGAACGGTGACAAGTAAGAAATGTCCTCAAGTTAAGTAAAATTGATCTAAACGCAACAAAATTACCGAAGATAAGCGCAATTAGCGTAAGCAACATGGCCAGTAATTAGAACACTCTACAGGTAGGCAGAACAACCAAATAAAGTGGAATAAAAATGTATCCAGCTTAAAAATACCTAGTTAACATGTAAGTTGGTTTAGCCTAACTGCGGTGAAAATGCATCAAGATTGCAACATCAGCCTCAGCATGGGGCACATGGGCACATTGTTGGCGGCATCCGGTTTCGAATTTGCCTGTCAATGTGGCTAGCCTCAGGACGCCTGCGCCACTAAAGGGGACCATTTGTGGCTTAAGCTGCACCACCGATAGTTTCACCCAAACACCCCATTATCAAGTGTAAAACCGAAGGAATAAGAACGGGAGGCATGTGGATAAGAGCCACGTTTAATCAGCGGAGCCGGCCCACACTCCTTCACAGGCAAACACAAGCACACCCTATTTGGGAATCTAGCGCACACAAGTTGGTGGCAGGACCGTAGTCCGCTCTACAATGAGTGCATGGAACCAATCTTCGAGCCTAGCACGGCCAAAAAAACCGTGCACCCTGTTCCCCCCAGCAACGACCAACAGTCTGCTGGAACCAATGTGGACGAGGTAGGGGGGAATAGACAATTAGGACCATTATCAACATCCATATCAAGCGCAGCCACATCAGGGATATCAAACAACAGCCAAACACTTGAAAGAGAAAGAGAGAAAGAAAAAAGAAGACAAAAGGTGAAAGTAGATAAACTCGACTAATGAATAAGAAAACTGTGAGATACACCTTAATTTAATGTGCATATATAATAAGTTGTTTACAAACAAATCCTAGATATGTGCACGAGGTCAGGAAATATAGTTCACGGATTGCCAAGGACACAAATATGCTACGAAAATCGAATACAATTAGCTTAAGCGTGGTGTGCAAGTTAATGGAACAGAGTACATGTAAATATTTATAAGAGATAGAGAAGCATTAAGGCAAAATTGCAAAACCCACCACCTGAAATATAGCGATTTAGCACGCAAGAACGCGGTTAGTAAATCGAATTCAGCGTACCTACAAGCGTTGCGCCAGCTTAGCGTACTATTCTTCAGGACCCGTCGACTTTTCTGCAGTTGTCCAGATTTGACTAGATCATGGCCCACTAGATATTTATATGAGAAGGAAGGGCATTAGGACAGAACCGAAAACCCACCACCCTAAATAAAGAGACCCAGCATGCAAGCACGCGGTTGGTAAATCGAAAATGGAAAGCAGCGTACCTACAAACGCTGCGTCGGTGCTGCCTACGTTCACTGAAGAACCCGTCGTCGTTTCGGCAGTGGTCTCGAGTGACCTCTCTCATGGCTCACTAGGCCTGCCTGACTAAAGCACTCGCGACCGCATGTTCTACAGCACCATGCGCTCGATGTCGATGGAGTACAACCCATCGGTGCTTGCCGCTTCAGCACTTGCCGCTTCTTCCCTGCATGCATGAGGGCTTTCTCCCGCACTTCAGCAACTGCCTTCGTGATTAGCTCGCGCCATGCACCACGATGAACCGCCTTCGATTCCCATGATCCGCAATCAAGATTAGAATGTGTTAGGCTCACTTTATCATGTCCTGGTAACGTAAATTTTGTTTCCCAGCACGCCGATTCCCAATACTCAGCTGACTGTATAAACGTTGTTTCTGTATCCGCGTCGAATCCATACGGCTCACATGACCTAGCCACCCCAGGGTTCTCAACAAAGTATGCAGTTCACTGCATACATCGCACTTCGGCGCAACACTTCCGTGTCTGCAACTCTGTCGTCCCAGCCGATCCACAAAATTCGTCACAGACACTGCTGATGGAACCGCTCGAGATATCGCACATCCCGAAGGTATATCTTCCACGCTGCAATACCGTATAAAAGAACGGACAGTACCTTGGATTTGTACACCATCAGCTTCGTGCCAACGCTAAGCTGATGGTTGTTCCACACTCAGTACTCAAGCTTCCCGAATGCGGCTGCCGCCTTCGACATGCGAATCCGCATACCAATGTGTAGCTGCTGATCAGTCGATATCACACTCCCAAGGTAGCAAAAGCGGGAGTTGGTTTCCAATAATTCAGCACCAATGCTGGTTTGCGGCAATATGGAAGATTGCAACTCCGGTGAAGGCTGATTTGGCGACGTCCATATCTGGACTTGCCTGTCATTGTTACGTCCATGGGGACAGTCACAGAACGCCTGCGCCTACAAAGGGGACCATTGCTTGCTTGCACTGCACCAACCATAGTTCCATTCACACAACCCATATCCAGTGTACACCCGAAGGAATAAGACCGGGAGGCATGCGGATGTGAGTCAAGTTTTATCAACGGAGCCCGCCCACAATCCTTCAAGAAGTAGAACGGAAGCATTCATGCATACATTAGAACTCATACACAACAGACGTCCATAATCCATTGTCTCGAATCTATCACGTTCCACACAGGATGGAACCACTCTTTAAGCGTAGCATCGTCACGAGGACAGTGCACCCCGTCTCCACTATCAACGTCCAACTGTCTGCTGGATCCAGTATGGAAGAGGTAGTGGTTAATAGACAGGTAGGCCACGTTGTCAACATTTACATCAAACGCGCATCCAAACCAGCGATCTCAAGCAATATCTATTTCTAAAATGCAAGATTACTCAGCACGCAAGCAAACGTGCCACATACGATCCCTTATTGGCCTGGATTAGTAAAATGAATGGGAGCGTACGTATCTTGCTTCTATTCCGCGTGCAATATTACCTTCTCCTGCCCTTATGGTCAGTCCATGGAATTCGCATCGATCAAATTTGCCTTACATTCGCAACATCTGAAATAAAAATGAGTTTGTCATAAACTCACCTTCTTCATGTTCTGCTACGGTTATTTCCGGTTTGTTCGATTGCCGTTTTCCTGTACTAAGTGAACCGTACAAAAGTGGTATGAGTATACTCTCGGAATTCATTCGGTATTTATATATACATAGATTGGTGTCATCTGTGTCCAATGGCAGTTCGAATACAACATATGCACATGTGTTTCTACGGACTTCATTATTAACTGTCACAAAACAGGACAGAGACACATTAAATTATGATGTTAGTCCGCATGAACAAGCATGTATGAACAAACATGTGTGGGTTTCATTTGGAGGTTAGGCTAATAGTTACTTGCACAGGCATGTGGTTAAGTACCCAGTGTGTACTGTTGTTGTTCGCCTCTTACGGCCTATTTGACACGACAAAAACCACAGTACTACAACAACTAAGTCCCACTGGCCACTGTCAAAGTTACGTTTTTCCTAACAATGTTCGCACTGTGTTGCAAATATTCAAGATGTAGCATGGTTGTCATCCAAGTACTCATCCATTTATACATACCGTTGTGTATCCTGTTGTGGCTATAAACTACTTGGTTACGGTCAACTTTAGTACACCTGGGGTAAGCGTAAAGTGAACAAATTTTCCCTATGCGATGATTCCTTTTCGATGTAATTTACTAAGACACGTACCTTTTTCGTTGGCATTACCTTTTTCTTAGTCAACCCAGAAGATTGAACCCGTCTGAGACAAGTACTATTAGGTGCCTCTTAGATGCAATAAGGCTACTGTGTTGCACCAAGTCCCTACTTCATCATTCCACAAAGCAATTGCACCCAGGCTATAATTACGGTAGTAATGGAATAAGGATGACACACAAGGATGACAGACCGTGTGCGTAGGAAACTATGAAGGTTTGTAGGGAAATGGTGCGGTGAAGTCAACTTATTTTCATAAGCTCAGCTAAGATAAGGTTGTCAGATGAAGAACGGGAATAATAGCTATAATCAAACTAACAGATTTAATGTGAAAACTTTCATAACACATCGACAGCAGCATGTTATTCGCTAGCCAATTACTTGCCGGGAGTGTTCACTTTCCGTTGATGTTCCAGAGCGATTGATATTTGAATGCGTGATCCAACTTGAACATGTTAATCGCATTGCTAATTTGCCACCAAATCGAGGATGCATTGCTTTCCCATACTGTATTAGGTAAAGAGTTCCTAGGCTATGGTAATGTTAAGGTACGTTAAAATAAGGTAACATGTCATAAGTTAGTAAGTAAGTAAGTCAATGCAGCCGAACTGCGACAAAGAAGCATGGTGTATGCAACATCAAACCTCAGCATAGGAGCATTCGTATGGAGGTATCTGTGTTTGCATTACCAGTATGGCAAATTGTACGCACCTGTGTCTTTGCAGAAACGATGCGTGGTTGTCACTGCACTGCAACAGTTGGTGAATTAGTACATTATCAGTGCAAAAGTCCATTCCATTCTGACTCACCTCGCTCCATCACGTTTGGCCGGTTTAACGTGTACCGTCCTATCTCAGTTGCGTACCAACAAGAGTCGCATATCAGTCCATGATGCTCAAGCGAACAATCCACCTGTTCGGCATAACCCCATTGTGGCCTCGTTGATGACTGGCCAGACCAGCTGGGCTAAAACACACACGGCCACATTTACTACAGCTCCATGTTGGATTAGCCGAAGAATTGTAGTCCGGCGGCAAATGATGCTTGCGTGTTTCACGTTTCATTTCTCGATGCACCATCTGCCTTTCTTGCGATTGAGCAACGGTACGGGTGATGAGCTCACGCCAGGTGCGGCGATTTGTTGCCAATCCTCCCAAATATTTAGGTCAATACTTAATCTGGACAAACTAAACTTGATATGGCTCCATTTGGAATAAGCTGCCAAAAGAGATTAGATGTATTGAACATTTCTGCATGTTCAAGTAAATGATATAGACTTCTCTGTCAACGGACAGAGCGAATTGGATCTTAAATTTTCAACTTGATGATGATAAGCTGTATGAAGAAGGGCCGGATCATGTATGAAACCGGAGAACATCAACTCTAATGCACCAGAGAAAACTTGATCAGCAAGGATTAGCTGCTACAAACCGCTTCTTATGCTATTCCTTAACGCTACCTCCCATGCGCTTTTACTATCTTTAAACTTAATTCATACCAACTGTCTTCTGTTTAAAACCGAGTGCGAAATTATTTACTGGTGTGACGTCAGGAACTATTTTGGTAATTTTACCCACAAATTGATTAATCCGTAAAATTGTTCTGCGATCCCTTTCGCTACATTTGTTCCCCAATGCTAATCATTTCCCGTTCTTTTCTGAAGTGAACAATCCAAAAACATATACTTGAATTCAGTGATGGCAATGACTGATTCCCTATGGGGCTTTTGTCTATGGACAACCCGTTCAGTCATCTGCCTCCGGCTGTCATGCTACACAATTTATCGTATGATCGGCTCGATCGATTTCTACGCCGATGTACAAAACATATCTGCCTACTTTTTACACGAACGATATATTTTAACATAATTCCTCTTTTCTATATTCTTCCCTATTTCATGGTTGGCCACGATTAGACTGATGTCCTGTGGTGACGGATTACAGCTTCAGATTATAAAAGACGTTACCTATGCAAGGCAAATTGCCACTAACAGACTAGAGTATAAAAAAGTGCCATAATAGAATGCTCCTCCTGGCGGACCGGGCTGAGACTTCATGGCCCATAACATATGTAAAAAAGCAGCCCAAAAAGAACAGAGCATATGATAAACAGGTAAGTGTTCATATGCTACTATGCCACACCGGCACACGGCCAGTTATTGCTTGGATGGGCGAGCGAAATCTTTCAAGGGGATAACTTGCATGGAAGCAGGTCACCTGGGGATGGTTCTACGAGTGGCCGTATTAATTTAACTGGACATCTGTTTAAATCTGCCTACGTTATTGTTCCTGGTTTTTTATTTATTTAATACCCTAATCCTGCCAATTATTTTGGTATCTGTTTTGGATCCATTGTAAACAGCGTGAACCAATTGATTTTTTTTGGATCCTGTTGTACACATTGATCAGACCACATAGTTGGACTGCACCTCGAATCATCGAGGAATATAACATTTGTCTATTTATATATTTATATATTCTTTGTAACGCAACTTGGGTTTGCCAGCATTCCGGCCACCTGCGATCAGTTGCCCATACAGCCATTGCTTCGGGCTTCTCGTTGCATCCATACGGCGCACATGTCCAAGCTACCGGAGATGTCGCTGCATTAGCATATAATCTATGGTGTACACTTCGCTCCGGCGGATCACATCAGTGTCTGGCACATTGTCCCACCATAGTATATGCAGATTCCGGCGAAAGCACTGTTGAGGGAATCGTTCAAAACCATATATCCTTTCTGTACAGTGCCCAAATTTCCGATCCATAGATAAGGACTGAGAGAACCATTGACTTGTACACCATCACCTTGGTTCTAACAGTGAGAATATGGTTCTTCCACACGCGACGTTCCAGTTTACCAAAAGCCGCACTTGCCTTCGCAGTTCGTTGGTGATTCGCAGGTCGCTTGACAACGTAATCCCAAGGTAGCAGAAGGCGGACGTGTTCTGTAGTACATCATCTATAATCCGTTTTTTCTGGTCCGCACACGGGCTGCCCTCCCGGTACCGGCTGAAATAGACAAATAGTATTCCCTGTGTTTATGCTGAGTCCAAATTTAGTCGCTGGGGAAAATAATATAGTCGTCATGCATTGCAGTTCCTCCTCAGTATTTGCAAATAACGCGCAGTCGTCTGCAAACAGCAGCATACGAATGGTTGTCTCATGCACCAAACTTATTGATCCAAAGCGGCGGAGGTTAAGCAAACAATCATTCACGCGGTGCTCTAGATGCACACCGTATTCGCATGTGTTGATTGCGCATGACATCACAGCCGTCAGGTAAGTATTGAACAGTGTGGGGGCTAATACGCAAACTTGTTTCACACCGGAGATAATGGCAAATTCATCTGTAGCCTGTCCCCTTAGCTGCACCCTTGCTCGCATGCCAGTATGCAGTCATTCAATAAGACGAATAAAATTTACAGAGCATCCAAATTTGGAGAGAATCAACCACAACGCCTCAGGGTTCACCGTACCGAACGCATCGGTGAAGTCGATGACCAATGAATACAACGGTTGGTTGCATTCACGATATTTTTCCTTTAGTTGACGTGCTGCAAAAACCATGTCGATGAAGCTTCGGCCCGAGCGGAATCCACATTGCTCCTCAGGTACATTCGGTTCAAGTACATGTGTGACAAAGCAATTGAGTAGGATACGGGCAAAAATCTTGTCAACGCAACTAAGTAAGTTGATGCCACGATAATTGTCGGTGTGTTGTTTACTACCTTTTCCCTTGTACAGTGGAAACACAAGAGCATCCTTCAACCCCGTGGGCACTTGCTCTTCCATCCAGACGGCTTCCATCAAACGATACAGGCATGTATCATAACTGGTCCTCCGATCTTTTATATTTCCGGTGGTGTGCCGTCAACACCAGCGCATATCCGATTCAGTTTTTGAACGAGTGCTCTCTGTATTTCGTACCTTCCCGGTGTCTCCTCCAGTTGTAATAGTACGCTATGGCGTTGCAGCCCGGATAGTGTGTCCCGGTCTACCTATGATCGATTGTTCAAGGGCGTATCAAAGTGTCTGTGCCACATTTGCAAGTGGTCATCAGATTGTGTGTATACGGCGCCAGTCTCAGAGTCTTTCAGGGTCTTCATTTGCTGCACAGTGGGCCCGTACACTGCTTTCAAGGAGTCGTAGGATTCTTTTTGTTGACGGTGTTCATCGTAGGACTCTATCTGCGCAGCTTGCATTGTCCACCACGTATTTTGCACCTCAAGCAGCTCTCCAGCTAGCTGTCTTGGAAAGTGGCGAAAAGTATTACTATTTATGGTGTTGTTAGGGTCAACCTCGGATGCAATGAACGCTGCGTTTTTTGCTCGCACGAATGGCCCAATCGTCAAACTGTTTTTATCGAACCATTCGGGCCGTTTACAGTTTGTACACCCAATCGTCTCCTCCGTAGCACTGGGCACCTGTTTCTTCAAGTGGTCCCGTAGGACGCTGACAGAAGCCGAGGAGTTGTCTTCGCCAAG
>OX104067.1:105188659-105208950 GCA_944474145.2 Dicrocoelium dendriticum
ATTGTATCTTTCTCAGCCTGTTTCTTGACATAACATTCTGCGACGTTTATCCGTTAATAATTAATATTTGACTGCGCCGCATGATACGTGCTCTCAGTATCCACTATCTAGTAATACGTTGAAGTATATTGGATTCTTCATCAAAAGCTAAACGGTTACGTGGTGGCCACATGAAGGTTGCTCGGCAGTAAAAACGAATATTCTGTTATTTTTATCACACGTCAGAACATAGGGCTTATTGCCAATAGCCGGATGTTCGTTTGGTGAATACTGAATATGTGGTATTTCTGCAATATTAAACCTTTGCGCAATACAATTTAAAATATAGCTCAGTCCCAGTAATGCGGGATTTACAGCGAATAGGTTAGGCGTCGTGCACAGTGAAACGCTCTCATAATTGCATGGTCACCATACATTGCGTAGAGACAAGTTTTTATTTATGGTGACGACATCGCAATTGATACTGAATTATTTGAATCTTTTGAAATTTGAGGAATCTTTATTTTGTAATTCACAAGTAAGCAAAGCTTTTATTTCCTAAAATAACGTCTCTGTGTCTGTCCCTGTGTCACTGCGTCTGTGTTTGTTAAATGTAATGTCATTGTGTAGCCGTCACATCAGCGAGAGAGTTAAGGCGTTATACACTGTGATATATCGAAATGATGTTGAAGTAAATTTTCATCTACAAATAAGACCTCATGAACACCGGATAACCTAGCTACGACCTGTGGGGTTCAAAGTTCCATTGGAACCCGGATTCGCAGAATCATAGAGATTGTTGGATAGTTTATTTGTATGACTTGTATCATGTTAGATTATATCAAAAATACTAGTCAAATCTGGATAAATACATCACCTGCATTCAGCACAAAAAATAACATATGCCTCTTTTAGTAATTAGGGTCGTTGATATGCATGTGTTTATAATCGTTAACTACCAACATGCTTGCTATCTAACTAAGAATGAAATTTTGGTTATATTGGCAGTGCGTTTTATGCTAACGGGAAAACTCCTGGTATAAATGACAAAATTTCCTACGTCATCAGAAAATAATGTGTACGGTTTTTATAATGCTGACATGGCACATCATTTTGATAGCATCATGCAATTTGCCAAAATTATGTTGTCTGCATTGAACACTTTTTAAGAGAAGGGTGAAGCTGTTTTGTACCATAGAACAAACATAAATTTACCGATTTACTATGATGAAACGACGTCAGTAGCCGAGGAACAGAATTTAGTCTGTTGGTCTTTAAGCGCTACCATCTAACTTTACCCAATATGTGAAAGATTGTTTAAATATTGCACTGCGACGTCGCCACACAAAATTAATATATTTGCACAGATTTAAGATATAAAATTACTAACTGATAGATGTGCATTTTAAACGAATCCACTCATTATACACAAGCTCAAAATTCATTAATTTGTTGGGGAATTCAAGTATCCGTTCCAATATTACTTCTTGGATAAATTTCCCAAGTCCCTCAGTGATCCAACAAGTTTGCATGCAAAGTGCACCATTCTTTTGCAGAAGCTTGCATTCGAATCAGGACGTTAAAATAACAACGCGGTTAGAGACGCACAACTAGTTAGCCCTAAATGCCCATCAAACGCATGACGCATCGTAATCACTTTGACAAATTTGATCGCCATGGAAGGCGCATTCAATATTCAATGCGTCGAGATACATTGTGTTTCTCGCGAAAAGACCTACAAAAATATATACAGACTCCAAATAGTTAAACGAAGTCCTCACACTTATCAAAGCAAAATAATATGCTTCAGAATGCTCACCTGTTTTGACAGTCCTACCTAATCCAAAATTTGCGCATTTATTTCCTTTCAAGCTGCGTCGTTGTTCGTCTAAATTCCTACAAAAGTTTACAACATTCCCAGATGCACTGCCGATAGCAGTAAGGAGGATGGTTGGCGACCTATTCTGATTCTTTCAATTCGTTCGGGAGCAACAGCATTGACATAACAAATTATGAATTGTTAGTCATTACACAGCTGTTCAAGGGTGGAAGCCGTACGTAGCACAGTAGCTATCACACAGTGACACTCCACGCTGCTTTAAATCCCAATATATCTATTAAGTTGAAGCAGTAGTGCGTTAAGTTGAAAATCCTGTATCAATGTACCATAGCAACATGGAATCCATCGTCATCATACATGCAGTAGCAACATAAGTTTGTGCATAGTAGTTAAGCGAAAAGAGGGGATGCGGTTCCAAGACAAACTTTGTCTGATCAAATTTTCAAAGCTTTGACATATCAAATCTAAGAGCTCCAAACAATCGTAATTTAGAACACGGTCCTTGTATTGGAAATTTCCTAACGAAGCAGTTGCTTCTTATTCTAACCTCGTTCCCCCAATCTGATCCATTTGATGTAAATTGCTGTGTTACACCAGGGTCCAAGATGAAAAGGCACTACTAAATCCTGCTAATCTAACATCAATATCATTGTAAATTAATGTACTGGGAGTTTGCAGCGAAGCTTGTCAAGTTATACCTAGCGACAAAAGTCTGGTGTAAAATATACTTTAAAACCACGGTCAAGTATACAGCTACTTCCTCAGGATTTCAGGCGAAACAAGATTATTTAGTACATGAGTGACACATTTTCGTAACCATAGAACACAACCTGCAGGCAAACCTGTGATAAATAACACCACAAAATTCGTACAAAAGTATTTACTTGTGTGCTAACTGAGAGACTATAGTAAAGCTATAGAAGCACGTTTTTCTTTTAGCGTACTAAAATTGTACTTAGTAAATTCATACACTAAAACTCACAGAATATAACAACACTGCATTATAAAAAAGCAAAGGGAAATAGGGTAAGAAATATTACCCAATGTAATACCAGCATTTGGTAAAACCTATTCAAAAATATTGCTTCTGCATAGGTTAGTCCATCGAAAGCTTCTTATGGCAATTGTAACAAGGCCCTGCCAATTATATTCATTAGTTTTGCAAATGTTTGTTTTTGGTTAGCTAGTTGCACCATTCGCACAGCAGTTTCATGCATGACGTATGGATTACCGCTTGGAATCTTGTGCCATTACGCGTTAGTTTAACAGTTAAATTACGCTGATTTAAGGTGCGCGCATATATTATATGAAAAATTAAGTCTTTTGGCATGGATATACATGTTGATTATAAGCTTCCAAACATCACCTCAGCAAATTGGCTAACTGTTGATCAACAGATTACATGATAATGGTATGCGATAGTTAGATAAAGAGGGAGAATTTTCCACCATAAAATTAGCTATTTAGCATGTCACGCAACTTTATAGAATGTCAAATGATTGGCTGTGATCAAATATTGCCAAACTTTATAATACCACGTAGCGTTATTAAAGAGATGGCTTTTAATATGAAGACGCTTTATGTGCTGCAAATTATACGGATGCCACAGGCCAGTCGAATATTTATAATATATGAAGAAGAGATGAAGCATGTTGTACAACTACTTTTCTCTCCACTGAGATTTTAGCTTCACAAGTGATATTATCGATCAAAAAATTATGTTATGGTGGAGTATGATGAACCTCCATTATGTGCTATATTGTTTGGACCTGTAGAATATAACACATCTTATCACAATTGTGCGACGAAAGCATTCATTAAGTTCTGCATAGTGATAAAGTATCCTATGCTTATTTAAAGTTTACTTACGTGCTCAATTGCCTTCATTTTCAATGGTTGCTTGTTCCAAATGTGAGTATACATTATTAGGAATAACTTGTAGCGGATATTTACATTCCCCTAATTTACTTGTATTGGTTAACCCCTACATGTCTTAAGATAATTTATTGACATTGCAAATTGTGATATATTAAGGTAGTGTACATCCAATAAAGCATACATTTGTAAACTTAACTAGTTTTCTTTGGGCGGCGCAGCCACATTTGAGCTAAATAATAGGTAGGGATAAACATAGTCAAATATCAGAATGGTGCACCGGCCATTTAGTTGTTCCGATAATGAAAGTAGAATGCTTTTAAAGCTATTCTATCCATTCTAGTTATGTGCCAACGGATAATTGTGCAGTACACCAGCATGGGTCTGAAGGTTATCCAAAACCTTTCCTGTCTCGCTTCAAGTAGAACAAAAGGTTTAGTGATATAGGCTTTCAATTGCCGAAAATATGCTGTTTGATATGAGACATATAATTAAAAGTTATGCCATGTGAAATATATTAGTACAAGGTCCATAACTGAAAAGGAGATTGCTATGGTTGGGCTAGCTAGAATGATTGAACCATCCGATATGCAGCATCCAAACTCACGCACTTGCGAGTGTTCAGCGGATAATTTCATGGGCCGATTTTTACTCCAAGAGTCCGGCGCAGGCAAACCTTCATTATGTACATAAAGCCAAACGCAAAGCTATCAGGTGGAAATGAGTAATTAGTTCAATATCGTTTGCAAATATGTATGCTCGTCCAAGTTTTTGAATCACGTAAGTTATTTATACATATTAGGAAGATAGTGGTCCACGGTCGTGGACATGGTCAATGCAACCTGTAACTACTCTGGAAAAGGTTAATTACTGGCTTCTTGTAACAGAGTGTGTCCAATCTTTTAGGCAGTATGTAAACGAGCTTAGTAATGGGTTGCTGACTACGTAAGAGTGCAGGACGATCAGCAAAGATGTATGTGACATACCAACATAGGCCTTGTGCATGTCCACTATTATGACAAATGCTGCCATTCCACTATCAGCAACCGGTGTTATGTGGTCGAAAGATTATATTTAACAGCTAAAATGAAGTCGCGTCCTTAGAAAGTAGTTTGTACTTGGTTTATCGTATCTAATCTTGTAAGGAATTGACCAGTTGGACAATTCGCTCACGTATCTTTGAGGCTAACGTTGTATAAATAACATGGTGATAATTGCTCATCGCAGATCCGGAGCCACTTTGTATTTTAGTGCCATTTTCGTGAGTTTACACTGTGGACAGAAATATACAGTGTAGAGGATAGGTTTAATACCTAAACATCAGCAGAGAAACGTTTTTTCCTTCATACATTTGGCAGCCGTACGAATACCATAGGACTTAGCTAAAATTATGGTTATTTTTGAGTATATTCTTTTGAGTATCACACAGGCTCAAGTGAATGCTCGATGGCTCTTCATCTGTCCTCCGTTTTCCAAAGGCATATTACATACTGAAATCGTTATTGAATGTGACAGCAAAGTAAGAGCAATGCACCACATATTTGGCTAACGCCATCAGTTGTTAAACCATCTTACACTGTCGGCTTGGAAATGATGGATATACTTTGGATTCCACCAGTTGAGTAGTTACACCAAAGTTCTAATTTTTGCGATTGTTTACGCTTTGTTATTTTCGGTGATTTCCGGTTGACGTGCATGTAGTTTGTTTCAGTAGAGCCTCATGAATGAGCTGTAAAGTCATAATTAAGTTTTTGCCATTTTCATCTTCAGTTCCGTCAATTTGATGTTAATGTTTATGTGTAACTTAATTTGGTGTCAAAAGTAATGTACCCAAAAGCAGGGCACTGAGGAGGTTATAAAATATGTTTCAGTCAATTAAATGGATTCAACGAGTAGGCTTGAAAGTCACTAGTATTTTGTTTACTATCTTAATATACATGCAGCATAACGCAGTATTGTGTGCGCAACTCATTAGCGGGCTGTCAATATTTGTTATGGTCGCGACAACAATCTTCAAAATTCAGTGTGGTGCATCGGCCAAATAGGATTTCCGATAATGAACGCTGAATATTTTAAAGCTGTTCTCTCAGTCACAATTAAGCGCCTATGGTTAATGGTGCAACACACCCTCCTGGGCCTGAAGATTATCTAAAAATATCTAGTCTCGCTTCGTTTAGAACAAAGGTTGTATTGATATAAGCATTATATTTCCTGACATAAGCTATCTGACATGAGACACATACGCAAGTATTTTTCGATGTGGAATACACTTTTCCTTGGTCGCTAACTAAAGATTATATTAGGTTGTTTGCAAATGCTAAATTGATGAACCGATCCGGTATGCAGCATGTAAACTCAGCCACTTGCGATTTTTCAGCAGATACTTACATAGGCGGACTTTACTCCAAGGGTCTAGCACATATAAGTATTCCTGATTTTCATCAATTCAGTCGGCTGTAAATGAGTATGCTAGTTTTCTTTCGTCCGCAAATATGTATGCTCGTCCAAGTGTCAAGAAATCATATATGTTAATTATAAGCATAATGAAGATGAGTGGGCCAAGGACACTGAATTTGACTTTAACGACTGTAATGCCTATCGAGAAGCAGAGGTGTTCGTTCCTTTTTACTTCCTGTGTTCATTCTTATATGTAGTATGTAAACGCGCGTAGCTCCCCAACGAATACCATGCGCATTACAGTATGATGACAATAACCATTTTTCCACTGTCAGCAACCGATGTTTTGCCGTAGAATAAATTTATTTCACAGTTAAATAGAGGTCGCTTCCTGAGGAAACAGTGTTGTGCGTAGTATATCAGATCTACTCACGTTAATAACTGAAAACTGGAGAATTCTCTTCCGTGTCTTTCAGGCTGCCGCTTTGTAAATAACACGGCGATAAACGCCATTCGCTGATCGGGAGCAATTTTTGAACTTTGGTGTCCTTGCCGACAGTTTCCACTGTGGAGAAAAATATCTACTGTAGAGGATAGGTTAAATAGCTTTAACATCAGAAGAAAAATGTTTTTCCCTTCACAATTTGTTGTAGCCGTATGAATACTATCGGGTGCTAGATAAAATAACGGTTTTATGTTGAGTATAATCCTTTGAGAAACACACATGCTCACGGGAATGCTCGATAGCTCTTCAACAAACATCATTTTACCAAAAGGATAAAACCTATCAAAATCTGTAGTTATGAGACCGCAAAGTAAAAGCCCAATGCTTCACAGGTTTGGCTAAATTTTCCAGTTGTTTAAACATCCTCCAAAGTAAAATGATTTTGATGGGTTTTCATTCGGTTCATCCTGTTGAGAAGGTTTGCTAAAGTTGGTATATGTTGCGGATTGCTATAACTTAATTTTATTCGGTGAGTTCCGCACGTAGTGTCTGGATCTTTATTTTCAGTAGATAACCAATAATTATGACTAAGTTTTTAAATAATCGGCTTTTTGACTTTTGACTTAAGTTTCGTCAATTTGTTGTTACTTTTGAAGCAGGGCTTGCAGTAACTAATAATTTTATTGGGTATTTTACTCTACAAGCTAGCTACAGGTGCAAATAATTTTTATAAATTCGTTCTGTGTAGGCTTTGGTTTCTGGGTCAAACAGTAAGTACCCCAAACAAGGGTACTGAGGAGGTCATCAAATATGATACCGTCAATAACATGAATGCAATTGGTGGGATGTTAAGTCAATCGGATTATGATTACTATTTTAATATTCTGGTATAGTATCACAGTATTATCGTCGGATCCCATTAGAAGCCTGTCATTATCGACTAGCGCTGCCGAAATGCCCAATGTAATTATCAAGTATGATGCGTTAATATTTCTTTTATTTTGATTAATTGCTTTTGTCCAACCATTCGACTTAATGCTATGAATCGATCCGATGTGGCTTCTATGCATTATTATATGGGGGTGGTTCAGGCAATTTGCAATAAGTGTAAATTTCCAAATCCAGCCTTCTTTTTGTAGGAAATATCGGAGGAATCTTTAATGACATTAACTAGTTGTTCAGTACCTAGATGGGTCATAGAGTGTCAGTAGAACAACAGGGGTCATTTTGATGTCATTCCGGATGTAGATAGCGAATCGTCCTAGTAGTTATCTCAGAAAAGTTTTCGGAACAGGTGCTACCCAATATGTTGGAGCTGAGAGTCACTTATGTCTGAGTTGCACCACGTTTCATTGATAAAGGTAATGGGTAGTTTTAGGAAGGTCGAAAATTGTTAGATGCAATATAGCTGGTAGCGAAAAAATGTTTATAACAGCGGAATCTATAGCATATACAGAAAAAGGTGCATCATGATTGTTTAGATGGACCACTTGCAAGTATTTTTATTAGTTGTGTGTCGCAATGAAGAATTTATGATTTGGAGGTTTCTAGTTTGTATTGACTACACGAGGAACGTGTGCGAGCACATAAATCACTAGTTAAATAGTGGGGCCTGCTTGCAAAATTCTTGTGCGTGGAGGGTAATATCGGACGACATGGTATACAGCAATATAATTTTGAGAGATTATCATGATAGGCGATTGCGGCGAGACAAAGAGTAATCGTCCCATTTAAAATTTATGGATTGCATATATCATCCCTCCTGTCACTTAGGGAATTTGCCACATTGCGGAGGATCATTGTGATAACAAAGCTTTGTAAAGCTGGTGCCCTTAAGATTCCAGAAACGCGAATCCAACATGAACCGAAAAGTTTTAAGTTAATCATCCCATGATGTATGTTACGCAGTCTGTCAAAGGTGAGCCGTATATTTTTTAAGGACATGTTTTGCATTTTACTGGCTTTGGCTCTCTAGTTATAGTTAGAATTACGTCATCATCATAGCCACCGTGCGATTACGTCAATTTGTTTTCATTAGCCTCCGGCATTTATCAGTCGTCGTACTGTTCGTTCCAGTCATTTATGCGATTTTACCAGGGAGATTTATTGCAACATCAGTTCTTATACACTGCAATAATTGACATGATGTTAACATCATAAAGATTTGATAACCCACCGGCTAACTTACACTACCGTTACTTGTATGCAGTATTCTTTGGGGGTCACGCTAACAACGCTTGGCTAACGTGCATCCGTAAGTAACAGAATAGAAGGAAATTTTGGCAAAATCCCTTATTGAGAAATTCAGGTGCAACCGGTTACATTAATACGAAACCATAGGCACTGAACTCACAATCACTATAGTTTAACGACGTAGTCTCTTGTGCCCGTAGAACTTTTGGGTACGAAACGGAAATATAACACCTAGCTAATGTCAGAATTTAGGCGGACATTACAGGGCGTGTCGGTTCTATGCAAAGGAACCATTCAATTGCCGCGTTTGTCCATTGATAAGAATCTGACCTGATTTCAAAGAAGCCTTTTCTGTACCTGCTGCGGATATGCGATGACATTGGGTTTCTGGTTCTAAAGACCCTTTTATCGTAATAGCCCGCCTATGCAGCATCACGTTCTTTGGTACACACTTTGTGTACCATGCTAGTATACTAATGTAGTCAAGTCCAGCTTAGACAGTTGCATCCTACATCTTTTCGTCAGAGCCTGCCTGTTTAGATTGTCTTCATATTACAGTGAAACGGATTTCGTCCACGCTTAGTGTTACCCACAGTTGCTTCCTTGCGCGATCCGGCCTGAGTTAGGAATCCCACTGCACTAAGCTTAGGCTGACCGAAGTATTTATGAACCGGGCAAAACAATTTACATTCTTCAGGAAACTAGCCGAGAGATGCACGACGGTGGTTCTGCTAAAGTTGCGTAGAGTACGTATAAACCTCATCCGTGATTGCGCAACCCTAAGGAAAACCAAAACTATATGCAAACACTCTATTTTATTAAGACAATTAAGGTTTCCTTCACAAGAGAACATGTGCGGTACAAGGATCTTGATCGATTAATGCCGATAATCTTACCTAGTTTAAAATCCATAGAATGTTGTTATTTTCCTTTTCGTTTCCATTATCTGACGTGCTGTTTTTTTAATATTATGTAGTGCCGCTTGCCATGCAGATTTACTTTGCCAAATCTTTCCGAAACCACACTTGTTTCTCATTGCGCACCTTCGACCTTAAAGAGTGCTTCCTCTGTGTAATTCAGTGACTATACCTTTGGTCTATTACGTCGGTCAATTGGAATCCGAGCTATTGATTGCCGGTCTCTACAAATATTTTTATTAGTTCGAGCACGGTAAGCAGACATTTACAAAGAACAAATGCTACTGTGTAAAACAAGTAAGGAGAAATTTCGAAAGGATAATCGGAAATCATTAACTAAGCTATTTTGTCAGCTAATTTTACATACTTAGTGGATTAGATATATTGCATACGGTGATGATCAGGCTGCAAATTACACCACATGCATTCATATAGCCGCTACAAAAATGGCAAATTTGTCGTTGTACAAACTGCAGAGCAAGCAGAAAAAATATGTTTAGCGCTGAGCCACTATGAAACACGCAATCGAATTTACAGTAGAGAAAATATCTTACACCGCCTTAGTTGTTCGTTTAAAAGAAAGCTAAATTATACCCTTACATATTATTGGAATCTATTTTTCGGTGCGTTATGAACGAGTTCCTGCTCTTACCATTTTAGCTAAACAGTTATGCTGAAATAAGCCATTACATCTAAGCAGCAACGCGTCTCCTATAGTGTACACGAAGATGGACGTGTGAAGACCTCTCTAACAAAGCACTCAAAAGGGCGAGGCGAAATCAGGAAACGAACAAATTATTGGCTTCCTTAACTAATATGCGTTCATAGCAATACCATTCAAATGATACCGATTTGACCGGGCTTTTTGATACCGCATCCGTCAATCGCTAGCACAGGTACATTTTTTAGCATTCCATGTCTTTTTGTACCTAGATAAGCAGTTGCTGTTAACTTTCTCCACTGACATGACGGACACGTGTGACTCACTATAGCCTTTCCCGGCGTACTGTGCTTTCGCAAGCACTAGGATTACATTGTAAACCTACGTTGTGGAGCCAATGTCTTCGTCCCAATAAGCGACAGCCTCTCGCTGTTTTCTGACAAAAAACATGTACCAGCGTCACTTGCAAGTCTGCAATAAAATATGTCAGTATGAAAAACATTCGCTGTTTGCTTACCTGCCTAATATATTTTTCCATGTCAGGGTTGGCTTACGCGGATGCCGCTATAAATTATTCACAAAAAGCTGGATGACCGTGGATAAATAGAAAACGAGTTTTGGCTGGTTTGCCTAGTTACCTGAATTACACGATTACACTTTATGCACAGCCACTATTAATTGCGCTGCAGTGATGCCTTAGGTTATGCTGTAACATTTAGCAATAAGGCTGTGTTTGTAGTAAAGGGATGTGTTCGTTGCCGAGTAATACGATTGCTGATGCCTTCAGGTTAGCACTCAAGCCACTGGATGTAATAGTGAGGTTCCATTTGCATACATACCTGGTTTCCAAAACCTTGGTTGCTATGGTTATTTTATTATGGAAAAATCTGCCTCAGTATCGCGGGCGTTTGGTTTATCACGACACGCAGGGCTTTGATGGTAGTACTTTGTGCAACATATCCTGAATTTAAAAACATTCCGTTGCAGTCACATTGTCCATGAAATGAAGTAACATGCGAATGCTGCAGTGCGAGCCATGTGCTTTTAATAATTCACTTTATTTCTTATTCGCTTTAGTTCATCCGGAATGAAAGAAAATGAGCAAGCAGTTAAGAGAACTGAGCAGCAAGTTGTATGGGAACGCTGTTTCGAAATTTCCGGTTTCACACTTTATGTGATTACAACAACTTACACAGCAGTGGCGCAAAAATTGCTTCCATTATTACGAAACGTTATTTTCACTGATGGTTAATGCAAGCTGGATTAAATACATGGTATTTCCTATACCTATTTGCACACTCAAACCAATTCTTAGCAATCCTTCTTATGATGATATAATAGACCGTAATTTAGTCACACATTCTATAACAGTAGTACTAAAAAATCCACAGAGCACGAAGACTTTTGGAGGTACTCTCATAAACACTACATAGATCAGTAATGTACTGCATTAACCGTAACGTGTAAGTATCGTTATTGCTTTTGCGCGTTTTGTCACCAACGTCTTGCGTTTGAAGGCCTGTTTGCACCTTCGAAAGAATCGTTTTATTAATTTGTGTTATGCCACACACAACTTTATCACATACGTACAGCATATTGGCTTGCAATCCACCGCTGGCAAATCTCCCTGCTTCCTTCTGGTTCTGGATCTTATGTGCCTATCTGTATCACTAAATTTTTGATTATAAATTGAAATAGACCCCCAAGTAGGGATAATTTTAGTTGAGTTATACATACCAAGAATACAACCTTCCTTCCTTAGATGCATGAGAATACACAGATCCTTCATTTATTCAGTCAGCTTTGGTTGACTCTTTGGGTTTATATACGAAGTAGGTTAAATAACAAATTTGACGTGAACTTCACATTAGGGATGACCATCGTACATATACATTTTTCAAGGAACATACTTGGTAGGCGGGACAAAATGAATACAATAACCAATACGGTTATAATGGCCACCAAACAAGTACCTCCTTTTTAATACACCAGCAGCAGTATTAACTAGAAAACCCACCGTCAGTTAATCCGGTCTACGATATTGGAGCCCTCTTTGTTTTCACCAGTGCATACGCAGCCTGGGTGCACTTCCATCATTTGTTTCAACAAGCCAAAACACTTGTAGATGTAATAGAAAAACGGCTCATTGACGTATAAATAGAAATAGACGACCGTTCGATTAGTCATTAATGCAGCAAAACGATGGTGCGATTAAAAAGGAAAGGAGAATTAACATGATGTACAGATGCACAGAATAAGCACTGAACTAGATCACTTAAGACTGCCTGGGATAAAACATGAATATCAAACAAAATTACTAATGAAATATAAAGCAAACAGCTGGTTGGACATTTCCGCCGAAAAGCAATGAAACGCGTTTCTTCCATAACGCCTTAATTTTGGACTACATCTAGGCTCATCTATCTCCGTGTTCGCTATATACATGACACTTGACATAAGGCTTCGATTAAAATAAAGCACCAAATAATATAATATTGCACTCAGCTATGTCCGCCAAACAACACATTCTATTCAACGGTTCTAAATGCTGGAGGCTGACGGCATCCCGCCATTCTCCACAAAACTGGGACGGCTTGATATGTTACCGTTCCTTTTGTATATGTTTTTCGTTTAACTAGGCGCTAAGTTTAACACCCGCATCAATGGAACGCATCATTCTTTAACATACAAAAACATAGATGATTAAAATTGCATCCGGATAATAACAGGTCAAATAAATCACTTATAATAGACGGACGGTTTATAAAATTGTTAACATTGCGATGGAATTCATCCACACACTGCAGCTGATAGAAAATAAACTGGTTTCCCTGACCAACGATCATTCACATCATGAAGGCTGCATTACCTGAACTACATCCTGGAATCCATTGACTCATATATGTCATATTAATAAAATGTTTGCGCACGCAGAAACATTCGATCGGTTGCCTCACAACGGTTACCGAATCAGCCATATTTATTTGAAGTCCGCAACACAATAATGAGTTAGCTATCATCATACTTTAACAGTCCTGCTAAAATAGTCAACTTACGCCGCTGTAGCTCTTTGTAGCATCCAATTAGCGCAGGTCGATTATATCAATTCGGTTAACATATATGCCCTGCTTTATTTATGTTTAATGTTATAACGTTTGGCTACACGTACCGGGCAGTTGAGCTTCGGAATGTAATACCACATATTCAAAAATACATTTATTTGCTAGAGAATAGTTGAGACAGGTGGAAGATGAAGTGTTAAGCAAAACAATATTGTGTAATAGGTTGAGGTCAACTGACACCCGAACTCATCTGTCCACAACGTCTACCCGTGATTTGGAATAAGCTGTACTTGTAGGTACAACTTCCTGAACCGATTGAGTAACGCTTAACACATCCCGTAAAAAACGTCGATAATATTATCATAACATGCATACGATAACAGCTACAGTTGAACTGGGTAAAATCACTAATCGTCCACTCCTGATATGAGACAGCATGAGGAAATCAGAAATCATTGCAGTAGAGAGATTACAAGAATCGTTATACTTAACCCTCGGGAGCACTTAAAGTAACTTCATCTCCATCCGATTTGGCTGTAAATGTTAAAAGTTAACGAGAACGCTGCACACTGATTTGAGGCCATACCCACTACAAACGATTCATGCTTGACATTGCAGTACAATTACGCGCGAGATCAAGTTAATAACAACATACCCTTATAATATAACTGGGCCAATTCGAGGTCAACCATTCGTCTCACCATACTAGCGCGATGCTTAATTGGTTGCTACTCATCACCATGTCGTGTGTGACTGCGTATATAGTTCGCAGTAATTTTGTAGCTACTTTTACCTGGACACCATTCTGTCGCTTTTTCGTGGGAAATGTCATTTGTACATATATTCATGGAATATCCAGAAAATGTCTAATCGGTGTGATATCACAAATTTACGGTATTGCATTAGTCCTCAGGTTGTACTAACTTTTCCATTGCGAAATACACTTATATGGCTAAATCCGTACCAGAAATGAAGAAATATTTAAGAAGATATTGATATGGCTCTTACAAGAGATTGACGTCAATTTTGCGTGTACTTTGCATGCAACTTTTGCAACAGATTTCAAATAATAACAAACCCTGAACATCCATATTATCAGTATTATTATTAATAATAGAAGTTGTCGTACTTTGTTTGGACTAGATGGAATACTAACCTGGAGCCTAAATGTGTCATTCGTACTGTGCATCTTAGCGCTAGCACAAATTATGCACTCGATAATTTTCGGCTGATAGGAAAGCGTTGGCAATTTGGCAAATTAACAGCATACCAACTAATGTTAACCCTTTAGGACAAAATAACTGTTAAAGTTGTGCCGACGAAGAAAGTGTAAACAACTCATCTCAGGTTGATCAACTTAACTCAGAAGTATATCTGGTTAGTCTCAGCACTGACACTCTCATCTATGTTTGCCTTCCATTAAAAACAAACTCGGGAGTGAACGTTTCGCACTTAAACGCAAATATGTAGCCATATGCGTAGAATCATGACCTGTGACCAAGAGTGTCACTCATATCGCGAGAATGTAAGCGCTCGAGGGAGAATACATTGATATCCGCGTTAACCTGAATGCATTAAACCTATTAGCAATATGCGTGAAGTTGGCTGTAAAATGCATCGAATTCGATCAGTGAAGACAACATGGCTATCTCCAGAGCTGTAAGTGGATATTTTGCAATGCACCTGGTGCGCTGACTGTCTCTATGGTCTAGACTGTTCGATTAAGCCTTGATATCTGGTAGACAAGCAAGCACAACGCCGCTGCATTGTATGATTTATTCAGTGAGCGATTTGGCCGTTTCGTGTTGACATTCTTTTTGTGTTTATCTTTTAATTGTAACTCATTGAATACTGCTTTCTTCACAACTGTACTCAATGATTTAGTTACGCTTTGTAGAATAAACACTGTATCGACTACTGTGGATAACTATTAAGTTGCAACATCTGAGACAATATTTCACTTTCAACTTGTAGTGCATCTCTGATGCATGGGGCATAAAGACGAAGACATAAATTGCTAAATAAGTACCGTATGTGATGCATGTGCTATTTAACCTTAAATTATATGCACTGACCAGTTCTGGTTGCATTATTGACGGAACTTTAAATTGAACCAACTGTTTGTCGTGTAAGCAGTTTTTCTAACATTGGGGGACAATTGTAGTGCTCAATTTTGCAAGTCACAGTAAGATTCTGGTTCACACCATGGTACGCTTTGAACCCGATTACAATGTATTCGTCTAAATCCACCAATAAAGTTGTGTCGACAAATAAGCGTTAATAAATGAGACTTATTTGAAGGTGCTGTCTATACATAATAAAACTTGCCATTCCATATGTCCTTCAGCAACGGAACCCATGCGTTGCCTACAACCGCACAACCGATCTGTCTATAACATTTCGTCAAATAAAATCTTATGTTTGTTCAGATTATTACTACGAATTTAAGCATAACATAGTTTAGCTGCTGTTAAATTTTATTTATATGTTATAATCTACAGGTGTTGGACCGAGGGGATCAAATAAATATTTTGGAGAAGGTCTTGATGGTTAGCAAAACAACTTTTGCTTGTGGATCCACATTTTGCATTCTTATTCGCCTGCTGAAAAAATATTTGGATTTCCAAAGGAAAATTTGAAATTTATTTTGATTTTGATAACAGGTGCTTTGTGAAACGTAAAAGCTTATAGGTTACTTCCATTTGGCGGTGCTCAATTCATTGCATTCGATAAGGTAAACGCGTTAGGATGTTCACACTGACCGTGAATTTTATTTATTGTACTGATAACTGAGACATTACCAGGACTTCGTCTTGTCCTTATTTCAAATTACTTATGCAGCAAAATTTTGCATTTTTAAGCGATTGCACCATTTTGGATGACAAACAATATAATATCTCGTGATTCTTAAGGAACAGATGGTAATCAATATTTATGTTTTGATGATATGTTGCATCCTTGGCAATAAGAAACACATCCGATGGAACAAATACGCAACCCATCCACAATGTTGCGTTTAATTTACCAAAGATCGAAATGTTTTATTGCAAATATCACTTGTACATTGGGAGCAGGTCATCAAATAAACGATATAAAGACAATATTTAAAACCCGCGCTAATTGTGTCTTTAAAAGCCACTATAGTCTGCTGACTGCAGTAATAATTTGACAATTTCTCTTAAAGTACAACGCATGAGACATTGAACGTACGTGAAATAGTTATAAGTAATTAGCAAAAGTTAGAGTCAGAGATTACACGAAGAATAGAGCAGATGAAATGTGTCAAGTCTTTGTACCAACCGGTTCTTAAAATTGGTTCGTGCAGTCACAATATTAGCG
Source organism: Dicrocoelium dendriticum (assembly GCA_944474145.2). NCBI lineage: Eukaryota > Metazoa > Platyhelminthes > Trematoda > Plagiorchiida > Dicrocoeliidae > Dicrocoelium > Dicrocoelium dendriticum. The sequence goes on from OX104067.1 coordinate 105,205,368, forward strand.
ATCCCTGATTGTCAAAATTTGCATTCCTTTCAGGCATAAATTTTCTTTTCATAATGTATTAAAATAAGATACAATATGTATATATATATACATATATATATTTTATGTAGAGGCAGTTAGGTCATTGTTTTTGAAGAATATCAAAATTAAGTTAAATAACGTTACTTTATAAGTACCTGACGTAAAACAACAGTGTCAAAAAATGGAACGCCGTAAGAAGTTAATAATTAACATTATATATATTAGCTTGTCGGAGTTAATGGCAGCCCACACAATGTTTGTGGATGTTTCATGTTCTTGCAGAAGCAGATAGTTATACATTGACAATATTAATTCAGCTCGGGATTAACTAACTTACTGCAAGTAATTCAAATAAACACACACAAAATGGTATATAATCTGTTGGGCGCGCATTTGTTGTTAAACCATCAACGATTTTTCCATATAATCTCTCAAGAAATTACATATCTACGATGCGATCTAGCCTCTTACGACAACTAGGATCGGTATGATAATTTTCGACGGCGCTGGTAATACGAGCATGCATGAAAGAATAACTCGAAGAAAGTGGTTTCGTGGGGTATCCACCTGTGTATCAGACAAGTGTTAAATCGCTTGTCACATATTCCAAGCTAATTACCGGCAGCGCAAAATATGGAACAATTTGATTAGGCTTCTATAACTAAACGCCCTATATCCCTTTTTATAAAGCTAATATTATTGAAACATTCCATACGATATAATTACAGCTTTCATGGATATTTGAAAGCTTTATGCAAAGTCCTCCACTGAGCCATCGCCGTCTTGACCCTGTCCTCGATTAGCTCATTATTGCAATGTATGGGGAATTCCAACTCTTTTAACCTTGGTCCACATAACATCATAAAAAAACATTGGCACATATCAAGATGACAAATTTACAGAACGAATCAAAAATCTTGGCAATATTATTAACTGAAATTAAATGTGTGCTAAATATCTAAGTGGGAAATCATACATCAGTTTTTCATGAATTTCGTCTAAGCCAAAACAACTACAAGATTATGAAGTGATTTTAAATGGGAGTATACCTCTAGTAGTATGTGGGTCGCATATACATGCTTACTTTATATTATATTTGCCACATAGGGGATTAGTCTTTCCTCAATCATTAGGAATAGCAAGCAGCATTATTGAATGCTAACCTGTAATCCAATCCTCTAGTTTTACTCATTTTACAATGTATTGCTTTATTATGAATACAACTAAAACAGCGTAGGCAAACACCCAACTTTTTTTGTACAATTAGAATTAGACATGGAACACTAAAAATCAAAATTAAAAAAGCTAAATTGGTTAAACTTAATCTGTATTACTTGTAACCACCTAAGTTGCTGACATATTTAAGCACATAATCCGCTAACCACATTCAACTTTAAGTACTAATTAATCTGGCATTTAAATAGCGATAATAAACCATCAGAAATACGAAATACTCCGTTAACGCATTTGTGGTAACATAGGCATAATATGGTCGCATGTGAATTAAACGGTTCATTAACTTAATAAAATGTTTGAATTTGCACTCTGATATTGGTAACTAGTTACATTAAATTAAAAACAAAGCGCAAATACTTGTGATAAATAATTGAGCTTTAATTAAGACTTTCATTAATCATCGACAAGTCTGTTATCAAACCCGATAATTTTGTCGAGTATCTAGCATGAACAAGTCATAAAAGGTTCAAATGTGTAGGCCGCAAGAAATGCAAAGCAGTTAAGATAATCGACATTTGTCCCACAAAATTCAACGGTATGCTTACAAAGCAACGAGACTGGGTAATACATTTTGGATATGAGCTGCTTGTTCTGCTTTTATCTGTGAAATAACTGAATAAGTTGTTAAATATCACTTGTTTCTTGTAAAATAAATATACCCACTGCCCTGTTGGAGCTCGTTAGGGCATAAATACCAGCATTTTAATTATGACGTCACGCAATTACCCGCACAAATTTGAAAATGCCGTATTGGCATGTTGCTGTGAAATTGCAATATCTGCGTTAAATAGAAGAAAAGCAGAAAAAATTCAGTACCTTTCTTGAACCTAACATTTGGCCACCTATCCAACATATCGGTATTTCTTGTCTCTTTAACAAGATCATGATTTACTGCGTGCTTTTTGATATGCAGATCAATATATACGTTTCCTTACAACATGTCTCCTATTTTACTATATCTACTATTTCGGCAGTTTAGGTTTCATTGATGTGAATCTAAGCAATGAACACATTTTACGTGGGTACATAAAATTAAAATGCTGTTTTGGCTAAACCACTTACAGTTCGGGATAATCATCCTCACAACAGTTATGATTTCTAGATTAAAATACTGAATACGGGATACGGAGAGAAATACATTAAGTTTAAACGTCTTGCATTGCCATTCTGTGGCTGTCAAATCGGTGTATATTTAGGATTATTGAACTAGATGTCATTCCATGGCAATAAATTTTGTTAGGTAATATTATGTTTCTTTAAAAATATAACGATAATAACGGTCGTCAATTAATATAAATTTTTGCAACTTTTTCGCATAACTTTACGGAATTCTTTTCTATGATTTCCAGAAGGTTATTTTCCAAATTCAGTAAGATATGCGCCTGCGTTTATATTAATACATTTATTTCAGTTATATTTTTATACGCTGGAACCGATGTGCACGTTTCAATACGATATCGCCATTTGTTCCTCCATGCGTTGCCCATAGGTAACATGCGTTGTTTTATATTACAGGTTGATCAAAAATATATGCTTGTATCACACATAAAAACAATCGAATGTACACGTGTAGTTTAAATAACAACGGAAGTTGACAAAACACTATTACCGGTGGATATAAGCTAGAATACTTGTATGGTTTTACGTATCACTAAAAAAGTAGGCAACATATGTATACATTACCGCTTATGTGAGTATGCACCTGCTAGTTAAATTGTTCTCATTATCGAGGTAAGTAATACCACCATAAATAGAATAAATGTACTTAACCTACGTGATTTACTCAGCGGTGTTTTTTCGTTTCCTATATCTAATGTGGTATTTCCAACAGCAAAACGAAGCTTTAAGTATAAAGTAGTAAGCATTAAAAGCGGCACGAGTTACAATAGCTTTCGCCGTCCGTAAACCGAATCAAGCGAATCGTGTAGCGTCAAATAAGATAATCTTAATGCTTTGCGAAAATAGGTTGCTTTATGAATCTAGCACGGCTATTTGTTCCAAAACGTGCTTGGCAACTTCCATTATTAGATACACTATGGAGATGCCACGATTATTCTGCCGAGGTTCAACCCCCAATAGACAGTCTCTTCGGACTTTTTGGTTAGGCAATTTAAATAAACAAATGGTACATTCCTCGACGATGGGAGAAGCTGTTCACTAATAGAGGCAGATCTAACAATGTTACAATCTTTCCATGACAATTCATTAATCTATTTTTCAGAGAAAACAGTGGCGCAATCGCAAATTAGGTAACATAGTAAGCATAACCGTTCTGCTTGTTTTCCTGCATTTGCATCACGATTCTTCAAAATCCCATGACAGATGT
>OX104067.1:105209448-105235348 GCA_944474145.2 Dicrocoelium dendriticum
ACGATGTCCATCCACTGCGTTTCTTTCCTCGTGCAAACGATTATACTATACTCGTCGTCATGAAGCTTGACGCTTCATTGCTCTGCAGTACGGCACACACCTGATTCCTGATACGTCTGTGATGCATGCGTAAATTGCTACGGAATCCGCGACAAGAAATAAGCCAGCTTTTCCGATGAACCACATTGCAGGTTATGTGTTATCAGTAAAGCATATCCCATTATATTATTTCGCTGCACAAATACGGAAACAGAAGAGCTAACGCATTGCGTTCGTTGCCTCTGTTGGCACCTGCTCAACACTAGGCGTCAATTCCGTGATAAAGGCCCATTTGTGTTTCTTCTAAATGCTCCCTAGCCATGCAATATTGAACTATATTAACCGTTCCTGACTATAGCTGAATCGCTTGCTAACGGACGCCTTCAGGCTGCGGTACGCAATCAGCAGGCTCTTGTGCAAGCGGTAATTTAAAACTTGGCATCAAGCTGTTAGCAGGCTGAACAGTCACCAGTCCATCATGACTGTTTTGATGCTGCTATTTATTGCTGCACATCATAATTTCCGTTTAATCGTTTCCCCTTACTGCTGACGTCCTTGTTCTTGTACATAGCTTGCAATAGCTTTTTGCCAGTTTTATTTATGTTTCATAATTGTAGTGCCTGATGATTCTTGTCGAAAAGAAATGTCTTCGCAATTGTTCTCTTCATTTCTGAATGGACATCAATTATGAGTATATGAATCTCCATAGTGTTGTTTCTCAAAAGTTGTCCTCGATTGTCCAGGGGGTCCGTGGGCAGCTTTCAAGTAATCCGCGTGATCACCCAAAGTGGTACAATGCTATTAGGGGAGTTTATGACTTCATCATTCTATTTTACTAATTTATGACAAAAATGCTGTCAAAAATTTTAAATTAAATCCAAAGATGTACAATATATCCTGGTGCCATGCCCATGGATAAACACCCTTTCATGTAGTAAGCTTGTTTTGGTGGGGAATTAAATGTTGGCGAACGAGTCTTTCCAATTTCCGAAAGGTCGTATGTTAATTTTACCTTGATGCAATTTGCATTGCTTGGATGGGTCATTCTACGTCCGTTCTAGCTCGCAATACCCAGGCTGCGTCCTTCGAGTGGCAGCAAGAATTATGCCATAGAAAAAGTCCAACCTTGCGGTCATTTGAAGTGTTAATATCCTGCGAAATAAGCAGACCGGAATAAGTGACCTGTTTGCCGGATCGCGTCTAGGGCTTCTCAGAAGGAAAGCGTGAATATTTCTGTGTCTAACCAATGTGCTCATTCGATTATCCGAATTTGGGGTAAATGATTTCAGCGACGTTACAAAATGGTGGATGTTACGTTCACTACTTTAGTTCTTTCAAATGCTAACTTATCATAGTAACCGAATGCATGTTGTGATTGCACGGTTGTATTTAATTATGTATAACGATTGTGGTAGCTAACATGTAACATCAACAGGTTTCATGAAATGAAGAATGGAATACTGCTAAATGTTTCACAAGGAGATGATTCGTAGAAATCAAATGTAGTATATTTTGAGCCACCTAACGTGCCTTTTAGCATGTAGCAACTGAGGTATGTGATGTTTCTCTAGTACCTGATTCAGTATAAGTATGTTCCAACCGAATCATCTGTACCAGTGTGTTAGTAGCAGAAATACAACAATATTTATCCTCGTTTTTGTTTTATGGAGTAAAATAATTGTCCAAAAAGTGAATTATGTAACAACGTTTTTCTAGATTGTGTGCCTATTAAAACGCGACGGCCTTTTGAAAAACCCAAACGGAATGAAAGACAGAAAAATTACGTACCGTGCATGTGAGTTGAAAAGCTGAAAGCTGAAAGCTGAAAACCCAAACCTGCACGCATCACACGTCTCAGACGCTACACAAATCTGCGGAATCATCTTACGTCTATAGTTTTTGTGCTGCGTTGACATCAGAATCGAGAAACGTATCCGACCATGCATACATAATTCAAGGAAATGACATTATGCTCTTCATAACAAAAACTTTTCACAGACACTCCCTGCCTGACTCCTGATGCAAAGCGAACGATGTACGCCTTGTCATGGTCGACAGCTATCGACGTACTTCTCCAATTTGTCACTAATTAGCCATGTGAGATTGCATTCTTGCATTATATCTATACAACACCAAGTGCTGAAACAGACCTGAAGCGTAACGAGATACGACGATATAGGTTTCCTCGATGACATTAAGCAGCAAAACCAGGCAACTCTGATTTCGGAACGAATTTTATCAAAGTTTTTTTTGCATTAAAATACTTTCATTTCCATGTAAGTTCAACGGTCTGCACTTTTGCACACATAAATTAACAGCTGTGCAAAATCAGTTTGCAGTGATTAACTCAATAGTATTACTTTATTATTAAAGCCTTATTAACTGGATATGCAAAGCGCAAAGTTCTGTCATACTGGGTTACGCTACAATGGAGTACACGTGCCGAACATTTTGAGAACACCTTCGTTATATTACACACGGCATCCTGTTGCTCGACGGCTTTTGACAAATGAGGAAGCTATCCGACTGTGCGCGTGTGCACGGAAGTCAAAGATTGAAACGCACCAAGCTAAAAATGCATATGAACCAAGTTGCAAATTTTCACAATCTAATTTGTTTCTGCTATTAAACCAATTGATTCGAAAATACGATAAGGTCTTGTGTACTTATTTTTTTATTTGCTAGCAACAAAACAAAATCCGCTGCCGTACTCGAATGCATACTTAACTTCTGAGACTCGAGTCTGTTCTTTCAGGCCCAAATGTTATGGGTAGCATGTATTCTGTAAAAAATACAAAGTGTCATATTTGACATAATTTATCCGGCTCTACTAAAATGAGTGCAATAGTAGTATATCGGAACTAGGTTAAATCGTTTGAACAATTCAAATCTTTGTTTAAGGAACGTACCCAGATGCGCGTATCGAATTAGTGTGGCTGGTCATTGGTTGCTATCCATCGGTCCCCAACTGGGGATCGAACCCATGACTGATAGAAGCTAACGCCTACTTGCCTAAAGCTTATGCCACGGATCCATGTTAGATGAGCCCCAATAGAGCAAACACACATATGACGATTTTCCTGAAAGGTAGCCTACCTGTGTGGCTTGGAATCGAATTGATATTAACCAACTTGAAATATATGTATTTGTTTTTCCTATGCTTACTCTGGCTCGTGTATAATAGTTGAATTAAATCACGTGAAAGCCAGCAAATGCAACATACATTTATAAACAAAATAATTTGTTTGCACTTTTGTTTTTATTCCTTTACATTGCCATATAAGACTACTTGGGATAAATATGTCATAATGCGGGTTTTAGTATTTTGCTTAACATACTCGCGGACAATTCCTAATATATATTCTGAAATTTGCACACACACATTAAATGAAATATTTTGGCAAGTTATATTCCATATAATTATACATTTAGGAATTAAATGTTAGCAGATATAGGAATTACGACGGCAAAAATATACTTTGAGTAAGGTCATAACCAGCGCAAATAAATAAAATCCAATGTAAAATATGGTCATATTTAGGCCTCCTACATCAGTTCACCTGTTCAGCCCCGAAGAGCCGTTTGCCTTCACATTGGGAGTTGCCATTGTTTTTGATTCCATATAAATAAACAAGAGCTGACTAATGAAGATTTTGTGAGCCAAAGATATTTTATATGAAACATGTAAGGCCAAACTTTATAGATACAAATAAAAAACATTTAAATTGGCTTTATTTTAGTCCAGATATTTACTAGTCTCTGTGAATTACAGCAGTCAAATGCAAACCAAATTAAACATTAGTTAGCTCTAATGAATTTTCGATTGAACACAAGCCAACCGTTTAAATAATAATTAAGGTCACGTTAGCCGAAATTCTTAGTTCGGAGCATTAAAATGAGTTGGATTCGTTCAAAGCGATTTCCATGTTGGCATTTTTAGAAACAAATGAAATAGAAACAGCTTGAGGCACATTTAATGTTAACACAAAATAACTAGAAAGTTAATTTTATTCCTAAGCTTAGAAGGAAATTCAATTGTAGATATGAGTAGTCATATGCCTTATTGCTTGGGGCTGCGAGACTTCGCCATATCGTAACGGTAAAGTATCTAGTGCGCCAATAAACAGTCGTTCGGCACCACGAGTTCATATATATTAAAATACATCAGATTTCCTGTATTTATCCCACTCCATCAAACGGCGATTTGATGTAAGCAGGGTTTATAAAAACACTGAAGATGGCAGAAAACCAGTTTATGTATGATATAAGCTAACAAAAGCATGTCTTTATTTTACTAACTTTAATAATGAAAAAGCAGATCATATATTACTAACCTCTAACTGGCTGACACCAGCATAACTTGCCTACATTTTACCCCATATAGAGTAAAGCCATGCTAACCCAAAACAACCGAGAGTCAGTTATGTTAAATTCAAACAAACCATAGATGGTACATTTAATTGCAGCGCTATACATAACGTTAATTAAGAAAACGCTGATTTTCCTTTGATTTAAAAGAGTGAAAATCGCGCTTCGCTAGTTCAAACAGAACTTGCATATCTAATGCGTTAGCCCCAGCATTTTGTGGCGCGCTCTTACACAAGCTTTTTTTGGAGGATAACCGGAAGATACTAAAAATGTTTAGTTATTATTCGCAAAGCTATTTAAATGTTGCGTTAGTTTGGATCCGAAGTAGTCTAACACTAAGCGGTGAAGTGTATTTTTAATGCAGGTTAATTTATTCCACAATGCTTAGTTTCCCGACGGTGAATTGGTTGGTTGGGAAATTTTTATTCAAATTGCATTCAAGAAGACATAGAACACTTACGCTTTATTTGAATATGATGCTTACCTAAATTTTTGAATAAGATTATTGGAGATGATTTAGATATGCTTTCGATTTCACGGCACATAGGAACAGCCCCTATGAAATAGCAAAACATTAACCCCTGTATCCAAATGATTGGTTAGTAGCAACAAGTCTCCCAACCTACCAGAGGTGAAACTACTCTGGATCTCATTGTTTCATTGCACATACTAAAAAGCGGTTTTAACCTTCTTGATGAATTTCCGAGGAGCGATCATCGCCTAATCAAATGCCGCCTAAGACTACGCAGGGACGATATACAGAACACAATGCATTATCTTCTGTTAAGTTCTGTCTACTGGGACTCTTTCAAGGACCTGGTTCGTTCGATGAATTCCGATCTATTATTTCTCTCTTCCAGTCCTCAACATGCGAAGGAACTCATTTATGGTATAAATGGCTTCTGCATCGATTCAGTAGTACCAAAATATGTGCCTACCAAACTAAACGTAAATTCGACAGCGAGTTGTTGAAGGCAGTCCGAAAGCTTCATAAGATTCGGCAGAAATTCAGGTTAACTGCTGATTTTGCGCTACTATTACAGCATTCGAAACTCATCGAAGAACAGATGTATCAACGTGACATAACTATCATTCTAGAAGAGTAAAACTTCTTAACGGCCATAGCAAAACAGCTGAGCTAGCCAAAATAATCCGTGCCCGGTGTTCGCGTTGCAGCCACAACTTCACTTTTAGCATCACACATGATGGAACAGACTACAAGGCACCAGGTGATAGCTGCGAGATTTTTGGTGCTTATTTTGCCAAATCAATGCTCAAATGAATCATCGGACACATAAACATTTATCACGCCGCATAATAATGATGGCTTATGCGCAGTGGAATCCACTGTTCTAGTCTCGCGCCTATGCGCCTCAAAGTATGCATGCCCTGATGGGATCCCCTATTAAATAAAAAGCAGCGGTATTGACTTCCTTCTGCTTTTGCTCAACATCATTACACTCTATTTTAACAAATGTGTATACCCTAATTAATGAAAATCTCCTGTCGTTATCGCGTGACGTAAAAATTACGCTACCGACGAGTATAAAAACTTTTGTCCCATCAACCACTTCCTTATTGTATCTAGTATAATAGAAAGGATAGTGAAAGATGAAATATTTATAATCTTAAACCACGCTAACATTATCAGCGATTCGCAACACGGCTTCACGCAAGGTCGATCCCGCGCAACCTGACAGACTGAATTTTTTTAAAACAGACCTAGGCTTCCACTAACTTCCGAAAATGTGTCATAATCCTGTACCTGGATATGCAAAGAGGCTTTGATAGAGTGTCACAGAAGGTTACTAAACAAACTGAAGGCTATAGGCATTGGAGAACCGATTTAATCTTGTTGTATTCATGTCTAATTAGTAGACAGCAGGTTGTGTGCAAAGGCAAAAATTACGCTAAACCAAAAGCAATCGCTAATGGATTGCTTCACGGGAGTGTTCATGATCCACTTATTTTTATAATTTATATTAAATATATTTGCAAGGAAATAAGAAATAGTGTTGCATTTAACTTCCCTGATGACAATAAAGTTGTCTACTCACAACCACGTGCAAATACTCACAAAGCCGTACGTCTCATACAGGATGATTATCTGCTCTTGACACTTGGTGTCAAGTGTAGCAGATGTCATTTGCAGTGGATAAGTGCAAAGTTTTGTCGTACAAACGCTAAGTACCGCCAGACAGTTTAATAATACAAGGCTCATATATCTCGCAAAGCAGGACAGTAAATAACGTATGCGTGCGATATTCAGTCACGTTTAACTTTTCTGAACACTGTGACTGTGACTGTGACAATTTTCGAAAGCCCTGAAGACCATCGGTTACATCTGCCATTATTCTAAATTCAAGGAATCTCGCATATCTTTTTACCAAACATATGTATTGCCGTGTATGCAATACCGTTCAACGGCACAATAAAATCTGCGGAAATCTGATCTTCATGCTCTTGAGATTGTCCAGAGACGCTACACGAAAAATCTATGTGTATATTCCTGAAATTGACATATATAAAACTAGGTGATAAACTTGAATTTGACCATGTTTGGATTAAAATAATAATGCCGACCCGATTTCAGGGAAATCGCTCTTTTACGTAAGCTGTCAACATTTGTTAGGAAAACTATCACATGCACATTAATTGCTTGCACAGTGCATAAGTAAAATATGCATTAGGAGATTACATATTTGCATTTTGAGTCAGCAGGCACGCCCAATTTATTTGCTATATTTGACATATAATTTAACAAATCAGATAAGTATTTAATACATCGTTGATGCCTCTGTTTTCAGCATGCATTTGGATGGCAATAAATTTAAGAGGATTAAAAGCATATGTAATGTCTGCAGTTACGTGATTTATTCAAAAATTGCGCACGTTGATTGCAGAAAGAATATAAGTGTGGGTGGCTACGTTTCAGTTCTAGCTGCACGCCACTATACATAATGGGAAATTTCCTATGCGAATAAATATTAAGAGGAATTTAATAGTTAATTCCTTAAGGTTAACACATATATTTAATTGAAAATCCATGCCAATACTTGGAGATTTATGATAAATATTCACAAGTTATGCAGAAGATTCGTTTAGCGCTGTGTTTAGAAGTTTACCTATGTTTGCCAACCAAATTGCATGTACGTTGAAAATAATATCCTAAAACAAGCAGGTTGATAGGATACGCATTTACATAACTTCATAATGTGATTCGAAAATCTTATTCAGTTTCGCCTCCGGCTGTAAACGAGCGCGAATTGTGACAGTTTTCCCCAGTTTACCTCAATATGTAATGCAGGTGCGTAGAGCGAGATGCTAAACGTTTCACTATCAATCCCAGCTCATTAGGAAATAAAACATCATTAAATTCATATACGGAATAGATTGAATGAAGTAACGACCCAAAATCATTTCACTTATCGCTGCCCATTTATTAATTTGTAATGCTGTACCATCCAATTTGCTATTACCTTAACAGCCTCAAGTATTTAACGCTGTACTTGATAATCAGGGTAAAATACTCATTTGTTAAGATGACGCAATTATATAATTATGTTAATACCACTAAAAACAAACAGGAGCTAATTGAAGCTTTTGGGAAATACATATGATCAAGTAGTATGACGACGTATTCTAAACTAAATTTATTGAATTAGCACAATATTATCGATAATTCATACTTCAACCTATATAACCATTATTCGCGGAAGTTTCTTGGACCTAGGTTAGCATACGTCTTGGGGCATTTAATACGCGGAATTCGTAGTACGATCTACAAGTTGTGTTACATAGATTTGGAAAGTATATGCAAAATCAATCATGTGGTTTGAGAAAGGACTCAACTAACATATACTTGATTTGCTGCATTACACTACCTAGTAAACTAAAGAGTTTAGATAACTGACATGAATGAACATTAGCATGCTTAGTTAACTTTTGCGAGGGCAGTCCATCACATTTGAATCATGGTTAGCAAATCTTCCCTGCAAGTGGCTACACTTATTATGTTATAATATTGTCCTAGGCAGGAACAATGTTCAGAGGAATAGTGCAGCCTGAAAAGCCGCGGCCTCGTTGCTTTGCTAAAGGGATATAAAGCATTAATCGAAGGCCTAATTGCTGCCTCTTTATAACGATAATTCTGAACAATTTGATAAACCTAAGGTTTATCCCCTCAAGCTAGAGCAAATGAGTATAATTCGTATATTCCCAATCCTAATGCACAGACATGTACTCTTCATTAAATTCAACATACTATGAGTGCTAGCAGCATAAACATGATTATTTAATGAAGAACCATATAACGAGCAACATATAGGGAAACATTTTTAATTTAAATGTGAACGGAAAAGCCTTCATTGCGAAAGTGAACATGAATTTTGCAAAGGCGTTAAATAATTACCCAATAAACAAAAAGGTAGGCATACTGTTCGATATCCGCGTAGTTTTAATGTTTACATTGGAATAGTTATTAAGATAATAAAGTACTAGGTTTTAGCATGAAATACTTAGTATTTTGTAACTGGAATATTAAGATTGACAATATTTTGGCAGTGCAGCAACAACCGTTATGTAGTGTAAATGTGTAGGATGTTCTAATTAATGCTAGACTCTAGCCATTCTCTTATTATGTAATGCGCTTGAGGCCAATTACCTCACTAATATTTGCAAATACCTCTGACACTATGGCGAGGACAACAAAAATATATTTGCGCTAAGAAACAGTTTGCATTGTTTTACAAAATTCGCTTTCGTAAGACACCATTTCCAAAGATTGGTTCGCCTTGCCGTACAATATATTATTCAAGATAGACAGATTACCATTTTTAACATGGTCTTAACCACGGGCTAGTAACGGTCGAGTGCGGGTAGAAGCCTAATCAAGAGAAGATGAAATGGACCACTGACTATTCCCGAACGGATGAAAGAGCCTTGCTCTGATTACCGTAGTAAGTTCCCTGTGTGGTTGCGCCAATTGTGACACAGTTTAGCTTATACCATGCAGCCATCCTAATACACGCAGTTATCAATGTGCATATTCAACGTTTTCTAATGTCATAAGTTTATAAGCTCCTTATTTTTGGGAAGATTACCGCTTGGTGAATGGGATGCCCTATTCCCTTCAAGGTAAAACATGCGTTAGCGTAAACCAAACGACGCGATATCAGATCTAGTAATCAGGTGGCAATATTAGTTGCAGTCCACTGTAGCCAAGGGTTATCAAACTCGGACTAAAATAATTAGGTAGCTCGTTCGAGACGTAAAAATTTTTTGAGAGAATGCGCAACTTTGACGATTACCAAACATACAGTTTACTACCAAGGTCTGATAATGGTTTGAAGGTTGCTAGATTTGAAACAATTCAAAAAATACATTTAACTTCTGCGCATTTTTGTGTAATTAAATCTCGATGGAAACTTGTAACGCCTGTTGTATAAAGTTTACAGCAATCAATTACTCTCGATGTAGGCAATATTAGCAATTTTTATGTATTCCAAATGTCCTAATGTAAAAGAGTAATCTTTCCACGTGGCCAATGTTTCTTGGCTATAGAAGGTTAGAAGCATTAATAAGCAAAGTTTAGGGCCATGGGCGAAATATCATGCTATCTACTGATTGTCCCACTAAATAGTACACTGTGCTGGGAGGCATCATGTTACAATTTTGCTTAATTTTTGTAGGGATATTACCATAGACACAATATAAGTGTTCGCTTATAACACCTGCTTGGTTCTAACTTGAACGATAGCCCATTTTGAGGAGAACAACGTCGAGCATCGGCACAACGACACAACTTCAGTACTGTTTTTCATTGTTTTGTTTGTATGAACAATTGGTCACGTTTCTGTTTCTTCAACTGAAAAATGGTATGATTGTATGGAACTTTCGACGTTTAAAATACTAGTGATGTCAACATGTATATTCACAGATTCATGGAACAGATTATGCCTTTTTCTTGCATACACAAGAACATTAGTCGTGATAATCAGAAGGCTTCAGCCGGACGTGACCCACTTGTTGATTGAATCCGTGTAAGTGTCGGTGTCTAGCTGGTTGATTTATCGCTTAATGTCACAACATACTACGTTTTACCATGCCGATGCTAATTACCACCTTGATTGTGACGCATTTTTGATAGCAATAAAACTTTGAAAAACCCGTCGAAATATACGGAAAGACAAACCAATACCTTTAGAAATATCGTGCATTAAATTTATTGCAGGTAGATTGTATAAGATTGTAAGCATATCGTGAAACTTGGAAATTTGTTATATATTATGCTCGCTTAGCCGAGAAAGGTTTCTTCACTAGTGTGCTTCACGTAAGCTTAAATAATAACTTTACAATAGGTTTCATCCGAATAATAATAAAAGCTATACAATAAAATTTCGAACTATTTTCCATGTAAACAAGGAATAAAACGGAGTGATCTTAAACAATTTTGATGCCATAAATGTCTGAGAAAATTTAAAATTGCATAAAAATATATTTATGTAGCGATCATCTTACTGGGCTCATCAGTAGAATTAACAATGCGAGTGTGAAACATTGTTGCGTACTTGCTAGTTAATAGACGCCCTTACTTAAGCACATTTATCAACCCAAATCTGTGTATTGCAGGACCGGTTTTTACCAAGAATTCTGTATTGCGCCCTATTCTGCTAGATAGAATCAGCATTTTACTTTAGTATGTTGGTTTGTAGTATCTGTGGCTTTCATACTATGTATCTTTGAACTTTTATGCAAACATAGATGTACAAAATGATCATATCAAGATTATTAGGCTAACCAAATGAAAAAATACTTCGTGCTTTTTTCTCTTTTATTGGGCAGCATGTATTCTTTAGGTGTAAACAACTTCATGGCGTCTAGGTGCATGCATCAAGCCAAACGCTTGTGGCAAATTAGGCTACAGTTAATTTTGTCACATAATAGCTGCTTTAGACTTATTAAAGTTCAGAGTATTACATGAACAAAGTTATGAGCAAATGTATACAAACATTTAATGTTTCAAGAAATGCGAGCCTGCAGTTTATATCTAACCTCAATGCTAATTTCTGACCTTATCTAACCATTTTCAAAAATCTTATTAACGCCCTTACATCCAATGCATCGTGTGACGGAATTGAATTGTCTATTGTAAGCTTTACAGACCCACTTACGGTTTTCGAGAAAATATGTTCATAGTTCCGTGGTCTTACACTCTACTATATACAACTACGAATTTCTTATCCAGGATTGAACTGAATAAGACTAACAGCAAAATGAACCACTTGTCGAACAGTATATTTACATAGTTTTGATAATCGGCTTCACAAAGTGCACTTAATTTCGTTAAGTTTGCCTCAAAACTTTACAGCGAGAATATGCTAGCAAATAAAGCATAACAACATTATTTCTGACAGGTTAATCAGAAAGCGCATTAAGATATTAACAATAATTAAGCACAATTTTTCAACGCAGAAAAATCGATTGCTTTGTCATCGTGTGGGGTATGGTTAATGTGAGATACTTTGGCTTATCTACCGAATTCGGATCATCACAGACCCAAAATCTCTTTCATGGTGGATGCCATTTAAGGAACATGAGGGTGCCTAGATTGGTGAATAAACCGACTGCAATAGTTTAAACTCCTCCATCGAGCTTGTCGAATGAAGTTATGAAACAATACTTCAAATTATTAATAATTGCTCATTGACTGACGCGTTGGCATGTATAACTGTGTTACTCATGATGGAAGAATTTGCGCGTTGTATTGTATGTATGCCAAAAGAGAAATATGATTTCATTTAACTGAAAACAAGCAACGGACGACGAAATTTTGACAATCACATACGCAATGAGAGGACCTCATGCCGGGCGATACAAAACAACATGAATAAGGACTGTGTAAACCGTGAAATGTTGCTCAATAAATCAAGGAGTAGGCAAGATGAATATTATTGGATCGCTTCAAATTTGCCTACTTCTCTACACCCGGTTACGCTCCGGAGGAAATATTGTTCAGCAGAAATCTTAGGAATGCATTCATTTGTTGTTTCCTAACTTGTGTATTAAATTATAGGAGGGATAGAGGAGGCTGTTACCAGAAGCGGTAAACGTTGTAAGAATTTAAATGGGGATATATCGGTGTGCACTCAGGAACCGCCTGAAAAATGCTGGCAACCGATATATGTGTATGGTTCCACAGGAAGTCAAAAGAACAAATTCTAGAGGATTTTTGGCATAATGATTATAGATAAAACTTTGGTTTGTGCGTATTTAGTAGATGATCTTTTATCAGGAAGCTTTGACACAATACATTTTTTAATACGTGTTTTGTGCTCGAGCTTTTGGAACGTGGCAGATTTGAAAGAAAAGAAACCAAAACGTGAATTACTGTGTTATTAACTTTGGTACCTGGGCTTACTACTGTTTTACCGTGGGTTGCATGTTTTAAATGACAATGTGAAACCTATTATAATAAGTTCGGTGTCAAAAAAGTATGTTGTAAGTCTCCGTTCTTGGGAAGTCTATCGCGCTATCGCTTTTTGCCGAAACCACCTACATATTTTCTCCATTAAATAAATTCCTGCAATAATCTTTGCCATGTTGCTGTAATTATAATCACAGGGACGGTTCTAGAAAAACTAAACACAAGCTTGCATCTCCACCAACAGTAGTTATATATGGTCCTAATGAACAAACGATTTCTCTTTGTGACACATCCTCATGGGATTGGGAGCTGTTCTAAGGCACCGGGAGAAAGATGCATCCATACAACTTATAACATACGCGTCGCGTACATAACAAACAGCGGATACCAATTATTCATCATGGGACGGAAAATCTCTGGCTGCAATGATTGGGTTAAATTTTTCGGCCGATACACCTGGGGAAAATTGTAACCTGTACTCTTTCCATAAGCTCTTATTATTTAATTTAAGAAAAGCAATAGGCAGCCAAATTTTATATCACCAATGTGGCAGAGAAGGGTTATAAAACGTGAGTGCCTTGTTACTGACGGTTTAATCCACGGGTGTCAACAACTGCACTGCCGATATCTAAAAAATTTTAACCAATAGGCGGTATGGGACACATTAATGTTAATAGTGAAATTATGCTTGACCGCAGGTTGAACACCTATGATAGCAGCGTAATTCCAACCATGCATAATGCGCAGAAAGCAGCTGGGTCCATCAAAAGGCTGCTTTTTCTGAAGCATGCAATGAATCCACCTCAGGAATGCATTCCCCGTGTTTAATAAGGAGCTCCACGACGAACATCCATAAATAGCGATAACGAAAGCATTAGAAAGGGGATATTTATAGTGGCACAAACTGGATTGATAATTAGAATTTATTGAGGAATTGTGATATTTGTCAAGCGAAGCAACGTAGCAAATCGTCCGATTTCGTAAGCTTCTGGCGGTTGGCAGTCAACGCATGGCAAGTGATCCACAGCGGCTACTTTGGACCGATAAACAGAACATGTTTCTTCTGCTCATCAAAGCGCGATTAAAATAGATGCATATAGGCATCCATGAGACGGCTGATACTTATATTTCTAAATTGCGATATTCCTTTGCTTTGTTTGGCATTGTTGAAAACTTATGCATAAATAATATGTCACTTGTTACATGTGCTGATTTACGTAGTTTTGTTGAAGGAAACAATTCTATAACGACCTTGTATCAAACGGCATCGGACGGATTCAACTAAAATAATATGCACAGGGTGAAACAAAGCCAGCTAAAACAGCGCGTAGGAGATTTGCATTGGAGCGTTTCATATTTGCCTAAAATATTACACACCGTAAGTAATCAGGAGAAAATTGCGTTAGGCAGGAATCTCAGGACGATGATTCGTTTATTGTTTTCTTATTCGCGTATTACACTAGAATAGCGACAGAGGTTAGTCGGTGCATTTAACGGCGCTAAATGTTGAAGGAACATTCAAGGAGGATCAACCAGTTTACATTAGGCAACCGCATGAACAATGCTGTCAACCTACATCTTTGCTTGGTTCTGCAGAATGTCCAAACACCTGTAACTTCCGGACAGACGGATAATCTGACGATATTCGGTCTACTTAAGGCTTCCTGTCCCAGATACAATAGTCGAAGCGGAATCAGACTTCTGTTCTACTGCAGTACCAGGAAACAGATACAACGATGGAGACCATACGTTAGCGGTCTAGCCAAATTCGCATGCCGGTAGAACATTTTCAGCCATGATTGTGATTTCAGCCATGACGATTGGTACGTATAGTTTTGATTATTGATCAACGACTGATGATGGTTCAACATGTGTTTGATTTGAATACGACTCTAGGCAGGGTTAACTGTGCTTTTTGGGATGTAACCCGTCCAGGGCTGTTTTAATTAAGATACACTTTCCAATTGTTCTTTCTTCTGTTGCCTTACCATTGATAAGGTTTATTCTTAAGATTCAGCACTGCATTTGAACTACCTCATATCATAGAGTGCCCGAAGGGCGTAAGCGTTGTAGTTGGTTTTGAAGATCAAGCTGGGTGATCAGTGGACTTAAGATTTCGTTAATTTGCTTGCTAGCTGGCAGTATTACGGTTGTCACTGAAAGAAACGTATGGAACTCAGTAATGTTTGACACGGTCTTTGGGTCAAAAAAATAAGGTGATCGTGTCCAGAGCTGAAATGCTGATTTTTTTTCTTGCGCCTATAGGGATTATATAGTTTAGCAATTTCTGTGGAATAATTATTTTCGTACCACGAATACGAGGTTATGACATACATCCTGAGATGATCAGACTGTCAAACGACTTTACAGATGATAGCACTGGGACCAACGTTGCGATTGATTGGAGTCAACGTTCCTCTTCATTGTTGGGGTATGTTATATTTGTGTTATTATTAGTAAGTCCTTCAATATAAATATAAGTTCTACTTATCATCGTCCAGTTCAATTGCTGTGTAGTGGCGTAAACCATTACGAATTAGAAGGGCGAGAAATGCAACGGGTCAGCATGATATGGAATACAATAATATCTAATCACCGTACAAGGTACTTCTTTGTGTCCAAATTGTATAACTGAGGCATACTGATGCGGAGGGTTTCATCGCACCACTTGCAAACCAACGGAGTGACAGAAAGATTTAAACGGGTCAATATTTCTTTTTTGATTTGCAAGAACTTTACACGGAAAGAATCATTGCCTGTAGTGAAGTTGGTGTATCGGACCAGCATGTAGTCGACAAAAAGGTTTGCCTATTACAGTTACCGTGACGGCCAACCACTGTCATATGCACGGGTATTAACCTGCACGGCCGTGGAGGGTTTGTAGGTCTCCATCGCAGTAGGTTTCATTTCGTAATGGTCGGCTGTTGCCCCCCAAGTATCAGTGGCTTAAGCTGCTGGTTTGTTGGAGTTATCCTCTAGCAGTCATGCGTTCGATCACTAGTAGTTGGCTGATGGGTGAGCAAAACAGACGAGCACAATTAGTGCGAAGCGCGTCTGGTTCTTTTCTGGATTGGTAGCAACTTATGAAGCTTGGGATTTTGTTGCGATAAAACCAACAAGAATCTTATAGTTACAGTTTGGCAGAAAGTCAATGTATGTGCCGGATACTTATTCACCCAAGCCGCGCGTGTGGGCAAAACTGCAAAGCAAAATGAACGACTAAAAGCTACTGCTATAAGAGGAACTAAAAATTTATAAACGTGTAAAAAGAGAAATACAACGCAGACATGTGACACATAAGCGGACTGGAGTTATTATTCACTTATGAAAAATCTGTTTAACCTTTGTTATCCAATTTAAGATGCATTGCTAGATTTTTGCCAGACAAATTATTTCCTGTAGAACTGCATTTTATTCGCATAAGTGAACGAAAGGCGCGTTTGCACAATTATGAATGAGAACGGAATAATGCGCATTGCAAATAGTTAATCAACCTTGTACTTCCCTTATTGCATTTCGTTGGTACACCTGTCTTAGAAAGAGAAATGATGTGTGAACTCAGACGCACGCAGTGATCCATTTCTAAAACATTTGTCGCATAACTTAGGTTAGTTTGGTATTCCTCTATAAAATTGCTATTTTCAGAGCTTCAGTGCGCCTGGAGGGACATTTGGTGAATCCAGCCACAAACGAGTTACCATACGCAGGCTGGATTTGGGCAATTTATGTACCCCCACGATCGACTTGTGCGCAGAGAATTTCACTGGTGCGGAGAAAGAATATGATGGGAAATCCAGTAAAGAGAATATATAATGAAGGCACCAATTGCTTTTGCGTTCTTTGTACCAGCGTAGTTAGCACTATGCAATTTTATACAATTCGATTGTTAGAACGATGAACTTGTTAATTTAGCCATGCAAATCTAAACTCTGAGCGGAATGATTTTTTTATTTTGCAGTAACATTCGGACATGGTACACATAGCAATATTCTTGGCTGGTTCTAGTAAAGTTATCAAATTCAAATATACAAATAATTGAACGGCGTAAGTAAACAAATACGATGAATATGTAACAGCTCGGTATGTGATTTAGGCCAGACAACTACCCCATTATATGCACCAAGTTTCAAACAACACAAATAATACACAAATAAAATCGCATTTCTTTCTGTGCGGTGAGGAAAATAAACATAGTGATCACCAGTATAACCTTGTCTATCTGCTCTGTTGGCTAACCTGAACCTGACCAACCGTCCCCTGCAATGTTACGCAAGTTATATTTTGGGTGCTCGGATGGTTCAAATTATGTCCACTCTCCACCTGATTATCGTTGGATGTTGGTGCCAATACCTGAAGTCTACGAAGTCTTGCTAAGGGACTTTGCATGCATATTTGCTTCCTAAACGTAAATGAGAGTAAATTCGTGCGGCTCAAATCTGGTAGAATAAGGTAAGTTGTAAATATGTATAATTCGTCACCCGCAATAGCTTATCATTCAATATATTGTAATCTCATTTGAATTCAATAGATTTTAGCCAAGCAGTAATGCATTTACTAGCATTATGTGCCAACGTAGCACATAAGACCGAATTGCCACTACGACCAATTCATTCAATGATAAACGTGCCCCGTATATTATTTCCCGTTGGCTAGTTACTTAACTTTCTCGCTTAAAAAAGGGCCAACCGTGCAAACATAAACAGGTGTTTCAGCTCATCTGTAAACATAACGGAATCAGCCTGTCAGAAAATGTATGTGTTCCATGGATGTGTAATCCCTTACTTCGAAATTGTCTGATCAACCCACAACGCCTTATATATCAGATGTTTGTATAGGATATTCCTTATTTGTTTGCCAAAAATTATTAGACAAGCATTTAGCAACGTCTATAACCGCACATATTTACAAGATATTTTTTATTCATAGCACCAAAGCAATTGAGGAACCAACAGGTGAAACAAACTTGGTACATATCGGAAGGGAAAAGTTTGTCTGGGTTAAAACGTATTCTTTAAATCTTCGATGCTCCACATCAATGCTCCGCGGAATGGGTGGATATACCTTCACCAGTTGTTGCGCTTCTGGTATCCACAATAGCAAAAATCCGTCAATTTGACTTTTAATATAATATACTCTTATCACTCTGATCACTTGCATTCCTTATGTAAAGTGCATAACAAGTATTAATATATGTTTTCACTATTGTATCTATGCCAGAAAATATATTTCGTGAATTCCATCAAAATGTCACTACAAAATTGCTTGTTCAGCATTGTGCTGCCAAGCCCAATTTGCACCACAATTGCTACTTCATATATTTCTTGACTTGAAATAACGCTTAAGTGGCAAAAATGGCTGTAGTTATACTAGGCATCACACCGGCTTAATGTAGCCAATTTTGCGATTATTAGACAATATGTATACGTTTAAACTTGAAAGACGAGCCAACATGTTTTAAGGTAGCTTATTCAGAAAAAGTCTAATTGTTTATCTTATGATAAGTTTTAAGTTAACATATTTGCATTTACCTAAAATTGATGTCCTATTCAAAAGCAAACACAAAGGTAATCCTGAAATCCAGCTATGATTCCCAATTACACAACAGATTTAAGTGATGATGCACAATACCAGATAAATAATCCTCAAAAATGTTATAAATACATTTCAGTTATTCACAAGCGATCAATGTCAATGAAATATGGAGTACTTCACTTTTGTTATTTCTACTCGGATGATCCAGAAATATATGATGCACCTGAAAGATTGACGGGCTTGCAATTGTGTTGGGTATATGGTATGTGTACACAAAGTTTTTACAGCTTGTCATACATACCAGTGAATCTAGAATGGCTACCGGAGTATAGTTTACTCAATTGCAGGTAAATCTTCAAGGAAACGAATCGCCTGTAGTTACAGCATACCAAACGATTCTAATTTGGCTATCAATGATATCACAACTATATGTGACTTTGCATCAGAAATACCAAATATGAAGATGATTAGTGCCTGTGATCAAAACAAACAAATGACAAGGTAATCATCAAAATCTCCGTCAGACTTGCACATAAACAAAGGTTCACCAGTCCAAAACGGTCCGCAATATAGTAAACTCAATAAATTCTTTAGAATTATCGAACGCATCGAGAAAGTTAGTAAAATATACCCATGGTGTAAAAACATGTATGAAAACAAGTTGGTTTTCGGCAGCTCTCGTCAGAGAGAAACCAAAACTGATAGCAATACAATTAACATAAAAGAGCAGATAATGGCATAGTTCTAAGTTCTAGGTCATTGGAAAAAAATGCTAAGTAATCCGATCAAAAGGGATAGATGACCTACCGGCCGCATGTCCCTCAACATGAGTTGTTGTGTTAGTAGGCCAGGGCAAACACAGAATCTGAAAGAACCGTTTTTAGCCAATAAGTCTGGGTTCTGGTGGCAGATAGCAATTGCCTCAGCTGCTGCTAGTAAGCGGCATTTTATCGCTCATGAATGCGTCAAGTTACAAGGTAAATGGGCTGGAAAATTGGCGAGTGTCGATTTGGTGTATAGAAACAACCAAGTGTACCAACGCGGCGCTCATAACAGTTTTTCTCCCACCATTGCGTTGATTAGCTGGACAATGCTCGCGTATTCTCTCAGACAGCCTCCTAGTAGTTATTCCGATGTCTCTTTCTCGACATGAACAATATAAGGGATATACAAACTATGACCTACATGACCAAGTAATTCCGTCTTTGAGTTTCTTTCCTACCGAAGCTTGTTTAGCTCTCATTTCTCTGCATTTCATATTTTTCGAAAAAAGTTTGCTGGATAAAATTTCTCTCTAAAAGGCACTTAATAAACTAAGCTTGTCCGCTAGTGTGTCCGCATTACAAATACTTCTGAACCTTTCCGTTAGAAATGTAATCAAATTGCGTTTATGTTTTATTAGGACAAAACTGGAAAAATGTTGAATTGTCCGTTACACGTTGCATTCTTTTCTACCCTCCGTTGGTCTGATCCATCTGGTCTCCTACTAAGCTAAACATCTAGGAAGGACATCGTGTCATTGCTTCAGTTACTAGGGTTTAACTTGGCATTAGGGTGCGCTGAGTTAAAATGGGATAACATTGTCTCGGGCAACAGTGACTGTCTGTCACGCAAATTATAAAATCCACACACCGTTCGAAATATGGTTGACTGGTAATGACTCAGCTCATGTAAGAATTCTCTTATTTGCTAATGAACACATCACCCAGTAGCGGTCCGAGCGGTGAGTCAATTGCTACTTCATATATATTATTAGTACATAGTATGAGACGCTTGTACAAGCGATCACTTGAAAGGCTGATACCCAGTGGATGGTCTCAAACGGTGTCACATATATAATCTATTATTTCTTTTGACGGAATTTTGGTGAAGAGCAACACCACATCCAACGAAAATATATTTCCTCCGTTTAGCTGAAGCTGCCTTATTTAGTCTAAGAAACTGAATGTGTATCGTAAGCTGTACCTGGACATAATATTTATCACCGGCTCTAAACGCTTAGCGAAACAATTGGATATTGCTTGATGCCGTGAATTGCACATGCCTAATTTGGGTCTAAATGGAAGTCTTTACATATGCATCTTCGGTAAGCCCTGCATTCTCGGGATCACTGTCGCTTTGGGATGAAGATATTCGAATGTAACGGAGTCAATCATGGGTTCTAGTTCCAAGCACCGTAGAAGCTTAGAAACTGCATTTTCTATCGCGGCAGGTTTGTTTTTTTAATTCTTCATATTTAAGAGGATGTACGAGGAGGCTATCTGAGAGAATGCGCGAGCATTGTCCAGCTAATCAACGCAATGGTATGAGAAAAACTGTTTTGGGCGCCGTGTTGGTACACTTGGTTGTTTCTATACACCAAATCGACACCAGCCCATTTACCTTGCAACTTGACGCATTCATGAGCGATAAAATGCCGCTTACTAGCAGCAGCTGAGGCAATTACTATCTGCCACCAGAACCCAGACTTATTGGCTAAAAACGGTTCTTTCAGATTCTGTGTTTGCCCTGGCCTACTATCACAACAACTCATGTTGAGGGACATGCGGCCGGTAGGTCATCTATCCTTTTTGATCGGATTACTTAGCATTTTCATTTCAGTAACCTAGTAATTTAAACTTTGCTATTATCTGCCGTTTTATTTTAATCGTATTGCTATCATTTGTGTAGTTGTAGTCTGACGAGCGCTACCTAACACGATCTTGTTCGCTAACGTTTTGTTATATTGTCCACACCTCGGACATATTATCACTTGAAACCATATCCAAGTTGACATACATGATACTATACGATTCATTTTCCAAATTCAAAATGTCGCGAATTTCGCATTCCTTAAATAAACTTGGATATACGTTTAACCTTTTGTTTATCTCCCGGAGCTGATATATTCTTTCTCGTTGCCCGTGTGTACATTACAGCGGAGTCGTATTATAATAACTTATTCCACGTTATTGCTTACTTTAATTCACGATATATTTATATCCTATATATCGCCAGAATTAGTTAAACAATTATACAGAAATAAAAGCAATTCATCAGCTAAAAAATACAAAGGTATCGTAGATTTTTTGTTTATCCTTACAATGCAGGAATATCCCACCAGTATCAAATGTTGGAAGTTAAAGCGACAAAACATATACATAAACTTAAATCATTATGAATATGTTTCAAATCAAAGAGCTTGTCAATGCTTAAAAACCAAACCAGTGAATGATATATTCTGATTATTTATTTGATGCTTAGTATCACATGATACATGAACTAGCTTCAGTCTTGCAGCACTTATAGATTTGATTGCCACATGCATACATATCGATGCATTTTCTGTGCATTAGTGATAAAATCTTACGGTGACATACCTCCTGAGGTAGTCGGTATCTGGCTCAGCGTTGTTCAAACATTTAGTAAGTCAATTAGGCCAACTTTCAAGATGAGATCCGGTGTCGTTTCATCCAACAATTTCTTATGTATTTTCGAGTGTATTCCACTGTTTCTGATGAACATGTTTACCCCATCGGTGCAGTCTATCAGATTACTAGATAAATGGATAAGGTCATTTGTTATGCTTGGGTACAATAATGGTCTCGATCAATAGATTGATGACACTGATGAATGCAACACACTGCACTAATCGCTTGGCTTTTTAAAAAACCGGTCAGGAAGGAGATTGTGAGCGTTGCTGATTATTTGGACCTGAACAATATATCGTCAAGGTTTCGTTAGCTAGCACTCGTGACCATATCCCAACTGTATTACCTGTATTACCAATAATTATCGCTCAAATTGGACTATGCAGCGCATACACCCATCAATAGACGAGGTAGCTTAATGTTTGCTGTTGCAACAGTTTTGAAACTTTGTGGTCCTGGATCTATTACTAGGTTGGCTATCATCAAGCATGTGTGGTAGAAACCAGATCGTCAGTTAAATATATTGTCGCTCTTCTCCACACCATAACACCAGTAATAAGCTTTAAATGACAGCGCTCCTTTGCAATATATATTGCGCTATGTCAATGACAACACCACATCCGTAAAACATACACGAACATTTTTATTTGTTGGCAAAAAAGAGCTACCAGTGGCTTCGATTTGACCAATTTCGCCAAGACCAATTCATATTCAAATGGAATTGCCTTCCCATGAGTCACGCCGCCACACGCATTTAATGGAACTCCTGGGAACACAATCGTGTATTTCGTCTGTTCCAACTCTGAAGAAGCAAACACAACAAAAATGTACACGTGCCCATATAGCTCTCTTCGTTTGTTATTGGAACTAAGTACTCGTCTACGTTTTATTTTTCTGTACAAACCAACTTGCACGTGCCAGATCATCATTGTGCATTATATTCAACATTATCCACAAAACAATGCTGGATTTGCGGCTGTAAAGCTGCTCAACATCTGCATCACCGAATACAGCAGAATTACATACGACCAGAGCACAATATGCGAGTGAAAATCGGTGTAACATCTGCATTGGTAACTTAATATAAATAGGAATATATACACTCCGCTTTGAGTTATCGATAAGGCTGTAGTTCATTTTAATTTAAACCATGTTTTATTCATAGGACGAAGCATGACTTGATTATATATTTCTACTGGATACACAAAATGAACTATTCCGACCTACCTGCATTCGAAATACAACACAGCTCAACTCGGGAGCTTCGCAAGAACCATTTCTTTACCGAGCATACAGTAAGCTAGAATGAACGTTTTCTATAAATACTTTTTGGCAGACACAGTTATCTTTGAAATAAACTATGTATCCCACCCTGGTCATGTAACAATGTGACAACGTTTAGCATGAGACGGTCCAATTAATGTGAGCTAAATAGGATAATCGTTGTATATACATGGCATAAACACTTAGATGACATATTTCAAGGGAAGCTTAAAAGGGTATAAACACCAATGTTTTTCGAAACTATGATATTGCCTCAACAATCTATTAGAAGGTAAATACGTGAAACCCATATACCGATATATACTATATGCACACCGTCTCCGCTACCACATATGTTTTGGGTGGTTGTGCTTGTGTGAAGCCCCACAGAGCATGTCTCACCAGTATTAGAGAAACAAGTATCTTTGTAACGCGGCCTTCTCCAACTGACAACGTTATTAGTGCTGACTTGACGGGTCCCTGTTCGACAAGTCTCGCGACTCTTTCTTAGTTCGGCGTCCGAATCAAGTTAACACTTTGGTCCACGCATCGCAAACTCATCAGAGGGTGTGCACGGTGAGGCCGATTCCGCTATCCCATATTCAGGATTAGCCGACATGCTAAATCGTCGCATGTTAAAAGGCTTCATCTACAAAGACGCAAAGCATAGATTGGCATTTTGCGACGGTCTAAATGGTCCGGTATGTCAGACGCCAAAACGATTTATGTTCCAGTCAATTACTGAGTATGCTGAGCTTTGAAACGGCATATAGTGCTACTGCAATAATGACAATGAAAACCAGAAATATAATTTTGTGCGAAGAAGGTTTAGTTATTTTTTGCGGAGCTGGGTTGCAGGTGCGCTGCACAAAGATGAGCGGTTTGTTCGGTTAAACTGCACTAATAACTACCTGCAGCGTGCGCGTTAATCACATTAGAATAACCACGCAAGATGTACCCGCAGGTTATCCGCTGTTAGGCGGATACATCTTAAACCATATTTAGGGCGCCTACCTAATGCTTGAACAGAAACACAGTTTAGCTGTACTTAGAAAGGACTTCACGAAAGGTCTTTAGCGTATACTTGTCCATTGCTGTTGAACGCCATCAGTCCATCATATGCCGATGCATTGCTTCGGAGCGAAGCAACCTTCCCGTAGTCTGCAGATTTCTATTACACAGTCATTAAACTGGACATACGGCCGTCATCGGTAAGCAAACTCGGTTCTGCATAGTCGCCCACCCAGGTGTTATTATTTCAGTAAATGTGGCTTAGGTCCGTCAGAACAAAACCTTCATGACACCGGACATTGTATGGACGAGATGTCAAGTCTTATGTAACGGACAAGACAGCCGACTACAAAGGTTGCAGTGTGAGCGTTTCGGATTGTTGTCGTCCTGATTTATATGAAACAAATGGACCACTGGCTCAGAGCGAAGTTCACGGTCATGTGTGAGCTATTTATTGTTTTTAAGTCACCAATTCGTCTAAAGTAACATACCTCTAATTGAAAACACTTTCTCCAGACCTGTAAAAGTTGCATTAAATGGGCGGAAAATTCTCCCAGTGACTTCGTCACATGCGCATGTTGATGTCGTTTCAAAACGCCCAACAATATTCGTAGTTCAAACTTCTCCATGATAAGCAAACTGCAAAACATAGGTATAAGTGATTATTTGTTCGATCTGTGGTTTGTGTCACCGATAAACTTGCCGTATGACAGGATACGTTCTGACGCACACCCCGTAAGGCGCAGAGCATTTGCTTTATTGTGACACTGCAGGTTGCCAGGGATTATTGCGTACTTGGAGGATGGGTCTCATGTCAGAACGTGGCTTCCGTTTGGGCTCAGTCGCCTAGTAGATCCGGATTTTACGTAGCCCAGATTGCTTAACAAGAACAGACTTATGAACTCATCTGTGGGTTTTATTGTATCCATGAAACATTTGGTTACCCGTTGGATTGTGGATGCCGCAGAGGCTACCGAGAGTGCTCGATTCCATTACACTGACACGATCACCAAAAACGTTGGAGATAAATTGCAAACCGTTCTCGGAAACCAAGATGTTGGGTAAACGGAACTGCGCTTAAAAATGTCGTACTTTTCGCACCGCTGCCGCTGCCGTAGTTTTGATTACCAGTAATAGGTATATGTATAAAGTACAATTCAAATAAAATTGGCTTTGTACGAGAGCAGGGAAGTAGAGGTGAATTCTCACCTATGAATTAGAGAGTGGCATTTAGTTTGGAAGAATTTGCTTGGAAGTTCTGTTGCTGATGCACAAAAGCATGGATATTATTGTCCATAACAGATGGCAAATATAATTAACCGCCGGCTGAAGCTTTGTTCTTGGATATTCCGAGAAAATGTAGGTGAAAATATGTTAATACACTTTGCATTGAGGAAGTCCTAGAGATTGCTCTACCTAATTAGTTTAACGCGCTGCCGTTGAACCACTCCAAGTTAACCGAGCTGTTGACATGGACTAACCTGATGATATTGCCTTGCTGGTTAACAGGCAACAGGCCGACCGCCTTGGACCCAAATACTTGTTGATTGAGGTATTAAAATATGGGTGACTTTTCCTCATCCAGGTGGGAAACGCTTTTCCATGACTTTCCGTTTTCTGCAACTGCAATCACACTTGGTGGTGAGAACGTAGTGGGAACTACGTGGGTAGTTACATCACAGCAGATGTAGCTGTTAGAAACCAGATTTCGTTACGTATATCTTGAGCTCGCTTCGCTTTCCCTAAGAAGAAGCACATGTGGCGCAGCCATGACATTGCTATATACTTCAAAGTAGGGGTTCCGTTTTGACTGTCCACGCTCTACTGCTAAACGGTTGCGAGATTTGGCTTG
>OX104067.1:105235845-105268527 GCA_944474145.2 Dicrocoelium dendriticum
AAAGCCGTCGAGCAACAGGATGCCGTGTGTAATATAACGAAGGTGTTCTCAAAATGCTTGGCACGTGTACTTCATGGTAGCTTAACCCAGTATGACAGAACTTTGCGCTTTGCGTGTCCAGAGAATAAGGCTTTAATAATAAATTAATAATATTGAGTTAATGACTGCAAACTGATTTTGCACAGCTGTTAATTTATGTGTGCAAAAGTGCAGACCGTTGAACTTACATGGAAATGAAAGTATTTTAATGCATAAAACTTTGATAAAATTCGTTCCGAAATCAGAGTTGTCTGGTTTTGCTGCTTAATGTCATCGAGGAAACCTATATCGTCGTATCTCGTTACGCTTCAGGTCTGTTTCAGCACTTGGTTTTGTATAGATATAATGCGAGAAAGCAATCTCACATAGCTAATTAGTGACAAATTGGAGAAGTACGGCGATAGCTGTCGACTATGACAAGGCGTACATCGTTCGCTTTGCATCAGGAGTCAGGCAGGGAGGGTCTGTGAAAAGTTTTTGTTATGAAGAGCACAATGTCATTTCCTTGAATTATGTATGCATGGCCGGATACGTTTCTCGATTCTGATGTCAACGCACCACACAAACCATAGATGTAAGATGATTCCGCAGATTTGTGTAGAGTCTGAGACGTTTGATGCGTGCAGGTTTGGGTTTTCAATATTTCAGCTCGCATGCACCATACGTAATTTTTATGTCTTTCATTCCGTTTGGGTTTTTCAAAAGGCCGTCGCGTTTTAATAGGCACATATTTTAGAAAAAGTTGTTACATAATTCACTTTTTGGACAATTATTTTACTCCATAAAACAAAAACGAGGATAAATATTGTTGTATTTCTGCTACTAACACACTGATACAGATGATTCGGTTGGAACATACTTATACTGCATCAGGTACTGGAGAAACATCACACGCCTCAGTTGCTACATGCTGAAAGGCACGTGAGGTGGTTCAAAATGTACTACATTTAAATTCTACGAATCATCTCCTTGTGAAACATTTAGCAGTATTCCATTCTTCATTTCATGGAACCTGTTGATGTTACATGTTAGCTACCACAACCGTTATACATAATAAAATACAAGCGTGCAATCACAACAAGCATTTGGTTACTATGATAAGTTAGCATTTGATTGAACTAAAGTAGTGAACTTAACATCCACCAATTTGTAACGTCGCTGATATCATTTCGCCCAAATTCGGAGAATCGAATGAGCACATTGGTTAGACACAGAAATATTCACGCTTTCCTTCTGAGAAGCCCTAGACGCGATCCGGCAAACAGGTCACTTATTCCGGTCTGCTTATTTCGCAGGATATTAACACTTCAAATGACCGCAAAGTTGGACTTTTTCTATGGCATAATTATTGCTGTCACTCGAGGGACGCAGCCTGGGTATTGCGAGCTAGAACGGACGTAGAATGACCCATCTAAGCAATGCAACTTGCATCAAGGTGAAACTAACATACGACCTTTCGGAAATTGGAAAGAATAGTTCGCCAACATTTAATTCCCCACCAAAACAAGCTTACTACGTGAAAGGGTATGTATCCATGGGCATGGCACAAGGATATATTGTACACCTTTGGATTTAATTTTAAAATTTTTGACAGCATTTTTGTCATAAATTAGTAAAATAGAATAGTGAAGTCATAAACTCCCCTAATAGCATTGTACCACTTTGGGCGATCACGCGGATTACCTGAAAGTTGCCCACGGACCCCCTGGACATTCGAGGACAACTTATGAGAAACAACACTATAGAGATTCTTATACTCATAATTGATGTCCATTCAGAAATGAAGAGAACAATTGCGAAGACATTTCTTTTCGATAAGAATCATCAGGCACTACAACTATGAAACATAAATAAAACTGGCAAAATGCTATTGCAAGCTATGTAAAAGAACAAGGACGTCAGCGGCAAGGGGAAACGGTTAAACGGAAATTATTATGTGCAGCAATAAATAGAAGCATCAAAACAGTCATGATGGACCGGTGACCGTTTAGCCTGCTAACCGCTTGATGACCAGTTTTAAATTACCGCTTGCACAAGAGCCTGCTGATTGCGTTCCGCAGGCTGAAGGCGTCCGATAGCAAGCGATTCAGCTATAGTCAGTAACCGTTAATTGATTCCAATTTTGCATGGCTAGAAGGCATTTAGGAGAAACACAAATGGGCCTTTATCACGGAATTGACGCCTAGTGTTGAGCAGGTGCCAACAGAGGCAATGAACGCAGTGCGTTAGATCTTCAGTTTCCGTATTTGTGCAGCGAAATAATATAATGGGATATGCTTTAATGATAACACATAACCTGCCATGTGGTTCATCGGAAATGCTGGCTTATTTCTCGTCGCGGATTCCGTAGCAATTTACGCATGCATCACAGACGTATCAGGAATCAGGTGTGTGCCGTACTGCAGAGCAATAAAGCGTCAAGCTTCATGACGACGAGTATAGTATAATCGTTTACACGAGGAAAGAAAGTCAGTGGATGGACATCGTCTTAATAAACTGATTAAGATTGATGCGACGAGAAGTATACGATAAGGATATTCGGGGAACGTTTCGCATTATAATACTGTTAACAGTTCCCGGTTGCTAGCTATCGCAGAAAACCTGCGTATAAACAAAGCCGAAGTCAGCGGAGTAAATAGGAAGACATGTGGATAATTGCGCGTACATGCTTAGGTATTAATTTGGCAGGAACAGGAATGATTCTATCAATATACATACAAACATACATGGATGGCGGCGTCCGGTTTCGGATTTGCACGTCACTGTGGCCAACCACAGGACGCCTGCGCCGACAGAGGGACCATTGGCGGCTTGCGCTGCACCAACCACAGCTCAAACCACACACCCCATATCCAGTGTAAACCCGAAGAAATAAGACCGGGAAGCATGCAAATTGGAGCCACGTTACTTCAACGGAGCCGGCACACAATCCTTCAGAGGCAAACACAAGCACACCCTATTTGGGAATATAGCGCACACAAGCTGGTGGCTGGACCGTAGTCCGCTTTACACTGAGTGCAGGGAACCGATATTTGAGCCTATCACGGCCACAAGAACCGTGCACCCTGTTCCCTCCAGCAGCGACCAACTGTCTCCTGGAGCAAGGATGAACTAGGTAGTGTGTAATAAACACGTAGGCGCCTTGTCAACATACACGTCAAGAGCAGCCATCGGGGATATAAAACAATAGCCATTCAACCTAAACCTCAAGTTGAATTGAAATAAATCCAATAATAAATACTGATACGGTGGAATAACTCTGCGCCAAATAACAATTTCAATTACGTCGGATAGCAGCGAATCCGTGACAAGTAAGAAATGTCCTCAAGTTACTTAAAAATGATATAAACGCAACAAAATTACCGAAGATAAGCGCAATTAGCGTAAGCAACGTTTCCAGTAATTAGAACATTATACAGGTAGGCAGAACAACCAAATAAATTGGAATGAAATGTATCCAGCTTAAAAATACCTAGTTAACATGTACGTTGGTTTAGCCCAATTGCGGTAAAAAAGCATCGAGAATGCAACATCAGCCTCAGCATGGGGCACATGGGCACATGGTTGGCGGCATCCGGTTTAGGATTTACCTGTCAATGTGGCCAGCCACAGGACGCCTGCGCCACTAAAGGGGAACATTGTTGGCCTAAGCTGCACCACCCATAGTTCCACCCAAACACCCCATTATCACGTGTAAAACCAAAGGAATAAGAACGGGGGGCATGTGGATGGGTGCCACCTTTTATCAACGGAGCCGGCCCACACTCCTTCACAGGTAAACACAAGCACACCCTATTTGGGAATCTAGCGCACACAAGTTGGTGGCTGGACCGTAGTCCGCTCCACACTGAGTGCATGGAACCACTCATCGAGCCTAACACGGTCACAAGAACCGTGCACGCTGTTCCCCCCAGCAACGACCAACAGTCTCCTGGAGCCAGTATGGACGGGGTAGGGGGAAATATAGAGGTAGGACCCTTATCAACATCCATATCAAGCGCAGCCACATCAGGGATATCCAACAACAGCCAAACACTTGAAAGAGAAAGAGATAAAGAAAATAGAATACAAAAGGTGAAAGTAGAAAAACTCGAATAATGAATAAGAAAACTGTGACATAAAACTTAATATAATGTGCATATGTAAAAAGTTGTTTACAAAGAAATCCTAGATATGTGCACGAGGTCAGGAAATATAGTTCACGGATTGCCAAGGACACAAATATGCTACAAATATCGAATACTATTGGCTTAAGCGTGGTGTGCAAGTTAATGGAATAGAGTACACGTAAATATTTATAAGATATAGAGAAGCATTAAGGCAAAATTACAAAACCCACCACCTGAACATAGAGACTTAGCACGCAAGCACGCGATTAGTAAATCGAATTCAGCATACCTACAAGCGCTGTGCCAGCTTAGCGTACTACTCTGCAGGACACGTCGGCGTTTCTGCAGTGGTCCAGAGTTGACTAGCTCATGGCCCACCAGAGATTTAAATGAGAAAGAAATGCATTAGGACAGAACCGAAAACCCACAACCTGAAATAAAGAGACCCAGCATGCAAGCACGCGGTTGGTAAATCGAAAATCGAAAGCCGCTTACCTACAAACGCTGCGTCGGTGCTGCCTAAGTTAACTGAATAACCCGTCGTCGCTTCGGCAGTGGTCTCGAGTGAACTCTCTCATGGCTCACTAGGCCTGCCGGACAAAGGCACTCGCGACCGCATTTTCTACAGATCCATGTGCTCGATGTCGATGGAGTACAACCCATCGGTGCTTGCCGCTTCCGCACTTGCCGCTTCTTCTCTGCATGCATGAGGGCTTTCTCCCGCACTTCAGCAACTGCCTTCATGATTAGCTCGCGCCATGCACCGCGATAAACCGCCTTCGATTCCCATGATCTGCAATCAAGAGTATAATGTGTGAGGCTCACTTTAATCATGTCCTGGTAACGTAACATTTGTTTCCCAGCACGCCGATTTTCAATACTCAGCTGACCGTATAAGAGATGGTTCTGCATCCAAGTCGAATACATACGGCTCACATGACCTAGCCACCTCAGGGTTCTCAACAAAGTATGCAGTCCACTGCATACATCGCACTTCGGCGCAACCCTTCTGTGTCTGCAACTCTGTCGTCCCAGCCGATCAGCAAAATTCGTCACAGACACTGCTGATGGAACCGATCGAGATATCGCACATCCCGACGGTACATCGTCCACGTTTCAATACCGTATAAAAGAACGGACAGCACCATGGATTTGTACACCATCAGCTTCGTGCCAATGTTAAGCTGATGGTTGTTCCATACTCGGTACTCAAGCTTCCCGAATGCGGCTGCCGCCTTCGACATGCGAATCCGCAACTCAACGTGTAGCTGCTGATCAGTCGATATCACACACCTAAGGTAGAAAAAGCGGGATTTGGTTTCCAATACATCAGCACCAATGCCTATTTGCGGCAATATGGAAGATTGCACCCCTGGTGAAGGCTGATTTGGAGGCGTCTATATCTGGACTTCCCCCTCATTGTTACGTCCATGGGGACAGTCACAGGACGCCTGCGCCTACAAAGGGGACCATTGCTGGCTTGCACTGCACCACATATAGTTCCATTCACACAACCCATATCCAGTGTACACCCGAAGGAATAAGACCGGAAGGCATGCGGAAGTGAGTCAAGTTTTATCAACGGAGCCCGCCCACACTCCTTCAATAAGTAGAAAGGAAGCATTCCTGCATAATTTAGAACTCATACACAACAGACGTACAGAATCAATTGTCTCGAATCTATCACGTTCCACACAGGATGGAACCACTCTTTAAGTGTAGCACCGTCACGAGGACATTGCACCCCGTCCCCACAATCAACGACCAACTGTCTCCTGGATCCAGTATGGAAGAGGTAGTGGTTAATAGACAGGTAGGCACGTTATCAACATTTACATCAAACGCGCATCCAAACCGGCGATCTCAAGCACTAACTAGTTCTGAAATGCAATATTACTCAGCACGCAAGCAAAAGTGCCACATACGATCCCTTATTGGCCTGGATTAGTAAATTGAATGGAGCGTACGTATCATGCTTCTATTCCGCGTGCAATAGTACCTTCTCCTGCCCTTACGATCAGTCCATGGATTTCGCATCGATCAAATTTGCCTTATATTCGGAACACCTAAAGTCAAAATGAGTTTTATCATAAACTCACCTTCTTCATGTTCTGCTACGGTTATTTCCGGTTTGTTCGATTGCCGTTTTCCTTTAATAAGTGAACCGTACAAAAGCGGTATGAGTATACACTCGGAATTCATTCGGTATTTATATATACATAGATTAGTGTTATCTGTGTCCAATGATAGTTCGAATACAACATATGCACATGTGTTTTTACGGACTTCATTATTAACTGTCACAAAACTGGACAGAGACACATTAAATTTGGATGTTAGTCCGCATGAACAAGCATATATGAACAAACATGTATGGGTTTCATCTGGAGGTCAGGCTAAGAGTTACTTAGACAGGCATGAGATTAAGTACCCAATGCGTACTGATGTTGTTCGCCTCTTACGGCCTATTTGACACGACAAATACCACAGTACTACAACAACTAAGTCGCACTGGCCACTGTCAAAATTGCGTTTTTCCTGACAATGTTCGCACTGTGTTGCAAATATCCAAGATGTAGCATGGTTGTCATCCAAGTACTCATCCATTTATACACACCGTTATGTATCCTCTTGTGTCTATATACTACTTGGTCACGGTCTACTTTAGTACACCTGCGGTTAGCGTATAGTGAACAAATTTTCCCTATACGCTGATTTCTTTCCGATGTAATTTACTAAGACACTTACGTACCTATTTCGTTGGCATTACCTATATCTTAGTACACCCAGAAGATTGACCCCGTCTAAGACAAGTACTATTAGGTGCCTCTTAGATGCAATAATGCTACTGCGTTGCACCAAGTCCCTACTTCATCATTCCAAATGCAATTGCACCCAGGCTATACTTACGGTAGTAATGGAATAAGGATGACACACAAGGATGACAGACCGTGTGCGTAGGAAACTATGAAGGTTTGTAGGGAAATGGTGCGGTGAAGTCAACTTATTTTCATAAGCTCAGCTAAGATAAGGTTGTCAGATGAAGAACGGGAATAATAGCTATAATCAAACTAACAGATTTAATGTGAAAACTTTCATAACACATCGACAGCAGCATGTTATTCGCTAGCCAATTACTTGCCGGGAGTGTTCACTTTCCGTTGATGTTCCAGAGCGATTGATATTTGAATGCGTGACCCAACTTGAACATGTTAATCGCATTGCTAATTTGCCACCAAATCGAGGATGCATTGCTTTCCCATACTGTATTAGGTAAAGAGTTCCTAGGCTATGGTAATGTTAAGGTACGTTAAAATAAGGTAACATGTCATAAGTTAGTAAGTAAGTAAGTCAATGCAGCCGAACTGCGACAAAGAACCATGGTGTATGCAGCATCAAACCTCAGCATAGGAGCATTCGTATGGAGGTATCTGTGTTCGCACTACCAGTATGGCAAATAGTACGCACCCGTGTCTTTGCAGAAACGATGCGTGGTTGTCACTGCACTGCTAAATTTGGTGAATTAGTACACTATCAGTGCAAAAGTCCATTCCACTCTGACTCACCTCGCTCCATCACGTTTGGCCGGTTTAACGTGTACCGTCCTTTCTCAGTTGCGTACCACCAAGTGTCACATGCCAGTCCATGATGCTCAAGCAAACAATTCACCTGTTCTGCATAAACCAATTGTGGCCTCGTTGATGACTGGCCAGACCAACTGGGCTAAAACACACACGGCCACATGCAGTAAAGCTCCATGTTGGAGTAGCCGAAGTATTGTAGTCCGGAGGCAGATGATTTTTGCGTGCTGCACGTTTAATTTCTCGATGCACCATCTGCCTTTCTTGCGATTGAGCAACGGTACGGGTGATGAGATCACGCCAGGTGCGGCGATTTGTTGCCAAACCTCCCAAATATTTAGGTCAATACTTAATCTGGACAAACTAAACTTCATATGGCTCCATTTGGAATAAGCTGCCAAAAGAGATTAGATGTATTGAACATTTCTGCATGTTCAAGCAAATGATATAGACTTCTCTGTCAACGGACAGAGCGAATTGGATCTTAAATTTTCAACTTGATGATGATAAGCTGTATGAAGAAGGACCGGATCATGTATGAAACCGGAGAACATCAACTCTAATGCACTGGAGAAAACTTGATCAACAAGGATGAGCTGCTACAAACCGCTTCTTATGCTATTCCTTAACGCTACCTCCCATGCGGTTTTACTATCTTTAAACTTAATTCATACCCACTGTATTCTCTTTAAAACCGAGAGCCACATTATTTACTGGTGTGACGTCAGGAACTATTTTGGTAGTTTTCCCCAAAATTGATTAATTCCGTAAAATTGTTATGCGATCCCCTTCGCTACATTTGTTCCCCAATGATAATCATTTCCCGTTCTTTTCTGAAGTGAACAATCCAAAAACATATACTTGAATTCAGTGATGGCAATGACTGATTCCCTATGGGACTTTTGTCTATGGACAACCCGTTCAGTCATCTGCCTCCGGCTGTCATGCTACACAATTTATCGTATGATCGGCTCGATCGATTTCTACGCCGATGTACAAAACATATCTGCCTACTTTTTACACGAACGATATATTTTAACATAATTCCTCTTTTCTATATTCTTCCCTATTTCATGGTTGGCCACGATTAGACTGATGTCC
Source organism: Dicrocoelium dendriticum (assembly GCA_944474145.2). NCBI lineage: Eukaryota > Metazoa > Platyhelminthes > Trematoda > Plagiorchiida > Dicrocoeliidae > Dicrocoelium > Dicrocoelium dendriticum. Next base: position 105,244,676 of record OX104067.1, read on the forward strand.
TGTGGTGACGGATTACAGCTTCAGATTATAAAAGACGTTACCTATGCAAGGCAAATTGCCACTAACAGACTAGAGTATAAAAAAGTGCCATAATAGAATGCTCCTCCTGGCGGACCGGGCTGAGACTTCATGGCCCATAACATATGTAAAAAAGCAGCCCAAAAAGAACAGAGCATATGATAAACAGGTAAGTGTTCATATGCTACTATGCCACACCGGCACACGGCCAGTTATTGCTTGGATGGGCGAGCGAAATCTTTCAAGGGGATAACTTGCATGGAAGCAGGTCACCTGGGGATGGTTCTACGAGTGGCCGTATTAATTTAACTGGACATCTGTTTAAATCTGCCTACGTTATTGTTCCTGGTTATTTATTTATTTAATACCCTAATCCTGCCAATTATTTTGGTATCTGTTTTGGATCCATTGTAAACAGCGTGAACCAATTGATTACCTTTTTGCGATCCTGTTGTACACATTGATCAGACCACATAGTTGGACTGCACCTCGAATCATCGAGGAATATAACATTTATCTATTTATCTATTTTTATATTCTTCTTAACGCAACTTGGGTTTGCCAGCATTCCGGCCACCTGCGATCAGTTGCCCATACAGCCATTGCTTCGGGCTCCTCGTTGCATCCATACGGCGCAACTGTCCAAGCCACCGGAGATGTCGCAGCAGTAGCATATATTCTATGGTGTACACTTCGCTCCGGCGGATCACATCAGTGTCTGGCACATTGTCCCACCATAGTATATGCAGATTCCGGCGAAAGCACTGTTGAGGGAATCGTTCAAAACCATATATCCTTTCTGTACAGTGCCCAAATTTCCGATCCATAGATAAGGACTGAGAGAACCATTGACTTGTACACCATCACCTTGGTTCTAACAGTGAGAATATGGTTCTTCCACACGCGACGTTCCAGTTTACCAAAAGCCGCACCTGCCTTCGCAGTTCGTTGGTGATTCGCAGGTCGCTTGACAACGTAATCCCAAGGTAGCAGAAGGCGGACGTGTTCTGTAGTACATCATCTATAATCCGTTTTTCTGGTCCGCACACGGGCTGCCCTCCCGGTACCGGCTGAAATAGACAAATAGTATTCCCTGTGTTTATGCTGAGTCCAAATTTAGTCGCTGGGGAAAATAATATAGTCGTCATGCATTGCAGTTCCTCCTCAGTATTTGCAAATAACGCGCAGTCGTCTGCAAACAGCAGCATACGAATGGTTGTCTCATGCACCAAACTTATTGATCCAAAGCGGCGGAGGTTAAGCAAACAATCATTCACGCGGTGCTCTAGATGCACACCGTATTCGCATGTGTTGATTGCGCATGACATCACAGCCGTCAGGTAAGTATTGAAAAGTGTGGGGGCTAATACGCAAACATGTTTCACACCGTAGATAATGGCAAATTCATCTGTAGCCTGTCCCATTAGCTGCACCCTTGCTCGCATGCCAGTATGCAGGCATTCAATAAGACGAATAAAATTTGCAGAGCATCCAAACGTGGAGAGAATCAACCACACCGCCTCACGGTTCACCGTACCGAACGCATCGGTGAAGTCGATGACCAATGAATACAACGGTTGGTTGCATTCACGATATTTTTCCTTTAGTTGACGTGCTGCAAAAACCATGTCGATGAAGCTTCGGCCCGAGCGGAATCCACATTGCTCCTCAGGTACATTCGGTTCAAGTACATGTGTGACAAGGCAATTGAGTAGTATACGGGCAAAAATCTTGTCAACGCAACTAAGTAAGATGATGCCACGATAATTGTCGGTGTGTTGTTTACTACCCTTTCCCTTGTACAGTGGAAACACAAGAGCATCCTTCAACTCCGTGGGCACTTGCTCTTCCATCCAGACGGCTTTCATCAAACGATAAGGCATGTATCATAACTGGTCCTCCGATCTTTTATATTTCCGGTGGTGTGCCGTCAACACCAGCGCATATCCGATTCAGTTTTTGAACGAGTGCTCTCTGTATTTCGTACCTTCCCGGTGTCTCCTCCAGTTGTAATAGTACGCTATGGCGTTGCAGCCCGGATAGTGTGTCCCGGTCTACCTATGATCGATTGTTCAAGGGCGTATCAAAGTGTCTGTGCCACATTTGCAAGAGGTCATCAGATTGTGTGTATACGGCGCCAGTCTCAGAGTCTTTCAGGGTCTTCATTTGCTGCACAGTGGGCCCGTACACTGCTTTCAAGGAGTCGTAGGATTCTTTTTGTTGACGGTGTTCATCGTAGGACTCTATCTGCGCAGCTTGCATTGTCCACCACGTATTTTGCACCTCAAGCAGCTCTCCAGCTAGCTGTCTTGGAAAGTGGCGAAAAGTATTACTATTTATGGTGTTGTTAGGGTCAACCTCGGATGCAATGAACGCTGCGTTTTTTGCTCGCACGAATGGCCCAATCGTCAAACTGTTTTTATCGAACCATTCGGGCCGTTTACAGTTTGTACACCCAATCGTCTCCTCCGTAGCACTGGGCACCTGTTTCTTCAAGTGGTCCCGTAGGACGCTGACAGAAGCCGAGGAGTTGTCTTCGCCAAGGCGCATTCTTATGGCATCCTCCAGTGCTTGTCTATTTTCTGCACCCATAAGGGCGAGTATGTTGTATTTCCTGATATTGCTATTTGCTGGAAAGTACGACGATTTGTAGACATTTATGTAGAACGTCTTGCGCACCAGCTTGTGACCAGTCTCACATTCACTTACACGCATTACCTGCGTTATGTGCACTTCACGCATGCCCCGTTGACCTACGGTGACGGAGTCCAGCAAATGAGCATGACCACTGCGTGGGTGGTTTCATGTAGCAATGTCCCTAACACACAGAGCAAACTGAGTGTTCGTCATCGTCAAGCCAAGTGTAGCACACAATGAAAGCAAGCGCTCTCCGTTCCCTTTGACTTTCCCAATCCCGTAAGGCCCGATCATCTCATCCCACACTGTGGCATCACACCCTACACGAGCATTGAAGTCACCAAGTAGGAATAGTCAATCATTCATTGGGACAGACTTTATGACAGTGGCCAATTGCTAGTAGTACTGATCTTTCCTGTCTTCTGTATAAATCATGGTGGGACTATATGTGCTTATAAATGTCTCGAACTTACCACGTCTGCGACATATACGGAGATACATCTACCGTGGGCTAATACCAATGGGCTCCCCCGTCAGACTGCCATTTAGGCGGTCAGTGTTTGCAAATCCGACGCCTTGTTCACGTGGTGCTGCTTCAGGATTTCCAATCCAGTAGAATGTGTACCCAGCATCATCCTCTTGCAATTTAACTTGATCAGCCAGTCGAGTCTCACTCAGCGCTGCGATATCAATGTCATACCGCGCAAGTTCCATGGCGACTAATGCGGTTCGTTCCACAGGTCGATGATTAGTGTCCCAATCGTGTAGTGTGCGCAAATTACAGGGTCCAACTTTGAGTGGTTGAAGTGCTGGTCTGCAGCCACGTGCGGCTGTTGATCTCGGTGGCGGATATATGTTTGGATTTGCCTCGTTCGAGGGTTTGGGGGAAACATTGGTTCAGTCGAAAAGGGGACTTGGACAGAGGGACTTGAAGTGTTATGGAACCGAAGAACAAGCAAATGATCAAATGCTGGTTACCTGTTACTTAGACGGCCTACAGTGTGTGCGATATGTGTTGACAACGAAACCAATATTGCTCGACGAACTACGTTGACGCGGAGTGCTATTTTGTTGCAATGGACATCGCATACTCAGTAGCAGCACGAGAATTGAGTGTGTAGTGTTACCAAGGAATCCAGTAACAGGTCTCAAGGGTTACAAATAAAGAGATGCGATGACACAGAATGATATAAAATGCATGTAATGCGTGCAAATGCAAAAACATCTGCGAATAAAAGTAAAGATTTATAAAATGCAGTGTCACTAGACCTGTGAATGTTCGATGGTGGCGCAAGCAGGACAGACGCCACCATGGAAAATTTATTAGCAAGCTGAGCAGTATGAAGCTACAAACATTGATAACGTTACAAAGGGAGTAAAATTCCGTGGAACAGTGATCATTTATCTCTTATATGTGCTACTAAAGTCGTCCTTTGTATTATCTTTAAGCTATTCGGGTCTGAAGGTAAGCCACAGCTGGTCCGCTTTTCTCTTCTCCGACAGGTAAGTGAGAATTCACACGTAGTCAGTCGCGTGTGACCATTTATGGTCCTCTTGATAATCCATTATCTGCGCTAGCTGATACTGACCATTTCATCATTGCTCAGAGTGTGACCTGTGTCCAAGCTCTGTGTAAGAACCCGCCACTATTTTCTAGGAGCACAATTTATTCTGTTGTCTTTTAAGCGCTAACATAAAACTATATTTAATATGTGAAATTTCGGTGAAAGTTTGCAATTTCGCGTACACAGCCAAAAATAATTGATTTGCATTGCGTTGAGAGATAAACATAGAAAATACTTGGAGTGTATTTTCAACGGTTTTATTCAGTAGTTACAATTCATAATCCAGTAGATTTGGGCAATAGGATATATGTTCCAATGACCATTTTTGGATATATTTTGCTAAGTCGTTATGTGACCCGATATCTACATGCAAAGCAAACCCTTCATTTGCAGGAGTAGTTTTACTCCTTTCATCGTGACTAGTGTGAAGCAACGCGGTTAGAGACGCATTAATATTTAGCTCTGAACACAGGAGCATATTTATATTGCAGCTTTCTCGCCGTGCCACAATTGTTTGCCATGCACGGCGCATTATAGTTGCAATGTGTCGAGAGTCGTTGTATTTCTCACAAGAAGCAATTGGTCTAAATTTGCAACAGACTCCGAAATGTTAAGTGTAGTGTCCTCTCTCATCGCCGTTAAGGTGAATCCTAACAGGTCCGACGATGCAACTAACACCCTACGTCTCCAGAATGCTCTAACTTCTGACATTCATACATAAGCCAAAATGTGATCAATTATTTCAGTCATGCTGATTCGTTGTTTGTCAAAAGTCCGCAAAAATTTACAAAATTCCCAGACTGCACTGCGGACAGCAGTAAGAAGGATATTTTGCAAGTAATTTTGGTGCATTTAATTCATTTTTGAGAAAAACTATTGGGCTAACAACTTTTAATTTTGCATAATTAACCTGCTGTTTAAGGGCAGCATTGGGACGTAGCACAACAGATACCGCAAAGTGAATATGCACCCTGCTTTTAAAGTCCAATATATCTCCCAGAGTTGAACACCACTGAGTTATTTTAAAACTCCTCTATCAGTATACTATAACACCATGGATTTCGTCTTAAGCTTGCTTGTAATATAAACATGTTTGTGCACGACATTTAATCAAAAATATCGGATGAGGCACCAATAATAACTTTGATCAGCTTGTTCAAATCTTTGAGTTTTCAAATCTAACAACTGCCAACCTACGGAATTGAACACACGGTCCTTTACATGTAAATTTCCTAACGAAACAGCTGCTTCTAGTCTGTTTCACATTTTACGATTCGGATGATATAAACTGCTATGTTACACAAGGTTCTATAATGAAATGGCAATAACTATTTTTACCAAGTATATAGAGTGCAATAGGATTTAGCATTGGAATTCTTCAAATTATAGGTAAGGAAATAAATTTGGTGTATAATATATTTTAAAAAAACGTTCAGGTATACAGCTAATTCCTTATTACTAGACACACCACATGATTAATTTGAACATGAATAAAAATTACCCAACCAACCAATTCACCGTCGGGAAACTAAGCATTGTGGAATAACTTATCCTGCATTAAAAATACACTTCACCGCTCAATGTTAGACTACTTCGGATCCAAACTAACGCAACATTTAAATTGCTTTGAGAATAATAACTAAAATGTTTTTGTATCTTCATGTTATGGTTTCAAAATAAGCAAGTTATGCTGGTGTCAGCCAGTTAGAGGTTAGTAATATAGACTATAATTTTTCGTTATTAAAGTTAGTGACAATAATGACACGCTTTTGTTAGCTAATATCATACATAATCTTGTTTTCTGCCACCATCAGTGTTTTTATAAACCCCCCTTACATCAAATAGCCGTTTGATGGAGTGGGATAAATACAGAAAATCTGATGTATATTAATATATATGACCTCATGGTGCCGAACGACTGAATATTGTCGCACTAGGCACTTTACCTTTAAGATATGGCGAAGTCTCGCAGCCCCAAGCAATAAGGCATATGACTACTCACATCTGACATTTAAATTTCGTTCTAAGCTTAGGGATAAAAGTAACCTTCTAGTTATTTTGTGTTAACATTAAATGTGCCTCAAGCTGTTTCTATTTTATTTGTTTCTAAAAATGCCAACATGGAAATCGGATTGAATGAATCCAATCGTTGTAATGCTCCGAACTAAGAATTTCAGCTACCGTGACCTTAATTATTATTTAAGCGGTTGGGTTGAGTTCAATAGAAAATACATTAGAGCTAACTAATTTTAATTTGGTTTGCATTTGACGGCTGTAATTCACAGAGACTAGTAAATATCTGGAATAAAATGAAGCCAATTCAAATGTTTGCTATTTGTATCCATAAAGTTTGGCCTTACATGTTTCAAATTTAATAGCTTTGGCTCACAAAATCTTCATTATTCAGCTCTTGTTTATTTATATGAAATCAAAAACAATGTCACCTCTCAAAGTGAGGGCAAACGGCTCTTCGGGGCTGAACAGATGAACTGATGTAGGAGGCCTAAATATGACTATATTTTACATTGGATTTTATTTATTTGCGCTGGTTATGACCTTTCTCATAGTATATTTTTGCTGTCGTAATTTCTATATCTGCTAATATTTAATTCCTAAATTTATAATTTGTGGGAATATAACTTGCCAAAATATTTCATTTAATGTGTGTGTGCAAATTTCAGAATATATATTAGTAATGGTCCGCGAGTATGTTAAGCAAAATATTAAAACCCGTATTATGACCTCTATATCCCAAGTAGTCTTATATGGCATAGTAAAGGAATAAAAACTTCTGTGCAAACAAATTATTTTGTTTATAAATGTATGTTGCATTTGCTGGCTTTCACACGATTTAAGTCCACTACTATACACGAGCCAGAGTAAGCATAGGAAAAACAAATACATATAATTCAAGTTGGTTTATCGCAATTAGATTCTAAGCCACACAGGTAGGCTACCTTTCAGGAAAAGCGTCATATGTGTGTTTGCTCTATTGGGGCTCATCTAACATGGATCCGTGGCATAAGCTGCAGGCAAGTGGGCGTTAGCCTCTATCAGTCATGGGTTCGATCCCCAGTTGGGGACCGATGGATGGCAACCAATGACCAGCCACAATAATTCGATACGCGAATCTGGGTACGTGCTTAAACAAAGATTTGAATTGTTCAAACGATTTAACCTATTTCCGTTATACTACCATGTATTCATTTTAGTAGAACCGGATAAAGTATGTCAAATATGACACTTTGTATTTTTTTGCAGAATACATGTTACCCTTAACATTTGGGTCCTGAAAGAACTGACTCGAGTCTCAGTAGTTAAGTATACATTGGAGTACAGCAGCGGATTTCATTTTGTTGCTAGCAAATGAAAAATAATTACGCAAGACCTTATCATATTTTCGAATCAATTGGTTTAATAGCAGAAACAAATTAGAATGTGAACATTTGCAACTTGATTCTATGCATTTTCAACTTGGTGCATTTCAGTATTTGGCTTCCGTACACACGCGCACAGTCGGATACCTTCCTCATTGGTCAGAAGCCGTCGAAAACAGGGTGCCGTGTGTGTTTGTGTGTAACATAAGCTAGGCTTCCGTTGGTAGATAAAGAAGTAAGCCGTCTCGAAGAACTGGGCAAAGAGACTGGACTTTAACATGTTGCGACGGTTTGCGCACCTCCTTGGCCCAATGCGCTATACTGGGTGGCGACTCCGGGCCCCTTGAGAGCTACTTCTACCAGGTTGGCCAATTGTTAGAAGTCAGACCGACATCCTTCTTGTCCTCTAGGCTAGGGGTTTGAAATTGGATGGCTTCTTTTCTGTAAAACTAAATTATTACCAACTCTCTGCTGCATTGCGAACAGGCTTTCGTGGACACTAATCTTCCTCCTGTCTAGGTCTGGGCGCCCTGGTAGTATCTCAGCGCACACAGAACCATGACAATTTCCTCGACCTCTGACTACATCCTGCATCGGCCGTCGCGCAGGTTATCAAGTGTCGCCTTATCTGCTGCACACAGCAGAGCGATGTCGTATGCTACACTTGCCCACTTGTAAATGCCACATCCTAATTAACTCTTTCACCTTTCAGCTGATGCACCGTTGTCGTGTGATCTCAGCAGTCTAATAACTAGACACTGAGCCAACAGAAAACCAAGGAGAGAAGAGGATAAAAGAGAGTCATCGCGTCATAATCATTGTGGCATATGAGTTTAAGGTTATACGGGAAAAGGTAAAACAAAGTAAAACCATTTCTTTAGCAATTAATCGATTATCTTCGGTCGTGCATTGTTATCGAAGATTTAGCAACTTTCCATTCCTCCAAGAGAGCACAAGCATACGGAGTTTTGGCAGGGGTGCTAATAATTTAATCAGTTGACCTTCGTTTTCTAGAAGACGAATATCACTAAGCCCCCTATAGATTTGGTGTATTTCTGGCATAGTTTGTACAGCGTATTGGCGGCATTTTTGGCTACTTTGGTAGCGTTTTGTTGACATGTTTTCCGTGGTCAAAGTGGTTGGACTTTTGATTTTTCGTTGGCTGGGCTAGAATATTTGCGGAAAAATGTTGGGTGTTTAATTAAGAATAGCGATAAAACTTAGTAATTTAACAATGGCGACGGACAAGCACAAAATAAGATCTCCGCCGAACATTTTTAAAGCAGCTTCTTCAGCAACAATTACAGGTGGAAGCAAAAATGGAACTGATTGAAAGTTTGAAGCAGTGCTTGAACGTACCGACAAACGGAGCAGCTACACGGAACAAGAAGGCATTTTCACTTGATTTTACGAATGCAATCAATGAATTGCATTGTGATGCTGATTCCGAATGAACTTTCTAGGCGTGATTTAAACTTTGGGAGGACAACTACTGGACGGATTACAGCCGGCAAGATTAATGGAAAGAGCATATTTCGCTCCGCAAGCTCAGTACTAATAAACATACAAAATTATTTGACCACACTCTGTCCAAATAGCAGATGGACATAATTTTCTAACAAGCAGTGCGAACACAGAACTACTTGTGACCCGATGTCTTTGTTTAGCATATGCTACCAATGTCTAAAAATTGTCAAGTGTGACACAGACGATTATGAAGCATTAGCAGACATGGTTAACAGTGAATGTGAACGTTTCAAGTTACTTTGTTTGACGGATGACCAATTTAAGCGTCACATATTTGTCACGGATTTAAAGTCTCCACGTGACGCGGAAATCCACACTAGGCTCCTTGCTAAGTGAAATCAAGATACAGATTTGACATTGAAGTCTCTGTTAGGCGAAAGCAAATGGTTGATTACCTTGAAACACGACACCGCTGTGATTGAGCAGGGTCGCCCTACAATTGTCCTTACTGTTCATGTTGTGCAAAAAGCAAGAAAGGCTGGCTCGAACCAGCCGTTCAACAGAAGGCCGAACAAGCCGTCTACAACTTGTTGGTCATGTGGTGAATGGCATTTCGCACGATAATACTGTCCATTCAAGCGTCACATTTGTGATAACTGCCATAAACTCGGCCACAAGAAGACGATTGCCATCAGACCCGGCAAAGAAAAGTGAAGCAGTCCTAGGGAAGGGAGACCTTCCAGAAGACTTCGAAAGAATCAAAATCGGTGATTGGCAATTTTCACCGCGATTCTAGAAAAAGCCGCCGATTTTTCACCATGCTTATCTACGGAATCCCAACCCGGCTGCAGTTCGATACGGCATCAGATATAACGATCAATTCCAAAAACAATGCGAAATACGTATATATATATACATATATATATATATATATATAACTCTACTTAATAAGAATATGAAGTAATTTGGTTAGCAACGATTACTCGATAAGGAAATGTAATGTGCACAAGTTACTCAAAAATGCTACAAACGCAACAAAATAAACGAAGATAAGCGCAATTAGCGTAATCAACGTAGCTAGCTAATAGAAGACTATCCAGACAGGCAAAACACACCAAATAAACTGGAACTAAATTTATGCAGCTTAAAGATACCTAGTTAAAGTGTACGTTACTTTAGCCGAACTGCGGTGAAAAAGCATCAATAATGCATCTAAAGCCTCAGCATGCGGCACATATATATTATGGTTGGCGGAATCCCGTTTCGTATTTGCCTGCCACTGTGGCCAGCCACAGGACGCCTGCGCCTACAAAGGGGACCATTGGTGGCTTACGCTGCACCACCCATAGTTCCACCCAAACACCCACATATCCAGTGTAGACCCGAAAAAATAAGACTGGGAGGCATGCGGATGTGAGTCAAGTTTCATCAACAGAGCCGGCACACACCTTCACTGGTAATGACAAACCTGCTCTATTTGGAGAATCAAGCGCTCACAAGTTGGTGGCCGGACCGTAGTCCGCTCCACACTGGGTGCGTGGAACCCCTTTTCGAGCCCAGCACGGCCACATGGAAATTGCACCCCGTCCCATCCAGATACGACCAACACTCTCCTGGAGCCAGTGTGGACTAGGTAGTGGGTAATAGACAGGTAGGCGCATTGTCAACATGCACATCAAGCGCATCCACAACGGGGATATAGAACAACAGCCAAAATCTTGAAAGATAATCAAAAAAAGAAAATAACTCGATTAAAGCATAAGGAAACGGTGATATAAACCTTAATTAAATAGCATAGTTAATAAGTTTTTTACAAACAAATACTAGCTAATTGCACGAGGTCAGGAAATATCGTTCACTGAATGCCACGAACGCAAAATTTTTTATTCAAATCGAATACAAATGGCTCAGGCAATGTGTGAAAGGTAATGAAATAGAGTACAGGGAGATATTTATGTGAGAAAAAATGCATTAAGTTAAAAACTCTAAATTCACCACCTGAAATAAAGAGACTTAGCATGCAAACAAGCGGTTATTAAATAGAATTATGCTGCCTACTAACGCTGCGCAGGCTCGCCGTATTTCTCTGTAGGACCCGTCGTCGCTTCTGTAGTGGCCCCTTATGGGAAAACGCATGACCCACTCGACATTTATATGAGAAAGAAAGGCATTAGGACAGAACCGAAAACCCACCACCTGAAATAAAGAGTATTAGCATGCAAGCATGCGGTTAGTAAATCGAATTCAGCGTGCCTACAAACGCTGTGCCGGTGCTGCCTACGTTTAATGCGGGACCCGTCGTCGCTTCCGCAGTGGTACCGAGTAACCTCTCATAGCTCACTAGGCCGGCCTGACTAAGGCACTCGCGACCGCATGTTCTACAGCACCATGCGCTCGATGTCGATGGAGTACAACCCATCGGCGCTTGCCGCTTCAGCACTTGCCGCTTCTTCTCTGCATGCATGAGGGCTTTCTCCCGCACTTCAGCAACTGCCTTCGTGATTAGATCGCGCCATGCACCACGATAAACCGCCTTCGATTCCCATGATCTGCAATCAAGATTAGGATGTGTGAGGCTTACTTTAATCTTGTCCTGGTAACGTAACCTAGGTTTCCCAGCATACCGCTTCCCAATACTCAGCTGAAGGTATAAAAGTTGTTTCTGTATCCGCGCTGAATCCATACGCCACACATGACCGAGCCATCTCAGGTGTCGCAGTAAAATATGCCGTCCACTGCATACATCGCACTTCGGCGCAACACTTCCGTGTCTGCGACTCTGGCGCCCCAATCGATCCGCAAAATTGGTCACAGACACTGCTGATGGAACCGCTCGAGATATCGCACATCTTGACGGTATATCGTCCACGTTTCACTGCCGTATTTAAGAACGGATAGTACCATGGATTTGTACACTATCAGATTTGTGCCAATGCTAAACTGATGGCTGTTCCACACTCGGTACTCAAGCTTCCTGAATCCGCGAATCCGCAGCTCAACGTGTAGCTGCTGATCAGTCGATATCACACTCCCAAGCTAGCAAAAGCGGGAGTTGGTTTTCAATAATTCAGCACCAATGCTGGTTTGTGGCAATATTGTTGATTGCACATCCGGTGAAGGCTGAAACAGACAGACAGTTTTGCTTGTGTTGATGGTGAGCCCGAATTTGGCCGGTGTCGATGCCAAAGCCCTAGTCATGTGCTGCAACTCATCCGCGCTGTGTGAAAACAACGCACAGTCGTCAGCAAACAGCAACTTACGGATAGTTGTCTCACAGACTAGAGTTCTCGCACCGAAACGACGGATGTTCAGCAACCCACCATCAATACGGTGCTCCACAAGAACAAAGTAAGCACAAGCCGCATGAAAATCACAAGACAACATTGCATGAAGATATATATTGAACAGGGCAGGAGCTAAGACACAGCCTTGCTTCACACCAGAGACAACTGCAAAGTCATCCGAGGTCTCTCCACTCAGCTGCACCCTCGCTTACATACCACTGTGCAGACATTACAATTATATGTACAAAATTACGCGGGCAACCAAATTTACCAGACACAAGCCACAATGCCTCGCGGTTCACAGTATCAAATGCCTTGGTGAAATCAACAAAAAGCGAGTACAATGGCTGGTGTCGTTCTCTGCACTTCTCTTGCAACTGACGTGCCGCAAACACCATTTATATAGTTAAGCAACACGAACGGAATCCACATCGATCATCAGCCGAACACATACATGGTTGGCGGCATCCGGTTTCGGATTTGCCTGTCACTGTGGCAAGCCACAGGACGCCTGTGCATACAGAGTGACCATGGATGGCTTGCGATGCACCACCCACAGCTCCAACATCATACCCCATATCCAGTGTAAACCCGAAGGAATAAGACCGGGAGGCATGCGGATGGGATAAACGTTTCACCAACGGAGCCGGCCCACACTCCTTTACAAGCAAACACAAGCACGCTGTATTTGGGGAATCAAGCGCACACAAGGCGGTGGCTGGACCGTAGTCCGCTCCACACTGAGTGCATGGAACCGCTCTTTGAGCCTAACACGGCCACAAGAACCGTGCACCCCGTCCCCTCCAGCAACGACCAACTGTCTCCTGGAGCCAGTGTGAACGATGTAGTGGGTAATAGACAGGTAGGCACCTTGTCAACATACACATCAAGCGCAACCAAACCAGGGATATCAAACAACAGCCATTCACTTTAAACGACAAGTTGAAATAAAATAAATGCAACTATGCATACAGATGCGGTGGCATAACTCTTCGCTAATTTACCATATGAATAAGTGCGTTAACACCAAATCCGTGATAAGTAAGAAATGTCCACAAGTTACTTAAAAATGCTAAAAAACGCACCAAATTACTGAAGATAAGCGCAATTAATGTAAGCAACTTGGCCAGATAATAGAACATTATTCAGGGAGGCAGAACAAACCAAATAAAGCGGAATGAAATTAATCCAGAGTAAAAAAACCTAGTTTAAGTGTAAGTTGGTTTAGCCCAACTGCGATGAAGAAGCATCAAGAATGCAACATCAGCCTCAGCATACATACATACATACATACATATTAATTATCAGTACCTCAGTTTTGGCCAGTGATTTCACTAGTTTTTTTCTGAATACTACTCTATGACAGATCATGACAACTGCTAAAATTTGCAGCGGTTTAGTCACCTTTCGGTTACCTGAAACGAAACATGATCCTGCGGCACTTAGGTTTCAGTCCGTCACCTTATAAACAATTCAGTAGTAAAATCAGCCTGGCAAACAGGAGTCAATAACGGTACCCCAAGTTGATCCGGCATAGAGCCAAATGCAATACTGGTAACTCGGAATGCTATAAGATAGAGACTGTGACAGTTATGGCTGTCCCAAAATAGCCAGCAGCATAATCGACAGTACCTTGTGAGTTTCTTGAGATGTGATGTGTTTGTGACATCAAATAATTATTATACTATGCCCAGCAACTGCTGCATGTGTGACTTTAGTTCTTGTTTGATTTATAATTGCTGTACTCCAGTTGCATCTGAATGACTAAATAACGGGTTTTACAAAATGTTGTTGCATCCTAACACACGGATACACGAAAATTACTCGCCGCTGGCATGTTACAACAAGAACACCGCGCAGTTACCATTAGATAGAAGTATCCGGCGGGTTATCCAAAGTGTATTTTCCTTAATACTGCGTCCACAAACGCGGTGAGTAAGAGCCATTGTTTCTTAAAGTCAAACTGGTCATGTCGCATAAAAATATGGGACGGACGGGATAACAGCTGATTCGCGCTAGAAGCAGATGAAATCAAATCGACCTTATCGCATGGTGGCTAAGATAAGGGCGTATTTCAAAATATAATCAAACAAAGAGATCCTTTACCACCGTTGAACCTATCCTTACAATGGATGCGGTTCACCTGTAACAGACCACCGAACTGAGAGTGTGAGATGTATACACCTAACACTTTTTTGTTTCTAATATAATTCAGTCTAGCAGACACGCTGTTCTGATTTTCCTCCGGATAGGTTCGGGTGCCTGTAGCGTAAAGGTTACCCGTAGGATTTCATTGGATCCCATTTCCAAGCTGCATATTAGAATAATACTTCCTCCACACAGTATATACACCAAACACTGTTTTATTTGTGGCCTAATGCTTGTTGCTTGCACTTTAACAAAATACGAGATTTGATGAGCACTCTCATCATTGTCCGTACTATTATATTATTCCCTGTTATTATCCATATAACTCAAAGTACCACCAAATTCAATCGTGGCACATGTACTAAGACTGTCATCTTATTGACAGTGTGCAGTTATCGGTGGGCATATTCACATTTAGGCCATCACAATGTTATTCAGTCAGAAGAGATAATTTATTGCGTTTAGCGCGTCAAGGAGCACCTGATCCACACTGCGCATAGATGTCGTGTTAAAAACTCATAGCTAAAGCTCTTGCTCTCGGACGCCTTCAGCCTGAATTATGCAAAAAGCGAGCCATTGTGCAAGCGGTGTAGGAGTCAACGCAGCATAGTTAGATTTCTCAAAGGCATACGACCGTATAGACCATCGCATTCTCCTCCACTAACACCAGAAATATGGAACTGGACATCCTGTTCTGGGTTTGATATGAGGCTTTCTCGTTCAAAGTCACCTGAACGTGAGGGTTGGAAGCAACCTGTTGGAATATATCGAAGTTCAGTGCGGCGTACCTCAATGCTCGGTACTTGGACCATGCCTCTTTCTGGTTATCATAAATGATCGCGTGAGTGTGCTATATTCCAACTGTTTGCTAGTTGCTAATTATTTAAAGGTATGGCCTACTGTAGCTGCAATGGAGATCACACAGTGTTACAGGCAGACCTGGGCATAGAGTACCCATTGTCCATCGAGGACGTGCTGCATTTCAACGTCAACAAATGCCAAGTTCTCAGTATACGGCACACGATTATGTACAAGTACCGCCTAGGACCACATATCCTACAGCAGGCTTCACGCTAGTGCGATATAGGCGGGAATGTTCAAGACGACCTCGGTTGTTTGAGGCAGACTGCAAGGGCAGCTAAGAAAGCAAACCAGTACCACGGCCTTCTTCGCAGAGCTTTCCGGAAGTTCGACCAATCAGTCTTTCCATAAACGCTCCGTGCATACTTGAGGACGCATGCGGATAACGCTAGTTAAGCTTGGCAACGTTGGCTCAAACACCATCTCACCGCGCTAGACACTGCACAAAATTGGGGCAACGAAGAGCGTCAGAGGTGCGACAATCCTCCCCTACCCATTCAGGCTGAAAACTATCAAAATATACAGTGGACGTTATCGGAGTCTAAAGCCGATCTCATAATGGTGCACCAGATCCTGAGAAACCCCAACCACCTTTGCCTTTCCCTTCTAATAGTCAGTTAAAACACCTCGCTCAGAGGTCACCAGGTTAATTTAGTCACACAGTACAGCCGCCTGGATTGTCGGCGAAATTATATCTCACTTCGAGTGGCAAAGCCTTGGAACACCCTCGCTGAACATGTATTTAATGCGCCCAAGCTATCCCTTTTAAAAAGGTCTTGACGATACACAGTCACATTTACAATACGTGTTATAGCCCATAACCACCAGATTGTGGTACTCATGTACAATAGACAGGGGATACTTCCATGATCCTACTCGGTAATGAGTCATTCCAAACGCCTTTCACGAACTTTGATAAACGCTACCACTATAGAAATTGCATTTCTGTATCTGTCGACCCAAGATAGTTGCAAACGAGTAAGCGTGGCCCAAGCAATCTTTATTATTTTTTCTCGACTATTAGGTTATCAATATCCACTCCACTATTCCTTTGTGTGCATGCATTCTCACTTCAAACTCACTTTATTTGACGGCGCAGTTACATCTGTAATGGCCCAAAATGACGACTCCTTTATACATTGCTCTATATTTTTGCCACGCTAAACACCCTACGGGACATGTCAAGCACCTGCTTTTTTACCCATTTAAAATCCCTGTTCATTGGTCATTATTTCTTAATGTTGCTGGTTTTATTTTCGAAATTGCACAATTTAAGCATCAATAATTTCCTTCGTAATCGCTGACTTGCTTTAGGAGGAAATATAAAGATATATCTAAGATTTGTAGGCATATTGACCTTGAATACATTTCTGTGTTCAAACTGAGATGAAAAGAATTTAAAAGATTTTATGACGTAGTTGTCCAAACAAAATCGGTTGTCAGAAACCTCCTGCGGTCTGCTTTCTTTGTTGCTTAGACGGACATGTTTAGGGGGTTCCAACTATGTGCAGGAGCCAAATTATTTGAGCTATTCTGGCGACGATAAAACAAACAATTATTCAACCATGCACGCTGATGTCCATTCTCTGTTGCGCACGAATTTTGGGACCGTTCAACAAGTGGCAGCCGAGCACAGTGCACTAAGGTGAACAGTCGTGGGCCGAAGGTGCACCTTGTCGGAGCCATGACATAGGACGAATTAATGGCGTTCATCCTTTTACGTGGAAGTTAAAATAAACAACGTTGTACGCAGTGGCAGCGACAGTTGTTAAATGCGCAACGTGTGAATGTTTTCGAGCAGTGCATCCTGATTTGTGAAAACGCGCCGTGCCACACTGATTTGGAAAACTTGTTCCAGGAAGAACAGTACCGATCTTGGAGGATGTCACGAATATTATTATATGTAAGGTGCTGCACACTGTCGTGGTGATCTGAAGTCTATTCAATTGTTAGGTCAAGCAAGCGATGAGGAGCAGGTGTGGGGAAATGTTAAGAGAGGACACTGATTATGTTCTTAGCCAAAACGAGTGGCGCTTCAGATATTTGGAGCAGGTTGTCTCAGATGCACGATAGCTGATGATACCGTGGCACTGAGAGAACATGGTTCAGCACGTGACGTGAAAGCACGGACTTACTATTCACATGCGCGATTTGTAACTAAATTCATCGGACTAACATTTAATTTTATACATAGGAGTGGTGCTTTCCTATTTTGATCGCCGGGTAGTTGCATGGAATCCTACGTGCCCAATTTGCAATTTGCAGATTCGCGATATTAGAATACCCTGGCGCTCATTTATTAATGTGTGCGCAAATTTGGTCAGCGTAACCGTTTCCGCATATGCGCCATGAAATGACATAAAGCGCTATGCTTTATTAATAACACATAAGAAGGTGATTTGATTCATCAGAAATGCTGGCTCATTTATTTGCGCAGAGTTCGTAACAGTTTATGCAGGCATCACACACATATCATGAATGTAGTGTGCACTATCCCGCAGACATTGATGTAGAAAACTTGATGAAGATAATCGATTGCAAGAGGAAAGGAGCGCAGGTGGATGGACATTGCCTCACAAATCCTTTAAGATTGATGCGGCGCGCAGTATACCATAATGATTAACTTGGAAAGGTTTCGGGGTTTGTATTAGTAACAGTTCCGTATTCTTAGCAAACGCTTAGAACCTGCTCATTTACAAATCGGAAGGCGGAGGTTTCAAGAAGAAAATATGGGGAGAATTGCTCATACTAGCTTACGTAGCCTTTTTAGAATCCCTAGATATGTATGTTTGCACAGGAGATGAATGGATGCATCAGGATACTTAGCAATTATAACGCAGGTTACGGCCAGTATTTGTGGATAGTTTTGTTCGTCTGCAAAACATTCATTGTTCGTCAAGTGGCTTCCTTACATCACTGATGACGCAACATAACTTACTTTGCTGTCCACGTGACACAACATGGCAACTGCTTAGATTTCCAGTGGTTTGGTCAGCTTTCGTTTTCCTGGAACAAAGGTGATCCGGGGACACGTAACTTTATATCCATCCTAATATAAACAAGGTAGTAGTGAAAACAGCCTGGGTAACTAGGAGCCAGGTAACAGATCCCTCAAATGGTTCCGCACTAGAGCCGAAAGCATTACCCTTACCTCGGAATGCTGTAGGAAACTAGGCTGTGCCTAACAGTATACACGTCAAAGTCCCCGCTATCTAGCAAGCAGTGCAGTATGCTAGCAGCAACTGCTTTCAAACGGCTTGTGACCAGGGTGATTTAGGTTGCAACAACTGCCATGTAAATCAAGTTTACAGAAAGATAAGCAAATTGGGCAGTGCACCGAAAGAAAGTGGTCACAAGTGGGATACAGTTTGTTGAGCAGTAGGACATTCCGTTATAAATGTCACGTTGAGCAACCTATTCTTGCCCGTATATTTCGTGCGTAATTGTCGACGCAGATTATTAGAGGAATACTATTTCTTCGTTGCGCCACAGAGCAGCCGAATTAAAACCCGTTGTCCGCATATGGCATGACAGTGCAATCCAACGTCTTGTTAGGACAAATCCTTTCTTTTAATGACCCTACTCGTGTGCAGCCAATAGAGCAGGGACAAATGTGGGCATGTTGCTACACTTTGTTCAGTTCTCGATTTTTATTAATGCTGGGGGATTGCCCACAGCCGTCTGTCCTTTTACTATGATCTTGTATTGAATGACGTAGGTAGCCTCTGATATGTCAAAAATGTCGCCGACTTCTTTGTTGTTCTTGGATCGTTATGACTGGCTAGCTGAGTGGTAATTGACCGATGGCCTAAAATCGAAAAGATTCAAGAACACAGCCCATGCAGCTATGTAATTAACCGATGAAACGACCAAGAGAGTCGGGATTAGACGAAAAGATATAGCATATTTATGAGGAAAAAAATATTTGCTTATAGCGATCCTAAAAGTAACTCAAAAGGCGCTTCAAGTCTATAGCTGTAGTTCTTGATATTGTCGGAAATATGCAAGCGGCATGCTCTCGTGCAAGCGCTAATTCTGAATCGGCCCTCAAGAAGTTCGCAGACCTCAAGGACACCGATGCAACATAACTCGTTTTCATCTGTTATATGATTGTTGTACATAATAAGTTCTGTTTAATCTCTTTCCTAACGTCTGAAGTCCTTGTCCTTGTACATTGCTAGCAATATCCGTTTACAAATTTTAGTTATCTGCTTCATAATAATAATAATAATAATAGAATCCAAATTCCTGGTGCGTTTTGGACCCTTCTTTCTACGTATGTATCTCCATTGTGGTAGTTGAACATGGATCAACAACAACAACAACAACAACAGCGAACAAGAAATGAAGAATGGAATATTGCTAAATGATCCAGAGACATATTTTTCGTTGAATTCAGATGTATTAGTGGTTGAGCCATTTAATGTGCCGTCTGAGCATGCGGCAACTGAAATGTGCGATGTATCTGTACCACCCGCTGTGATGTAATATAAGTTTGTGCGGACCGGCTCCTCTTTACCAGTAGGTAAGAGGCGGAAATATCACAACACCCATCTTCGTTTGGAATTTATGTCATTTCGCTAAACTATTACTTTTGAACATGGTGCCCAATAAAATAAAGCGGTATTTTGAAAAAAGCTTACGGACTGTCGTGACAGAAAAATGTGCCTACAGATCATGCTAGATGAATAATTGAACGCAAAAGTAATGCTTCATTCGTCGCAGACTGTAATAAACGGATACGGAATAATCTTACATATTTAGAAATTGTGATGCTTTGAAGGCAGAACCGGAAAGTTATCTGGCCGGGCATGCAAAATGCACAGATATAACCTAAGACTATTTCAAAAAGCTTATCACGGATCATCCACGTCGATTTCAGTGGCGTATGTAACGATGTGTACTTTGCAATGTTAGACATCCATCGCCATTTTTCTCCAATTTGCCACAGTATAGCTGTGTAAGATTGTGCTCTCTCATTACATCTATACAGAAAGAGTACCGAAACAGACACGAAGCGTAAAGAAATAAGAGGCTATAGATTTTCTCAAAAATATCTAACAGAAAAGAAGTCAAGGCTGCATGTCGGAACGAATTTTATCCAAGGTATTCAGCAGTAGTATAAGTGCATTGCAATAGCCAACACTTTTGCCAAAATAAAGGAACAGCAGAGCAAAATTACAATACATATGATTATCTTATTCTTATATAATTATAGCCTAGTTCTGTGGGTAAGAAAAGCTCAGGCGTCCGTCTTGTAAGGGTACACTATAATGTGGTGCTTTATAGTGACACAGGGAATCGTGTTGGCCAACGGAGTAGGCCCAATGAGGAAGCTACTAGGGGACGCGCATGTTTCTCTGAGAAAGTTTGAAACGCAGCAACTTGAAAATCCATATAAACCGAGCAGACAAAACTTACGAAAAATTCGTTTTCTATATTAAATGTAATGACTTAGAAATGGAATAATATCACGCGTAATTACATTTCATTTGCTTGCAACAAATCAAAATCTGCTGATTGGCTCTAATCACTAGATAACGTCTGTGACTCTAGACATTTCTTCCAAGTCCTAAGTGATAAAGTGATAAGAATTTTGCTGGAAAAATTAATAGGTTTGCTGTTTAGCCTGCTTTATCTGGGTCAACCAAAAGTAACTCAGTGTTAGTAGGTAGGAAATAGCTTAAAAAGTTTGAACACGATACATTTTTGTTTTTACTTTTTTGACAACTTTTTAAGCTTGTATATTATATTCGAGTCAACAGATTTAAAGGATAGCAAGTTCAACACACACATACAAACACAAAATTTTACTTTGCTCTTTTTCATTTCCTCAATTGGATATAAATAAGTACTTGTGATATAGACGTCATAAATCTGGTATTAGTTATTTCCTAAACATACTCGCGAATGATTACTAATACGTTGTATGAAATTTACGCATACACACATTAAAATTAATATTTTGGCAAATAATGTTGTTAAAGATGATAAACTTTTGAATTAATTTTAACAGATATATGTATTAAAATTTTATCAGCAAGGTTATAACCAGCGACATACCCAAAATAAAATGAACATAAAATAATCTGGTATTTGGGCATCGTATCTATTTTCGGCCCCTAGCACTTGTATGCCCTAACATACGGAGTTGCCATTGCTTTAGTTTCCACATAAATAAAAACGCGCTAAAATATAAAGCATTTATGAGCCAAACCTCTTAGATTAAACCGCGTATTGCCATAGTATAATGCCACTAGTACTAAAAACATTGAGTAGCCTTCTTTCAGTCTAATTAGTAATTTTTCTCTGTAATCTACCGCTGTCAAACTCAAACCAAATTAAAACTTAATTAGTGCTAATGTAGTTTTGCTTTAACGCTATGCAACCGCGTAAATATTAATTATGGACAGCTTAGTTGAAATGCTTATTTTTGGGCATTACAATGCGTTTGCATTCATTCAAAACGAAGTAGATTTCGTTATTATAAGTAACAAAGAATATAGAAACATCTTAACAACAAATTGTATTTTTATACATACTAACTAAATAAGCTAATTATTTCAATACGCTGGAAAAAGTGATTTTAGGTGTGCGAAGCGGTACACTTTATTCGTAGGTACTGCGCGACTGCGCAAAATCTTAAATGGAATAACCCAGTTCTCTCAGCAAGCAATCATTCGGCACCATGAGATTAATATATGGATATAGCTCAGCTTTCCTGTATTTATCTCACGCCGTCAAATGGCTTTGTTGTGTAAGCTGGGCTTAGGAAACACGCAGAGGAGAGCAAGAAAAAGCAATTTGAGAATGTAAGCTAACCAACATAAACATTTATTATTGCTAACATTATTAACGAAAACCTGAGCCTATATTATCAAAGTCTAATTGGCTTAACTCAGCCTTACTTGCCTACATTTTACAACATATATTCTAAAGCCGTGCTCACGGAAAACAACTGAGCGTCTGATATGTTTATTCCGAACAAAAACAAAGTAGTACTTATTTGCCGTAGCGCTATTCATCATGTTTAATATAGAGAGGCTGATTTAACCCCGATGTAAACGCGTGGAACAATGCACGTCGCTATGTTAAACAACGCTTTAATAGCTAATGCCTTAAACTCAACATATTGTGAAGCGCTCTTACACAAGGTTTTTAGAATGATATCCGGCAAATCTTCACTCCGTCAGATACCAATACAGCGTGGTTTTATTTGCAAATCAATATAAATGTTTCGTTAATTTGGATCCGGATTAGTCTATTAATTAACAGTACAGTAGTTACATAATAGAGATAAATTATTCGTAGCTGGTTAGTTTCCGTGTGATGAGTTCGTTGGTTGCTTTCATTACCCTTTTATGTACTAATAATCATATGTTGCTCTAATAAGCAGTAAGTGGCTGTATGCGGGACCTAGGTCCTAAAATATATTTTACTTTAGAATTATGTCGCTGCATATATTTTGACAACCTCCACTGCAAAATTAGTGTTGTACATTTGATAAGTACAAATAATTATTGCGTGTTCAACATCGACCCTTGTATAATACAACATTTTATTTCAACTGGATCAGAAAATGGGACAAAGACTAGAACGCTAAGCAACTGTGTCCTTAGGAAATACACTACTACAGGACCGTGTGCTGTATTCCGTAGGTGCACGGCTAACAAATTTGAGATGTCAAAGATTTGAAATTTGATCGTACAAAGTTCATATTGTTGCTTCATCTGCTTTTTTTGTTAAACTGACGTGCAGAAACGTATGTTGCTATTACACCCATAATCATGGCGGAATCCATGTTGTTATGGTACATTGATACAGGGGTTTCAAAATAAGTCATTGGTGCTTCAAAATTTGTAGATATATTGGCATTTAAATTCAGAGTAGCGATTCACTTTGTCGTAGCTTTTGAGCTACGTACGGTTACCGCTCTTGCACAGCTGGGTAAACATACACAAATTATAACTTGTCAGCGCAATACTGTTGTCTTATTAACGTTCGAATAAACCGTTCTGAGTTGCCAAACTATCTCGTTACTACTATCTGTCTAGAAATGTTGTAAAATGTGATGGATTTGAATGAACAACAGCACAGCTTGCGCTGAAATATTGCTTAAATTTTGGCTTAAGTAGAACTGTCATATTATTTGAGCGATTTGGAGCAGTATAATTTGTGTTACCGCCTAGGCCTTCTGCGCATTTCCTTTCACCGTGATGAGGGGGAACAATTCGCTTAAATTTTCGGAGACTGTTACGAATATAGTACAATGGCCTCTTGCAAAATATGCACCGTATCTTGACACATTAGATGAGGCATGCGTCGTACATGGCGCCAAAGTTTGGCACAGTGACGAAGTTGCATTATGCGTTTGCTCCTGTTGCAGAGCTAAATAACTATGTGTCTAAATCCGTGTTTTTTATTAATGACCCGCTTCGAATGAGTGCAAATCTCCAGCGATGGATGTGTACGCTTTGCATACTCACAGTCTGTGT
>OX104067.1:105269025-105291566 GCA_944474145.2 Dicrocoelium dendriticum
TACATATATATATTTATAGATATTTATAGCATACATGAGGGCTTTCTCCCGCACTTCAGCAACTGCCTTCGTGATTAGCTCGCGTCATGCACCACGATCAACCGCCTTCGATTCCCATGATCTGCAATCAAGATTATAATGTGTGAGGCTCACTTTAATCATGTCCTGGTAACGTAACATTTGTTTCCCAGCACGCCGATTCCCAATACTCATCTGAGCGTATAAGAGTTGTTTCTGTATCCGCGTCGAATACATACGGCTCACATGACCGAGCCATCTCAGAGTTCTTAATAACAGCATGCAGTCCACTGCATACATCGCACTTCGACGCAATAATTATGTGTCTGCAACTCTGTCATCCCAGCCGATCCGCTAAATCCGTCAAAGATCTGCTGATGGATCCGCTCGAGATATCGCACATCCCGACGGTACATCGTCCACGTATCAATACCGTATAAAAGAACTGATAGTACCATGGATTTGTACACCATCAACTTCGTGCCAACGCTAAGCTGACGGTTGTTCCACACTAGGTACTCTAGCTTCCTGAATGCGGCTGCAACCATCGAATTGCGAATCCGCAACTCAACGTGTAGCTGCTGATCAGTCGATATCACACTCCCAAGGTAGCAAAAGCGGGAGTTATTTTCCAATACATCAGCACCAATGCTCGTTTGCGGCTATATTGATGATTGCACATCCGGTGAAGGCTGAAACAGACAGACAGTTTTGCTTGTGTTGATGGTGAGCCCGAATTTGGCCGCTGTCGAAGCCAGAGCACTAGTCATCTGCTGCAACTCATCCGCGCTGTGTAACAACAACAAACCATTGGTCAGCAACATACGGATTGTTGTCTCACAGACTAGAGGTCTCGCACCGAAACGAGAGATGTTCAGCAACCCACCATCAATACGGTGCTCCACACGAACAACGTAAGCACTAGCCGCATCCAAAGCACAAGACAACATTGCATGAAGATATACATGAAACAGAGCAGGAGCTAACACACAGCCTTGCTTCACACCAGAGACAACTGCAAAGTCATCGGAGGTCTCTCCACTCAGCTGCACCCTCGCTCGCATACCACTGTGCAGACATTACAATTATATGTAAAAACTGACGCTTGCAACCAAACTTACCCAACACCAGCCACAGTGCCTCGCGGTTCACCGTACCAAATACCTTGGTGAAGTCAACAAAATGCGAGTAAAATGGCTGGTGTCTTTCACTGCACTTTTCTCGCAACTGACGAGCCGCAAACACCATATATATAGTCCGTGACACGAAAGGTATCTACACCGCTCTTCCGCCAATTTAGGTTCCACAATCTGAATTACGAGGCGATTAAGCAGGATTTGGTCATTCGCATTGCTCACACAACTCAGCAAGTTTATGCCGCGATAATTCGTGCAACATTGCTTGCTACCTTTGCCCTTGTACAGTGGTAGCACAAGCGCATCCTTCAGCTCAGGAGGCACTTCCTCCTCAATCCACACGCGTTGCACTAAATGGTGCAGCGCAGTCAACAACGCGGGTCCACCGTGTTTCAATACTCCAGGTGGGATCCCGTCACCTTCGACACATTTGATGTTTCGCAGCTGAGCAAGTGCTCTCTGCATCTCCTCCAGTCTCGGCGTATCCGCCAGATCCGCCTTCACATCGTGCTGCTTCAGGCCGTTCAACGTAGGCCAGTCGAACGGATGTTCAAGAGACAGTCAAGGTGTTGTCGCCAGACCTGCAGTATGTCTGCAGTATTGGTGCAGGTAGCGCCTGAACTACCATCGATCAGTGTCCTCAGCCGCTCCAATCTCGGTCCATACACCGACTTCCAGGAGTCAAACTATTCCTTGTGATTGCGGCGTTCGGCGTAGCATTCCATCTGATTCGCCTTCTCCGTCCTCCATGCAATTTAATGCGACGGAGCTCTCGGGTCAGTCGCCGTCGACGTTAGCGAACCTCTCTACTCTTCCCCGTGTCACTGGGTTCTGCCACATGTGCAGCAAATGCTGCATTCTTCTCTGACACCAATTCGCCAATCGTCACATTGTTGTCATCGAACAAATCAGGCAGATTACAGTTTGCGCGCCCGATGGTCTCCTCCGCAGCAGCTGTCACTTGGTCGCGAATGTGGTGCCACAGGTCGCCCACTGTGGCTTTACAGTCCACATCACCACACAGGCGTGCAGCCATCGCCTTCTCCAGCTCAATACGTGATCGTCAGGCCGTGATTGGCACACAGTTAGAGCAGCCTGTCACCGTACGCGTTCGCTGAACCAATGCCATCGAACCGATAACATCTCTCCACGCTGATGCATCACGCCCAAAGCGCGCGTTGAAGTCACCCAGCAGAAATAGACGGTCGCTCCTCGGTACAGACCGTATCATGGAGGATAGCTCAGTGTACATCTGATCACGCATGTCATCAAGATATCACATGGTCGGACCGTACGTGCTTATAAAAGTAGCAAACTTACCTCTTTCGATTCGTAGGCGAACAGTCATCAGTCGCGAGCTGATGCCCGTTGGTTCATCCACCAGCTGGCCATTCAGACGATCGGATATTGCAAATCCGACCTCATGTTCACGTGGTGCTGAGGTGGCGTTGCCCACCCAAAGGAATGTGTAGCCAGCACCTGCTTCATGTAACTTACCTTGCTCAGCGACCTGAGTTTCACTGAGCGCCGCAATATCGATGTGGTAGCGCGCCAGCTCCATTGCGACCAGTGCATTGCGTCGCTCCGGGCGCTCGCTCGAGTACCGGTCCAGTAGTGTGCGCACGTTCCAGCACCCGATGCTGAGTGCTTTGCGCTCAGGCATACGTTTGCATTGGTGGGCAATCGCACGCGAGGTGGTCGTTGTGCTTCGGAGGTTTGCTTGAGGGACTCCACCCGGAGTCTTTGACTCAATAGCCGGACCTACAATGCAGTGGGTGATTTGGACTTTTGCATAAGGGTATCCAGTTATGGCCTTTCGCTCAATAGCTTGACCCACAAGCAGTGGGTGGTGTGAATTCTTCCTTAAGGGACACCGCCTGGAGCCTTTGTCTCAATAGCCTGACCCACAAGTCAATGAATAGAAGATCCAGCTCGGGAACGTGATTGCACAGACTGATGCGGATCTGCTTGACGACAGGCACACGCAGCGTTTGAGGTACTGTAAAAATATTATTTGTTTTGCGACCGCAAGAGGATACGCACCTGCGACCACAGCCAAACGCAGGTAGGTTTTTAGGTATTTGGGAAATCGAGCGCACACAAGGCGGTAGCTGGACCGTAGTCCGCTCCACACTGAATGCATGGAAGCACTCTTAGAGCCTAGTACGGCCACAAGGACCGTGCACCCCGTGCTCTCCATCAATGACCAACTGTCTCATGGAGCCAGTATGGACGAGGTAGTGGGTAATAGACAGGTATGCGCCCTGTCAACCTGCACACCAAGTGCAGACAATACGCGGTTATTAAGCAACAACCAATCACCTGAATGGTCAAGATAAAATAAAACAAATCCAATAATGCATAAAGATACGGTGGCTTAACTCTTCGCTAAATTAGCATATGGAGTAATTTGGTTTGCAACGAATCCGCGATGAAAACAATTATGTACACAAGTTAGATACAACAGCTACAATAGCTACAAAGTTACTGAAGATAAGCGCAATTAGTGAAGCAACGTGGCCAGTTAATATAACATTATTCAGGTAGGCAAAACAAACCACAAATAGAGGAATGAAATTTAGATAGCTTAAAAAGACCTAGTTTAATCGTAAGTTGGTTTAGCCCAACTGCGGTGAAGAAGCATCAAGAATGCAACATCATCCTCAGGATGGGGCACATTTGCATTCATTTTTGGCGGCATCTGGTTTTGGATTTGCCTGTCTCTGTGGCAGCCACAGGACGCCTGCGCCTACAGATGGACCATTGTTGGCTTGCGCTTCATCACCCACATCCCCAACACTCTCCCCATATCCAGTGTAAACCCGAAGGAATATCACCGGGAGGCATGTGGTTAGGAACCATGTTTTTTCAACGGAGCTGACCCACAATCCTTCATCATGCAGAGCGGAAGCATTCCGGCCTTATTTGAAACTCCTACACAACAGACATACAGAAGCCGGTGCCTGGACCATATCATGTTCCACACAGGATGGAACCACTCTTTAAGCGTAGCACCGTCACGAGGACGGTGCACCCCGTCCCCACTTTCAACGACCAACTGTCTCCTGGAGCCAGTATGGAAGAGGTAGTGGGTAATAGACAGTTTGGTACCTTGTCAACATTCACATAAGGCGCATCCAATCCGGGGAGCTCACAAAACCTATACTTCTAAAATGTAAGATTACTCATCACACAGACAAACATGCGACATACGCCGCCTTATTCGCCTGGATTAGTAAATTGAATGGGAACATACTCATGGTGCTTCTATTCCGCATAAAAAATTGCCTTCTCCGGCACCTGAGAAACCGCCCTTTTGAGTATTCCACGGAATACGCATCGAGCAAATTTGCCTTGGATTCGCAACACGTGAAGGCAACGTGAGTTTGTCATAAACTCACCTTCTTCATGTTCTGGTAATGTTATTTTTGGTTGGCTCGAATGTCGTTCTACTGCACTAATTTAGCCGTACAAAAGTAGTGTGAACATCCTCGTAAACTTTATTCGGTATACATATATCCATAGATTTGCGTCATCCTTGTCCAATGGCAGTTCGAATACAATATATGCACATGCATTTATCCAAACTTAAGTGTGAGCTGCCACAAACTGGTTAGAGACATATTATACATCATCATCAATGGTACGACAAACGTGTATGGGTTTCGTTTGGAGGTCAGACTAACAACCAATTTCGCAGGTATGAGAATAACTACCCAATACGAACTGTTGATGTTTTCTTCCACATTTAGACTTCACAGCCTTAAATCTTGGACATCCATATTTGAAGGAATCCGTTGTAGCAATAATGAAGCAATTGCTAAGTAGAATGATGACTAAACTAATAGTAAAGTGGAAACGTGTGCACTTAGTGTTGCCCTCTACATGCACAGTAAGAATGAGCTGATGGATGGACCGAACCATTATTCTGCGATGCACCGACTCTCTAAGCGTCATGCTGGTTAGCATTGAACAGCTGGTCAAGCTACGGTTATGGTGAGTAATACCATGGATTTCACGTAGTGATGTGAATCGCTGCCGAATAATACTATGAAGACGAATATGCCGTAGCTCGCTGTATCGGTATTAACCATACTAGACTCCGCTTGAGAAGGTAGCAAGTATGGGATAGCATAAGTCATGGTGAGAACAATACCGTAATGCGCAACACATGTGAAGTCATCGCGAATTACAACCGTTCCATGCAGGTGAAATAAAAATACCACAATGCATCAAGTCAGTAGTTACTCATTCTCGAATGCAACTGTACACAAGCACGACGTACATGCAACAAAAATATAGAATAAGGAGGCCATCCAAAAAGCGACGGAGATGGATTAAGCACGTTTCCAAATTAGCAAAGAAATGATGCGATTATGTCCGTTGCAGTCTACCTGATACATACATGATTTGGCGGTGTCCGTATACGGATTTGCGTGTCACTCTGACGTCCATGGGGACAGTCACAGGACGCATGCGCCTAAAATGGACAAAGGGTGGCTGGCGCTGCACCCCATAGTTCCATCCACACACCCAATATCCGGAGTAAAACCGAAGGAATAAGACCGGGAGGCATGCGCATGCGAGCCACCTATCATCAAAGGAGCCGGCCCACACTCCTTTACAGGCAAACACAAGCACACTGTATTTGGGGAATCAAGCGCACATAAAAGCGGTGGCTGCACCGTAGTCCACTTCACAATGAGTGCACGGAAACACCTTCGAGCCTAGCACGGCCACAAGAACCGTGCACCCCGTCCTCTCCAGCAACGACCAACTGTCTCCTGGAGCCATTATGGACGAGGTAGTGAGTAATAGACAGGTAGGCGCATTGTCAACATGCACATAAAGCGCAGCCACACTGGTGATATAAAGCAACAGCCAATCACTTGAAACGACAAGCTGAAATAAAATAAATCCAATAATGCATGCAGGTGCGGTGGCATAAATATTCGCTAAATTAGAATTTGATGTATTTTGGTTAGCACCGAATCCACGATATTTAAGATATATGCACGATTAACTTAAAAATGCTACAAAAGCAACAACATTACCGATGTGTAATGCAATTATCGTACGCAACGTGGCCAGTTAATATAATATTATTCAGGTGGGAAAACAAACCAAATAGAGTGGAATGAAATTTATGCAGCTTAAAGGGCTCTAGTTTATGCATAAGTTGCTGTAGCCCAACTGCGGTGAAGAAGCCTTAAGAATGCAACAACAGCCTCATAATAGAGCACACATACATATAAAATACAATACACAGGAGAAATAAATATAACAGTTGCATGCCTGCTGGGCTACCAGCAACGGCTACGCATCCTTCCGGTGAGCAACTAGCCAACTACCAAAGGAAAAAGATAAAGATTACTATGTTTTACCCTACTAAATGCGATCGTAGATGGAGGGGAGGCTAAAATTTATGGGGAGGTACAACGAAACGCACAGCACACACGTCACTGAATTCGAATCCTTGCCATGTTCAGCAAAGTGTATCTAGCCAAAGGTGTTCAACGTCTTTTGGACCCCAACCAGGAAGCCGTGACGCTCCAACTGAGGCCAGCTCCGAAGTGAAGGACCTCATTCCCCTGGACCAAGTTATCGCTTGGCCACCACTCCTCTTCTTCCACCCACATTCCGGTAAACAAACAACGCACGTCGAGGAGTCGGTGGGCTGGCATGGGTAACACGTGGCAGAGCCAACCGAGCCTGGTTTGGGAAATAACGGTGCTGAGCGGTTCAGATCATTTTCCTGGGCCGTAAACAAGGCGTCGAACCCGCTCGTTACTCACGCCGTGTTCCTTCCAGATGTGGGCTAAATTGCAAAGGCACCGGTGGTCGAACGTAACTAGCCTCTTGAGGTCCGTTGTTATAAGGGGCCAGGTTTCACAACCGTACAGTAGGGTCGAACTACCGTTGCATTGTACACTCTACCCTACATGTCACTAGACAGACGTAGGTAATATGCGGTTTCAAGTTTGGCTAGGGATGACAACTTAAACACGGTGCTGTGATCCTGCAAGCAATTCTCTGAAAGGCTACGAACATCGATGGTGAGGGAATTTAGAGTGCGCGCCAGGCCAGTATGTTGTCCAATCTGTAGGATGGTTCGAACATTGAACACTGCCAGGCGGAGTGAAATACGGGGTCGGAAGATTATGGCCGGATGATTTGGATATCAGCGAGATGGGCATTGGTGGTAGATTTAACAGGTTGTGGATTATCAAAACGTTGGTGGGTGATGGAGAAGCACGAGTGGCAGGGAAAGTAGCAGCAGAAGTAAGCGACGTAGTAGTAATTGCAATATCCATGATTTTCACAAATTGCAGGATACTACTTGGGTGCCGAAGCCGAAGTAGGGACTTGTATAAGGGGACGCCACTCCGAGATTTTGGCTCAATAGTCTACCCGCAAAGCAGCAAAGCGAAGTCAGGTATTCGCACCCTTTGGGAGCCCATAAATGAATGCTCATTTCATAAGCTTTTTGGTTGGTAAATATCCAAACAGGGGACCTATCTTTCCCGTGATATCATCAGCAAGATGTTGGGATACAGTGCTTCACCAAGGTGAAACAAGGGGCAGTGACTTTATTTATTGGCGAATCACATCCGGCACGTCACATTGTTATTAAGTGGATATAAGTGGCATTTTATAGGGAGAAAACTTGCAAGCCAAAAAACAAGCCCGTCTTGGAACATTGCTACAGAACCATTTTGTTGGACCGAGATAATCCCGGACCACCTAGCTGACAACAGGAGGTTGTTCGGCAGGCCAGCCTGTTCCTGTAAAAAGCAACGGCCATTTTGCCAGCCTTAAACTAGACGCCACATCCGACATTACGATGATTTCTAAGGAGTTGTGGAGTTCCATAGGTAGCCCACCTTTTCAGGCGACCTCTCAGGAAGCAACCAGTGCATATGGTGGTTCGGTTCGCCTTACCAGTTACCTTGCTTGCCCTTTCACCTACGGTGACACTAAAGTCAATGGTGTTTGTTACGGTTCAGACTTATATCAATCTCCTTGGTCCGGATTGTATCGACAAGCTAGGTCATGCCGCTCTCCCAGTAACCGCCAACTGTCACCAGCTTCAAGCCCCATCGGCAAAGTAAATTGTCCATGATTTCCCTAACGCCTTTATTGAGCGTCGAGGCTTGTGCACACAGACTCAGGAAACTCTCCTTTTAAAGCCTGGTTGTGTTCCGTCGCTTTGACCAAAGAGACCAGTACCATATGCGAGGCTTCCGTTGGTAGATCAAGAAGTAAGCCGCCTCAAAGAACTGGGCAACGAGACTGGACCTTAACGTGCTGCGACGGTTTGCGTACCTCCTATGCTCATTGAGCTA
Source organism: Dicrocoelium dendriticum (assembly GCA_944474145.2). Lineage (NCBI taxonomy): Eukaryota > Metazoa > Platyhelminthes > Trematoda > Plagiorchiida > Dicrocoeliidae > Dicrocoelium > Dicrocoelium dendriticum. The sequence continues at coordinate 105,277,526 of OX104067.1, forward strand.
TACTGGGTGGCGCCTCCGGGCCCCGTTGAGAGCCAATTTTACCAGGTTGGCCAATGGTTAGAAGTCAGACCGACACTCTCCTGGTCCTCTAGGCTAGGGGTTTGAAATGGGATGGCGCCTTTTCTGTAAAACTTAATCATTGCTAACTCTCTGCTGCATTGCGTACAGGCTTTCGAGGACCCTAATCATCTTCCTGTCTAGGTCTGGGTGACCTGGCATTATCTCAGCGCACAAAGAATCATGACAATTTCCTCGAACTCTAACTACATCATGCATCGGCCGTCGCGCAGTTTATTAAGGGTCGCCTTATCTGCTGCACACAGCAGGGCGATGTCGTATGCATACACTTGCTCACTTGTACATGCCACATCATAATTAACTCTTTTACCTTTCAGTTGATGCACCGTTGTTGTGTGATCTAAGCATTCTAACAACTAGACACGGCGCCAACAGAAAACCAAGGAGAGAAAAGGATAAAAGAGAGTCATCGCATCAAAATTATTGTGGCATATAAGTTTAAGGTTATACGGGGAAAGGTAAAACAAAGAGAAACCATTTATTTAGCAAATAATCGATTATCTTTGATCGTGCATTGTTATCGAAGATTCAGCAACCTTCCTTTCCTTCACGTGAGCACAAGCATACGGCGTTTTGGCAGGGATGCTAATAATTTTACCAGTTGACCTTCGTTTTCTAGTAGCTGAATATCACTGAGCACCCTATAGATTTGGTGTATTTCTGACATAGTTTGTACAGCGTATTGGCGGCATTTGTGCTACGTTGGTAGCGTTTTGTTAACATGTTTTCCGTGATCAAAGTGGTTGGACTTTTGACTTTTCTTTGGCTGAGCTAAAGTATTTGCGGAAAAATGTTGGGTGTTTAATTAAAATTAGCGATAAAAATTAAAAATTTAACAATGGCGACAGACAAGCACAACATAAGTTTTCCGCCGAACATTTTTAAATCAGCTTCTTCAGCAACAATTACAGATGGAAGCAAAAATGGAACTGATTGAAAGTTTGATGCAGTGCTTGGACGTACAGTCAAACGGAGGAGCTACGCGGGACAAGGAGGCGGTTTCACTTGATTTTACTAATGCAATCAATGAATTGCATTGTGATGCTGATTCCGAATGAACTTTTTTAGGCGTGGTTTAAACTCTGGGAGGACACGTACTGGACGGATTACAGCCGTCAAGAAGATTCATGGAAAGTTCATCTTTTGCTCCGAAAGCTCGATACTAATAAACAGACAAAATGTTTTTAAAACATCCTGTCCAAGGAGCTGATGGACATCATTTTCAACGAAGCAGAAGGAACACAGAACTACTTGTGATTCGATATCTTTGTTTAGCATATGCTACCAATGTCTCAAATATGTTAAGCGTGATACAGACGATTATGGAGCATATGCAGACATGGTTAACAGTGAATGTGAAGGTTTCAATTTACGTTGTTTGACGGATGACCAATTTAAGCGTCGCATATTTGTCAGGGCTTTAAAGTCTCCACTTGACGTGAAAATCTACACTAGGCTCTTTGCTAAGTGAAATCAAGATACAGATTTGACATTGAAGTCTCTGTTAGGCGAAAGCAAATGGTTGATTACCTTGAAACATGACACCGCTGTGATTGAGCAGGGTCGCTCTACCATTGTCCGTACTTGTCATGCTGTGCAAAAAGAAAGAAAGGCTGGCTCGAAAAAGCCGTTCAACAGAAGGCCAAACAAGCCGTCTACGACTTGTTGGTCATGTGATGAATGGCATTTCGCACGATAATACTGTCCATTCAAGCGACACATTTGTGATAAGTGCCATAAACTCGGCCACAAGGAATACGATTGCCATCAGAACCGGCAAAGAAAAGTGAAGCAGTCTGACAGAAGGAAGAACTTCCGAAAGACTAATACAGAATCAAAATCGGTGATTCGCAAAATTCACAGCGATTTTAGAACAAGCCGTCGATTATTCACCGTGCTTATTTACGGATTCCCAACCGGGCTGCAGTTCGATACGGCATCAGATATAAAGATAAATTCCAAAAACAACGGGAAATACATATATAAATATAGATATATATCCATATATATATATACATGGTAGGCGGCATCCGGTTTCGGATTTGCCTGTCACTGTGGCAAGCCACAGGACGCCTGCGCTTACAGAAGGACCATGGATGGTTTGCGCTGCACCACACACACACAGCTCCAACCACACACCCCATATCCAGTGTAAACCCGATAGAGTAAATATGGGAGGCATGTGGATGGGAGCATACTTTCATCAACGGAGCCGGCCCACACTCTTACAAAAGAAAAACAAGCACCGTATTTGGGGAATCAAGCGCACACAAGGCGGTGGCCCACATTCCTTTACAGGCAAACACAAGCAAACTTCATTTGGGAATCAAGCGCACACAAGGCGATGTCCGGACCGTAGTCCGCTCCACACTGGGTGCGTGGAACCACTTGTCGAGCCTAGCACGGCCACAAGGTCCTTGCACCCCGTCCCCTCCCGATACGACCAACACTCTCCTGGAGCCAGTGTGGACGTGATAGTGGGTAATAGCAGGTAGGCGCATTGTAAACATGCACATCAAGCGCAGCCACACCGGGGATATCAAACAACAGCCAAACATTTGAAAGAGAGAATTAAAAAGAGAAAAACTCGATTAAGGCATAAGGAAACGGTGATATAAACCTTAATTACATAGAATATGTATTACGTTGTTTATAAACAAATCCTAGCTAATTGCACGAGGTCAGGAAATATAGTTCGCGGAATGCCACGAAGGCAACCATTTTATGGAACTCGAATACCAATGGCTTAGGCGATGTGTGCAACGTAAAGAAATAGAGTACAGGGAGATATTTATATAAGAAAAAATGTATTAGGCAAACTTCAAAACCCACCAACTGAAATAAAGAGATTTGCATGCAAACACGCGGTTAGTAAACCGGATTCAGCTTGCCTACAAAAGCTGCGCAGGCAGGGCGTACTTCCATGCATGAACCGTCGTGGCTTATGTAGTGGTACTTAATGGCATATATCATTGCCCACTAGACATTTATATGAAAATGAAAGGCAATAGGACAGAACCGGTAAACCACCACATGAAATAAGGAGACTTAGCATACAAGCATGCGGTAATTAAAAAGAATGCAGCGTATCTAAAGACGCTGCACCGATTTTGAATAAATCTGCAAGACCAGTCGTCGCATCGGTAGTGGTCCCGAGCGGACTCGTTCATGGCCCTTTAGATATTACAATAGATATTTATGGTAAAAAGAAGGGCTTACAGAAAAAAATTAAAAACCCACCACCTGAAATCAAGAGAGAAGTATCATGCCAGCAAGCGGTTAATTAATCGAATGCCGCGCACCTACAAACGCTGCGCCGGTGCTGTCTACGTTCACTGCGGGACCCGTCGTCGCTTCGGCAGTGGTCCCGAGTGAACTCTCTCATGGCTCACTAAGCCTGCCTGACTAAGGCACTCGCGAGCGCATGTTCTACAGCACCATGCGCTCGATGTTGATGGAGTACAACCTATCGGCGCTTGCCGCTTCCGCACTTGCCGCTTCCTCTCTGCATACATGAGGGCTTTCTCCCGCACTTCAGCAACTGCCTTCGTGATTAGATCGCGCCATGGACCACGATCAACCGCCTTCGATTCCCATGTTCTGCAATCAAGATTATAATGTGTGTGGCTCACCTTAATCATGTCCTGGTAAAGTAAATTTGGTTTCACAGCTTGCCGCTTCCCAATACTCAACTGACCGTATAACATTGTTTCGGTATCCGCGATGAATCCATACGCCACACATGAAAAAAAACGCCATATCAGGTGTCGCAGTGAAAGTATGCTGTCAAATGCATACATTCGACTTCGGCGCAACGCTTCCGTGTCTGCGACTCTGGCGCCCCAACCGATCCGCAAAATTCGTCACGGACACTGCTGATGGAACCGCTTGAGATATCGCACATCCCGACGGTACATCGTCCACGTTTCACTGCCGTATTGAAGAACGGATAGTACATTAATTTGTACACCATCAGCTTCGTGCCAATGTTAAGCTGATGGTTGTTCCACACTCGGTACTCTAGCTTCCTGAATGCGGCTGCAACCATCGAATTGCGAATCCGCAACTCAACGTGTAGCTGCTGATCGGTCGATATCACACTCCCAAGGTAGCAAAAGCGGGAGTTGTTTTCCAATACATCAGCACCAATGCTCGTTTGCGGCTATATTGATGATTGCACATCCGGTGAAGGCTGAAACAGACAGACAGTTTTGCTTGTGTTGATGGTGAGCCCGAATTTGGCCGCTGTCGAAGCCAGAGCACTAGTCATGTGCTGCAACTCCTCCGCGTTGTGTGACAACAACGCACAGTCGTCAGCAACATACGGATTGTTGTCTCACAGACTAGGGTTCTCGCACCGAAACGACGGATGTTCAGCAACCCATCATCAATACGGTGCTCCACACGAACAACGTAAGCACTAGCCGCATCCAAAGCACAAGACAACATTGCATGAAGATATACATGAAACAGAGCAGGAGCTAACACACAGCCTTGCTTCACACCAAAGACAACTGCAAAGCCATCGGAGGTCTCTCCACTCAGCTGCACCCTCACTCGCATGCCATTGTGCAGACATTACAATTATATGTAAAAACTGACGCTTGCAACCAAACTTACCCAACACCAGCCACAATGCCTCGCGGTTCACCGTATCAAATGCCTTGGTGTATTCAACAAAAAGCGTCTTCAATGGCTGGTCGATTTTTTTAAATATTTCATGAGAAGGAAAATGGTATTTACGTTTGACAACTTGCATGACGTCTTTTTTCCATACTTCGAAAGAATTGTACAGAATACATTTCTATTTATTCTATAATGCAATATTCAGAATGCATTGTGCCCGGTTCAGAACTACTTCTGTCAGCCTGGGACTAGAGCATTATCATTCAAAACTTTGGCCGGAACGCATATTCGATTAATTTGGGTGACACTAATTGTAGACGAAATATGTTCCACCATACTAACAGGAAAATATAAGCAGGTAGCCTCGGACGAAAATTTTAATTCTTCAACTGTCTAAACCAGGATTGTCCGTTTTCCTTGAGTATACAGTCATTGTAGACAACATGTGCACTAACACAATTGATGAAGCATTGGCGAGCTGTTACCTTGCCAGGAGCATAATAACAGGATAAACAGTGTCATCGCTCAGTGCCTGCGAGTGCTTGGAATGCTTATCTTGAACTAAGGACAGATGCTTACCGGTCTATGCTGCGGCAATTTACTGGCTCGTATGCGGAGAACTCATGCACCTTGTGATGAAAGTCTGAGTTCTCCTATTTTCGGAACGTTATTGAGTGCCATTTTGTACCCAATACGTCAACAGACACGTTGTACTAAGTCATCCAACTGCTGTGTCTTAGTTCAGTGCCTATTTTATTGCTAAATTTGTATCCAGTTGCATCTGCGTTACTCAAATAAGGGTTTTGCCTAAATTTCTTTGTTTTTTACCATTTACGGATGCACGAGAAACAATTGCTGTTAGTGTCATACATTAAGAACACTGCATATATTTAATATTATATACATGTAGCTGGCAGATAAATCAAATGTTGTGCCCTTAACGTCATATCTACAAAAGCAGCGAGTAAGGGCTATTGTTTTCTTAAATCTAACTGGTCGTATCGTATAGAGCAATGGGCGGACCGAACATGGCTGATTTACGCAGGAAGCTGATGAAATCAAATGGTCATCATCGCATGGTGGCAATAATGAGGACGTATTACTAACTATAGCCAGACGGAAAATCCTGTACCACAGTTAAACATTTCCGTACAACGTATGCGGCTCACCTGTGACAGACCGCCGAACTAATTTCATGAGACTGATTTACTTAATCATTCACTGTTCCTAATATATTTAGTCTAGCAGACACGCAGTTCTGAATTGCTTCCGAAAGGGTCGCCTGTCTGAGATCGTAAGGGAAGCAGCGATACAGCATTGGGTTAATGTCCTTATCTGTAAATGAACACAATTTTTAACGAATCATTATCTCATTGATCCTCCAAATGGTGGAGCATTAGTCAATTGATACGTGGGATATGATATGCAGTTCAAATTGCTTTAATGGGACAATTAGTGTATGCACTACCTCAATTTCTTATCAAGCAAAAATCTCAAAATCCATTGGTTGTACATCATATATCCCCGGCATTACTCTTCACCAAAGGGATTTCCACCAGTAGGCTTCATGAGTCAACAGGTGACATTTTTATTTGCGCACCTTCTTTGTTGGAGTCAATAAAACTTATAGATAGCCAAATCACGAAAGCCTTATGTTGACACATCACCAATCAAACACTTTCATGCATTCCCTCTTAACATACCCTGTTGCTCCTATTTATATCACTGCCATAGATTCTGTTTTACAAACATGCAATCAATACTACATGTATTGCATCTTCTTTTTTTCTCATGCTTCTTTCCTCACCCTTACAACCCATCATTGATAATTTGTGTAACTGAGGCATGCGTGGCTCTCAGCTTCAAGTTATTGGGTACAACCTGTTCTGAAAACATGGGCTGCGCAAAAGAGGAGACCAATGCGTTATCTCCATACGAAATGATATCACAGTGATGCCCGTTGATCGTCTGACCCTATATGAGCTGTAATATTCATTGTGTTTGACAATCCCTTTCAGTAAACTTCCACTGGGTTGATCTATAAATACCCTGGCGCTACCAATCACGATAATGGAAAACTAATTGATACTATTAACGATGCATCAAATTTTTTTAACAAAGGATGGTTGGATGTGGAGCTTACAAGGTGACGAATATTGACTGAACGGCGCCCACAAATAAAGGGTCAAGAGCCCTCATAGAAAGTATTTCTATCTTTCAGTCCAAGTTAATCGAATTAAAGGAAGAGCCAACACATTACATTTGATAATTACCACGGGTATCCCGTCAGTGTTCGTCACTATTTACAGACCAATAATAGCACAATACTGTGCTATGCAGCCTGAATATGAAAATATTATACAAACTATGAGCAAATGGCAAGCCTAATCGTTACATCCATTTCATTGAATGGATAATATTTAAAATCGTCACTAGTACCCTGATATAAGGTACATTTTTTTGACACAGGAAGCAATTTCAAGGAAGAAAGAATATATAAACAATATCTTTATATGTAGCAAACACTTAGCACCCTTACAGTGATGCAGTACGCCTAACAGGGGTCTGTCGTGTTGAGTTACACTACAAACAAGATATCACTTGCAGCAATTCTCTCAAATCTGATAGGTGGATTGGTACATCCGAGAACTGGAGTCAGCAGACAGCTTAACATTCCGATTTTCCTTACCGTGGAAATCCTAATTGGTTCTGATTAACAGCAGTTATTCAGTTCCAACGAAGCATTTGGTACGATGACATTCGGTGTACTTCATTTGATTCACCTCAAATTACAACAATGCCTTGCAGTCTAGTTGTATTCCAATCTTCATTAGCGAGAACGACACAACCATTTGGTGAGCATTTGCTTTTATTGGTTCAGCTTTGGAACGTTACAGCAATATATAAAGATAAAAATTAAGGAAGATGGACCCAGTTAATAAAAGTTGCTTCCGCGGAAATTAGAAACAAGTAAATTATGATAGGGAGTTTGACCTAATGCCGTTGACTACGGTAACCACCGCTTTCGCAATTCATTGAAGATATAGATCCCGGATTAACATATTTTATGAGCATAAGGACGGTTGAAATGAGCGATTGCAGCTAGCTATGGCCGTCGCAATTGTTGGAGGGCAAACTATTTGGTACCTGTGTTGTTGAACCAACATACCATTATAAAGGCATATTTAATTCATCCTGCTGCCGCTATTGACCATATGAGCCACAATGGAGCCACAATGGCCCCAGGGCCACATTGCTGCAAGTAACGTGGGCGGTCTTTTTCAAGCTTCTTTACAGGGGCCGAGCCGCATGACCGATATATGTTGCTACACAAGCACACTCGAGCAGATAAATAATCATGGAGGCGGTCAGCATGGGCAGATTATCTTTGTTTTTACTAACGAGTGGTTCAGTCGCTTCATTCTTGCAACACCGAACGTCTGTCAACACATCTCATTCAGCTGGAATACGTGAATCGTGGCTAATTATCGAGTACATACCTAACCTAAGGCAGTCGTGAATGTCGCAACACGTGTCTCAGATCAATAATAAGCAGCACCTGTAGTTCCATACACGCTCACCGCTGCTTGGCTATACTGATTCGGCTCGCTTTGATAATGTGAGGATACGTTACGGTTGTCTTGAAGATAGGGTACTCGGAAGCCTCCATTTTTCCACGTTGTGACTCTCGTACGATATTCGGCGTTAATTCGTAGACTGGCAGTTTAGGGTGGCAAACTATAGCCGCAGCACAGGCCATGTACGCGGCTGAGCTGTACGCTAAACATTTCCCACTGCGCTTGTTCGTGTTACATCCACTGAGGCCCAACGCGCTATCGGTACAAATGTCCACAGCCGAATTCGTACGTGCCGGACATGGGGGCGAAGTGACCGGACACGGACACGTCCACAATCATGGGACAAATTGCTTCGCAACGGGACCGGAGAATTCACTACACAGAAGTAGGCCAACGGCATGGAGAGTTAGATTTCTGGTTTAAGTAGCATTGATTACATATATTCCCAGTTCTTTCTGGAAAGCTCATTGTGCCAACACCAAATGACATGAAGAGTTCCCGTATGTGTGTCACTCGTTCGAAGTGAGGAACAGGATACTGACAGTGTGTGAAGAAGGAAACAACTGGAAGCACCTCGCAAATGTACTTCACGTGAAATTGAACACTTGTCGCAATTTGATAAACGTGCCTGATTCGACCGAACCAGGAGGTAAACACTAGAGTGCTCTTCGCAAATCAATGACAGAGAGCCACGTCTACATTGACGATGGTTTGATTTCGGCGAATCACTCCATAAACAATGCAAACCTCTGCTTGTGCTTGTAAGCTTACCTGGAGGTTGAGGTCTGAAACATTTCTGTCGCCAGATACCCAGACGAGTTATTGATAACCATGAAGGATTTACATATAATTCATGAATCCTGAAAACACAGGTGAACAACAGCGAAGGAAACTGGTTGTCCTGGAGCTATTAAATATTCATGTGAAAGTAAGGGAACCAATTTGGATCGACGAGACGAAATTTAATCTCTTGCGCACGAATTCGGGACCGTTCAACACGTGTGAGCCGAGCAAATTGTACTTTATCGATTAGTCGTGGGCCAAATATGCATCCTGTCGGAGCCAGGACAAAGGACGCATTTATGGCGCTCTCCGTTTTACGTTGAAGCTACAATAAACAAATATGTACGCAGTGGCTGCGACAGTTCCTGAAGTAACAAGGTGCAGAGGCTTTCGTGCCACACTGATTTGAAAAGCTTGTTACAGTTAAAAACGTTACCAACCAGGGAGGATGTTTCGATTATCCCCATCCTCTCCGGTGCTGAACACTAGCGGGGGGTTATGGATTCTACTCAAAAGTTAAGCCAAGTAAGCGGTGAGGAAATAATAATGTGTCATCAGAACGCCGTATCGACGCTTCGCTGCCGCGCGACCACCAAAATTTTGCGCGCGGGCTGAGTAAACCTAGAGGACGCACACCCCTACGCGGATTCGAACCAGTGACGTTATGGTTGCAAAGCAAACGTGCAGACCACTCGGCCACCGGACAACAGCGGTGAGGAGGAGGTATAAGGAAAAGCTAAGAGTGGAACGTGAGTGCATTCTCAGCCAAAACGAGTGGCACTTTAGATTCTTGAGCAGCTTTTTTCATAGGCACGATACCGTGTGACACCGTGTCACCGCGAGAACATGGTTCAGCACGTGCCGAGGAATTACGGACGTGCTATTCACATGCCCGGTTTCCAACTATATTTCATATGAGTAACATAAAATTTTATTAATATAAATGGATTTATCCTATTTTCCTCGCCGGGTATTTGCATGTAACCCCACTTTCCCAGCTTGTAAATTTAGGTCCGCGATATTAAAACACGCTGGCGCCCGTTGAGAAAGGAGTGTGCAACCTTGTTCAGCGTAACTATTTCCCTTATATATGCCATTAAAAAAGTAGCGCGCTATACTTTACTGATACAAATAAGCCGTGATGTGGTTCATCAGAAATGCTGGCTCATTTCTCGGCGTAGATTCCTTTGCAGTTTATGTATGCATCAGAGACGTATAATTAATCGGGTGTGCGCCGTCCTGCAGAGCAGTGATGTAGCAACCCGATGACATTGGGCATAGTATAATCGTTTGAAAGAGGAAAGGGGCGCAGATTGATGGACATCGCCTCATTAATCCCTTATGAATGACGCGGCGCGCAGGATGCGATAATTATATTCGGGGAAAGGTTTCGCGGTATGTTATTGGGGACAATACCGGATTGCGTAGCTTTCGCTTAAAACTTGCTTATTAACCAAACCGGGGACAGCTGTTTTAAGAAGAAAACGTATGGCGCTTTGCGCGTTCCAGCCTATCTAGCGTTTTTAGAATCCTTAGATATGTATGGCTGCACAGGAAAGGAAAGTTTCCATCAACATACTTAGCATCAGTAACGCAGGTTACGGTCAGTAAATAGGGCTAGTCTGCAAACCACTCAATGTTTGTCATGTGGATTACTTACATCACAGATGCCGCAGCGTAACTTACTTCTGCTGTGCAAATAACACAATAAGGCAAATGCTAAGCTATCTAGTGGTTTAGTCATCTTTCAGTTACCTGAAACGAAACGTGATCGGGGGGCACTTAGCTTTACATCCGCCTAGTATATACAAGTCATTAGTGCAAACAGCCTAGGAAACTAGGAGCCAGTTAATTGATCCCTCGAATGGTTGCGCGCTAGAGTCGAACTCCATACCCGTACCTCGGAATATCGTACGAAACTAGGCTGTGCATAACTGTATATACTTCAAACCCCCGCCATCTAGCAAGCACTGCAGTAAGTTAGCAGCAACTGATTTCAAACAGCTTGTGACCACGGAGATGCAGATTGCACTAACTTCCATGCAAAGAAACGTTTCAGAACGCAAGTCAAACAAATTGGGCAGCGCAAAGAAATACAATGGTCACAAGTGGGATACAGTTTGTTGTGAAGTATGAAATTTTATTAAATCGCCACGTTGAGCAATCTTTATTTGCCCTCTGATTTCGTGTATATCGGTCGACGCAGATTCCTCGGAGGAATACTAATGCTTGCATGTGTCACAAGGCATCCGGATTTAAACAACCTGTCCGCATTAATCATGACAGCGCGATCCAAAGTTTTGTTAAGACAAAATCATTCTGTTACTGACCACACATATGTCCAAGCAATAGAGCACGACACGCGTTGATATCTTACTCCACTTTGCACAGTTTTCGATTTTTCTTAAGGCTGGAGAATCTCCCGCAGCCATTTGTCCCTTTAGTTTGCTCGTGTATTGAATGACGTAGGTAGCCTTATCTGATCTGCCAAAAATGTCGCCGACGTCTTTGTTGTTCTTGAATCGTTCACACTGACTAGCTGTGGGGTAATTGTAATAAAATATAGTCTGACCCGTGGCGTAAAATCGAAAAGCTTTAAGATCATAGCCCATGCTGCTATGCAACTTAGCGGTTGGACGACCCAGACAGTGGGCAATTAGACGGTGAAAATGTAGCATATTTATGAGAAAAAATTGGTATTTTGAAAAACTCTTCAATAATGTGGTGTGGGCTCATAACCTGGTGGGCAATAAATAGGGTTCCTTTGTGGAACGCGTGTGCATGTTAGAGGATAGGCATTAAACAGAAAAGCATGAACTTCCCGAACCGTACGATTATTCACAGTGGGCCGCAAAAAGATCTAGTGCATCGAGAAACGTCGTTCTCTTGCTATATACTAACCACGTAGACAAGTTGAGCTCATATGTCACGATGATAGGTTAATTATCGCAAGATGTTAAACTGTACCAGTTCCGTGGATCTGATTGCTCAGCTGCGTATTGCAATAATAATTTCCTGTGATGGTAAGTAATAAGATCACCGTTATGTTTTTCACTAGTGCTTGTGCCTTGCACCCTAACAAAATACTAGACTTAACGAGCAGTCTCATATCTGCCCGTGCTGTTATATTATTCTTTTTAATTGTCCCTCAAACTCGAAATGCAACGGCTGTCTTGGCGTGCCAATGTTGGAGTGCAAGAACCTACAGTCTTTGAGATCGGAATGGCCGAGTCTTCTTCATTTTTATTTACCTCAATAGAGCAATAGGAAAGTGACCCGTTACGGCAAGTGTTAATTAACTTCACGAAAATTGGAAAATTTGGCCACTAGCATACAGGTTTTATTACTTGAATCGCAAATGTTATTCATCTGAATTTACCTAGATATTTATATTAAGGTTGAGTGGGTTAATGCACATGTCCTTTGCGGTAGAAATAGCTGTCTCATTCATGTATATTCTAATGATTTATTTGCTATGTCAACTATTTTTTGCTAAAGCGTTACCAAAGTATATTACATATATATTGCAGGGAACATTTTAAAATATATTCCAAAATAAATATCATGATATGGCATATCTGTAAGCAGTTATTAAAAATGATATATGCTGCCGACGTTTGTGAAAGAGATATTGCCTTTGAAAGGGCATTTACTAAAAAAAGTAACAAAACCTTTTTTGTTGCTTGTCAAAACGTTAAAATTACACAAATCACAAAAAACTATTTTCTTTTGTTACATTGCCCAAGTAACAATAATTTACGTCACAATTGCGCTTTAAGTTTTAGTAGAAAATTTCACAAACTACCTACCAGTTTTAGTATACAGCTGTAATTAAACCCGCATATTTTAATAAAATTTGGCAATGCGCCTTATATTACCGTGCTTATTAGTTATGCATTTCTTAGGCGTAGGCAAAGTGAACATAAATTAATTTATATGTTGAAACTGCGCAGAAAACGAGTTCAAACATTTTCCTTTGATAAATTGTCCAAATAAAATCGCTGCCCAGAAAATTCCCGCAGTCAGTTTTCGATGTCGTTCGGACAGACCTGATTTGTGGGGTATGCGAACTCTGTGCAAGAGCAAATTGACTGGAAGTATCCTGGCGACGATAAACTAAATGACAATTCAAACCTCCACGAAGATATCCTGTACTGTGATATATGTGATTGCTACAAAATCTGGCACAGGCACTTTGTTCAAAATTACAACATGCAAAACTGTAGAAAATGCGCATTAGTACTTCGAAGGTTGCAGATGTGTATTAAATATAAGATTTGCGTACACAGTACACAATTTAATAGAAAGCGATTGCATAAGGAAATCAAGCTCCTCTGTACAAGTATTCAACTCAGTGCATGAGCACATCAAGTTTAATCCAAGTGGCGCACACTCTCAAATGCGTGCCCATCGTCTTGACAAATTGTAAATCAGTACAAGAATACTCAGGACAACTGCATCAGTTGGTGCGGCAGTTAGACTGCGCTCAGCCAACAAACCACGTGATGCTTATGTAGAAGTGAAAACAACATGTGAGCTCATTCACACTAGGATAGGTACGGACTTGCACCTGGCATTTATGGACGGTAGAGGAAGTACTCTATCTCCCACCAACTCACTTACGCGGCATCAAGACCCAGAACTGGGCGGCCATCCGCTTTTATAGTGCTCACTGCTAACGGATATGAAATGTACTCCACAATGAGACTGTATCGATTGCCTTCACTGAAACTAGCTGCATGCATGCTACCAGGCAGTTCAGTTAACTTCATGAAGTGTGATATTGACTTAGTGGTGCCTATGTGTGATCGAGTGTGGTTACTAGTGAATAGGTGAAGTAATTAATGCGCGCGGTGTTTCACTACGCGCCATTATTGAACAACGCGCTAGGTATCGGTGGGTGTGGCCGAATTACCTGTTAACTGCAGTAGATCAGCCTTTATGATGAGGTTAGCATCAGCATCTGCACAGCAATG
>OX104067.1:105292025-105307099 GCA_944474145.2 Dicrocoelium dendriticum
CTGTTTCCCTTATATATGCCATGAAAAAAGTAATGCGCTATATTTACTGATACAAATAAGCTGTGATGTGGTTCATCAGAAATTCTGGCTCATTTCTCGGCGTACATTCCTTTGCAGTTTAGGTATGCATCAGATACGTATAATTAATCGGGTGTGCGCCGTCCTGCTGAGCAATGATGTAGCAACCCGATGACATTGAGCATAGTATAATCGTTTGCAAGAGGAAAGGGGCGCAGATTGATGGACATCGCCTCATTATTCCCTTATGAATGACGCGGCGCGCATGATGCGATAATTATATTCGGGGAAAGGTTTCGCGGGATGTTATTGGGGACAGTACCGGATTGCGTAGCTTTCGCCTAAAACTTGCTTATTAACCAAACCGCGGACAGCTGTTTTAAGAAGGAAACGTATGGCGATTTGCGCGTTCCAGCCTATCTAGCGTTTTTAGAATCCTTAGATAAGTATGGCTGCACAGGAAAGGAAAGTTTTTCATCAACATACTTAGCATCAGTAACCCAGGTTACGGTCAGTAAATGGGGCTAGTCTGCAAACCACGCGATGTTTGTCAAGTGGATTACTTACACCACGGATGCCGCAGCGTAACTTACTTCTGCTGCGCAAATGACACAACATGGCAAATGCTAAGCTATCTAGTGGTTTAGTCATCCTTCAGTTACCTGAAACGAAACGTGATCAGGGGGAACTTAGCTTTATATCCGCCTAGTATATACAAGTCATTAGTGAAAACAGCCTGGGAAACTAGGAGCCATTAATTGATCCCTCGAATGGTTGCGCGCTAGAGTTGAACTCCGTACCCGTACCTCGGAATACCGTACGAAACTAGGCTGTGCATAACTGTATACACTTCAACACCCCCGCCATCCAGCAAGCATTGCAGTATGTTAGCAGCAACTGATTTCAAACAGCATGTGACCACGGAGATGCAGGTTGCACTAACTTCGTTGAAAAGAAACGTTTCCGAACGCAAGTCAAACAAATTGGGCGGCGCAAAAAATTAAAATGGTAACAAGTGGGATACAGTTTGTTGTGAAGTATGAAATTTTATTAAATCGCCACGTTGAGCAATCTGTATTTGCCCTCTGATTTCCTGTATATCGGTCGACGCAGATTCTTCGGAGGAATACTAATGCTTGCATATGTCACAAGGCATCCGGATTTAAACAACTTGTCCGCATTAATCATGACAGCGCGATCCAATGTTTTGTTTAGACAAAATCTTTCTGTTACTGACCACAATTATGTCCAAGCAATACAGCACGACACGCGTTGATATCTTACTCCACTTTGCACAGTTTTCGAATTTTATTAAGGCTGGAGAATCTCCCGCAGCCATTTGCCCCTTTAGTTTGCTCGTGTATTGAACGACGTAGGTAGCCTTATCTGATCTGCCAAAAATGTCGCCGACGTCTTTGTTGTTCTGGAATCTTTCACACTGACTAGCTGTGGGGTAATTGTAATAAAATATAGTCTGACCGGTGGTGTAAAATCGAAAAGCCTTAAGATCATAGCCCATGCTTCTATGCAACTTAGCGGTTGGACGACCCAGACAGTGGGCAATTAGACGGTGAAATGCAGCATATTTATGAGAAAAAATTAGTATTTTGTAAAACTCTTCAATAATGTGGTGTGGGCTGTTAACCTGGTGGGCAATAAATAGGGTTCCTTTGTGGAACGCGTGTGCATGTTAGAGGATAGGCATTAAAAAGAAAAGCATGAATTTCCCGAACCGTACGATTTTTCACAGTGGGCCGCAAAAAGATCTAGTGCATCGATAAACTTCGTTCTCTCGCTATATACTTACCACGTAGACAAGTTGAGCTCATATGTCACGATGATAGGTTAATTATCGCAAGATGTTTACCTGTACCAGTTCCGTGGATCCGATTGCTCAGCTGTGTATTGCAATAATACTTTCCTGTGATGGTAAGTAATAAGATCACCGTTAAGTTTTTCACTATTGCTTGTGCCTTGCACCCTAACAAAATACTAGACTTGACGAGCAGTCTCATATCTGCCCGTGCTGTTATATTATTCTCTTTAATTGTCCCACAAACTCGAAATCCAACGGCTGTCTTGGCGTGCCAATGTTGGAATGCAAGAACCTACAGTCTTTGAGATCGGAATGACCGAGTCTTCTTCATTTTTATTTACCTCAACAGAGCAATAGGAAAAAATGACCCGTTACGGCAAGTGTTAATTAACATCACGAAAATTGGAAAATTTGCCTACAAGCATACACGTTTTATTACTTGAATCCCAAATGTTTTTCATCTGAATTTACATAGATATGTATATTAAGGTAGAATGGGTTAATGCACGTGTACTTCGCAGTAGAAATAGCTGTCCCATCCGTGTATATTCCTATGAATTATTTGCTGTGTCAACGATTTTTGCTAAAGCGTTACCAAAGTATATTACATAAAATGTTGCAGGAAAAATTTTAAAATCTATTCCAAAATGAATACTATGATATGGCATATACGTAAGCGGTTATTAAAAATGTTACGTGCTGCTGACCTTTGTGAAAGAGACATTGCATTTGAAAGGAAATTTACTAAAATACTAACAAAACATTTTATGTTGCTTATCATAATGTTAAACTTGCACAATCACAAAAACTCTTTTATTTTGTTACATTGCCCAAGTAACATTAATTCACGTCACAATTGCGCTCTAAGTTTAGTAGAAAATATCACAAACTACCTGCTAGTTTTAGTCTACAACTGTAACTAAACCCGTATATTTTAGTAAAATCTGGCAATACGCCTTATATAACCCTGCTTATTATTTATGCATTTCTTAGTCAAGGCAAAGTGAACATACATTAATTTATATGTTCAAACTGCGCATAAAAGTAGTTCAAACGTTTTCTTTTGACAAATTGTCCAAGTAAAATCGCTGGGAAGAAACTTCCCGCAGTCAGTTTTCGATGTTGTTCGGACAGACCTGATTTGGGGGTAGGCGAACTCTGTGCAGAAGCAAAATGACTTCGAAGTATCCTGGCGACGATAAACTAAATGACAATTCAAACCTCCACGATGATATCCCGTACTGTGATATATGTGATTTCTACAAAATCTGGCACAAGCACTTTGTTCAAAATTACAACATGCAACACTGTAGAAAATACGCATTAATATTTCAAGGTTGCCAATGTGTATTAAATATAACATTTGCGTACACAATACACAATTTAATAGAAAGCGATTACATAAGGGAATCAAGCTCCTCTGTACAAGTATTCAACTCAGTGCATGAGCACATAAAGTTTAATCCAATTGGCGCACACTCTCAAATACGTGTCCATCGTCTTGACAAATCGCAAATCAGTACAAGAATACTCAGGACATCTGCATCAGTTGGTGCAGCAGTTAGAATGTGCTCAGCCAACAAACCACGTGATGCAAATGTGGAAGTGAAAACAACACGTGAACTCATTCACTCTAGGATAGGTACGGACTTACACCTGGCAACTGTGGACGGTAGAGGAAGTACTGTAACTCCCACCAACTCGCTTACGCGGCATCAAGACACAGAACTGGGCGGCCATCAGTTTTTATAGTGCTCACTGCTAACGGATATGAAATGTACTCTACAATGAGACTGTATCGATTGCCTTCACTGAAACTAGCTGCATGCATGCTACCAGGCAGTTCAGTTAACTTCATGAAGTGTGATATTGACTTAGTGGTGCCTATGTGTGATCGAGTGTGGTTACTAGTGAATAGGTGAAGTAATTAATGCGCGCGGTGTTTCACTACGCGCCATCATTGAACAACGCGCTAGGTATCGGTGGGTGTGGCCGAATTACCTGTTAACTGCAGTAGATCAGCCTTTATGATGAGGTTAGCATCAGCATCTGCACAGCAATGCATGATGTACTGCACCGAACATTGCGGGAGTACCGCGTTAATTGTGGTAAGGTTACCGGGTTGGTAAGAGTTCGCATTTACTGGTCTATATGCAGTCGTTCGTATAATGTAGCCGTTGACAGGGCGAAGGATTACGTTTTACAGAACCGTCATGAATTCGTGTGAAACAAAGTTGAAACGATGGTCTATGTTAACGTTAGCGCACTCCTCACCAAGATGCCGAAATGCGACGCACTGGGTATTGTGAAACGCTATTTGACTGAAAAGATAAACCTAGGGAGTGACCGAAAAATAAGTTGGATGAAACAACCGAGAGTAAGACATTGCGCAGTATGTTGTTCTAGCCCGTGTTTCATTCGGAATTAGGCATTCAAAAACATGGTGTTATCATTCGATCGCCAATGTCCACAATGTTTTACATGATACTAGCAAACTCCAGTAAATAGCCAAAAATGTTGGTATCAAATGGATGGCAAATATTGAACATAAATTGGATAAGAAAAACTCGTCTATGAGAAACCTGAAATCGTTGACCATAGAGTGGCACATCGCCATTCCTTGACCGCTCTGTTTGCAAGATTGTTAAGTTTCCCAATCGATATTTCGTCAACCGACGGACACAGATGGGACACAGCACTACAATTCCGATCTCTGTGTTTCACAGCTAAGGTCATGGGCACATAGAAGGAAGTTGGGAATGCCACTTGCAAGTAGACAGTACGGCAATTGCTGAATAGAGGACACCGAAACCGATAGTGAAAGACACGTTTCACAATATGCTAATACCAAACTGGAAATCTACAGCGGAATGCATTGGGACGATAAGAATAATATAGGTAGAAGGAACTTCCTTTTCTTATCCGACGGCATTAACCAAGGAATAAAACACAGGATCTGTTCAACAATGGTGTATATGAAATACACACTTTTCGTAGATAAGAGGAATTGCTGTGTTCACAAATATATTCACAATAACAGTGAATATGTGTATAGGAGATACCGCAAGCGAACTGCACACAAAGCTGTTGGAACACCTGAGGCGCATGTTACGACGACGTATGCGTATAATGCTTTACTGTGAGATTCAGCGGCGGCGACGCACGCGTTAGTTACGGTGGGTAAGGTGAGTCAAACTGAGACGCTTCCATTTTTATTGCGCGGCATACCGAAACAATTAACCTATCCCCGTTTGTTTCTGCATATACTTAAAGTACAACAAATTGAAAATATATATATCAACATGCATTGCTTCAATGCAATAATAGAAAGTACTTGCGTTATCAGTCAGTAAAATGGCTACGCTACTGAAAGTTTAACTGAATAAATAAATGGTATATTCCAGGTAGAATAAGGCATACAATTGATGGCACGACTAAAGATACCTACAAATATAGCTGCTTTGTAACAGTTGTTGTTGTTGTTTGTAAAAGTTGTTGTTAAAATAAAGTACTTCCAGAATTTTCGTTGTTTACACACTTGATTAGTTCGTGGTTTAACAGTGGGATCCAGGAACATTATGGCGCTGGTTTGCGAAAAAGCTAGGTTATTACTATGGTGGCAATAGCCAAAGGTCGGCATGATTTCACCATGTTGGAATCCATGGTTTCATGAGCACAGGAGCCAAAGCAAAATGTGCTTTGCGATGAAGGCCACATTTTTCATTTCAGGTTCTCGTCGCCTTATGTGCTTGCTTTAAACACCCAATGTCTTTCTGTAACAACACACCCAGGTCACGCTCCATGGAAACCTACGCCAAGGTGTGGTCTCTAATATTGTAGCCCTCATCAGCCGGTGAAGCAGATGTATCACTTTGCACTTAGTTACGGTCAATTGAAGCTTGTTCCTCTTTGACCATTCGTAAATGCAATCTAGGTCATGTTGGAGAAGATCGTGAGCTGGCTTGTTATAAATCGCCCGCCATTTCCTAAAGTCATCGGTGGAAATCAGAAAATTTGAGAAGATGACTTTTGCCGGGTCCTTGATAAACACTAGGATTAAGTGCGCTCAGCAATGAGCCTTGTGTGACACCACATTCCACCTCAATTTGGTTAGAGATTGATCACCTTACAAGTACTTGAAGCTTCCGTTTGTAAAGGAAGCTGTCAATCCAAGCAAGTACAGTATATCCGATTTAGTAACTGTCAAGCCGTTGAAGTAGGATGCGATGATCACGGCGGTCGAAAGCATTGGATAACACCAGATGGATGACATCTACTCTGACCCCGTCAGCGGCCCATTCCCTCTAAATACCTTGTACAATCAGTAGGCTGGTGGCGCATGATCGGTGTTGACAGAAGCCATGCTGTTCCGGTTCCAAGGTGTTGCATTTTCCAGGTAGCTCCTTAAAGCCTGAGCAAAGACTGCTTCCATCAACTTTGCTAGCACAGGGATGAGAATCACTGGACGATAGTTTGCAAGATCTTATTGGCTAACCCCTTTAAAAATAGGGGTGATAAAGCCACACTACCACATAGTGGGGAGTTGCTTTGCATCAAAGAACCTTTGGAAGGACTTTGACAGTGGTTCTAGCTTGTTAGCCACAGCCTTCAGTACCTTTGGTGGAATGCTGCCTGCTCCCGGACAACTATGCTCACGCAGTGAGAATAACTTCCTTAGCACAATTAATGGGTTGAAACTTACATTTGTAACAATGTTGTCGATAATGTGCTTGATATTATGGGACAGGTAGATATTGCGAGTTCAAAAATGGGGGCGTCGTAGCCAAAGAGCATTAGCTGCTTCCTCGGCACTTTATACTCTATCTGCTCTCGTGAAAAGTGGATTGATTACATGCTTTACTTTAGAAGCTCAATTAAACGCCTATCAAGTTTTGTTATGTATGCATTTATTGGCTCGGCACAGTTGTTAAGTTACTTTGTCCTCACGAAATGGTGCAGTGAATGTTTGCGATGGGTGAGGATATTTTCCTTATTTTCTGAGTCGGAGTTAAAACTATAGGCGTTTTCACGGGACGAAGGGTCTTGGTCTATGTTGCTTTGTTAATGATGTCGCCGAGTATATTAACGAACTCTGCCCAAACGTTGTCAAATGGACTTTTGTTTAAGATTTCCTAAGCAGCAACGTCGGCGAGTTCTTTCAGTTCGTGGTAGTGATTGTATGAGTTAGTTCCGAGTGTTCAGATAGGTACTCTGCATAACACACAAAGGTAAAAGTTATTACTACATGAGCACTGAGACCTAATGGACTATCTATCAATAACTTGTCAACTATGAGCTCTTCATTCGTGAGCGCAAGGTCCAATATGGACGGATTGTTTGCTGTCCTGAATCTAGTGGGCGTGGTGACATGATTATACAAGAGAACATTAGCGAACAGTTCATGCAAGTCTGCTTTGAAGTGCTCAATGGGCGTTGCCGAAACCTCCTGCTTAGGTGGATTGAAGTCCCCGGAGATGACAATGTGGCTGTACCTAGTGCTTTGTACTAGGTTAAGGCAACGGATCAAGCAGGAATCCATTTCCGGAGTGGACGTTAGGGCGGTAAACAATAGCTATGAGACATGTGCCATTGTGTCTTAGTCGGAGATGGCAACTGAAGCGTCGGTGACGTGTTTTTACAGATCACACACTTTGTACATTGTAAATCCCTGCGGTAGTAGAGTAGGAGCCCACCTCCTTTGCTAAGGCGATCATTCCGGATGAGTGACTTTCCGGCTTTCGCAACCTCAGCATCATCCACCTATTGGTGTAACCAAGTTCGGTAATAGAAATTAGCTCCCAAGCATTCGCAACCTGTTGTAGTCCAAGTTCGGTATTTTTAGTGAGGAGCACTTGGGCGTTAGTGCACATACATGAAAGCTTCTAAGATTTAAGCAATGTTTCAGATGCTATACAACTGATACGTGAAATTTCGCGGAGCAGAGATTAGCCAGCGACTAATCGATTTTTCGATGTGCATTTAGTGAAGGTTTAACGCCATATTCATCGTACTTATATTTATTCCTGTGTCTAAACTTTGACGTACGGTTTAAGTTGTCTGTTAAATATCATCTTCCACAGGTTGTGTGGGCTCTCTGCACACTACTGGTGCATTGTTCTTTTATAGATCCCGTGGCGTTTGGTTCTTTGAGTGACTTATCAAATCTAGGTGGCATATCGCTGGTTTTACTCAGCCGAACCTCAGATGATAGCTTGAAACGGAACATGTACCAGCTTTTAACATCCGTGCTACCATATGTTTTGACTTAAGGACTACATTCAACACTCTCGGGCCACTTCCTTTGTAGTTCGGTGAGGTACGCAGTTGTGACACCGATTTCGCTGACATATCATCCAAGCGGAGCGTTTCACGGATATAACATCACTGTTCTTTATAATGGGTTGTTATTTCTTGCTTACTACAGGCTTCAGTTTCATTGACGCCAGTGTGAGCTTCACTCAAACCGTCGAACAAAATAAGGTTTCCGACTAGACAACTGAGAACTACGTCGCTACGCGTATACCAAGGAGAGATTATCAACCCAATTACCGATAAAGGCATGATGGTAAACAATCTGGTCAGCATGTAAAGTCAAGCAACGTAACATTTTTTCAGCGAAAGACGATTGATAGTGAACAAGACGAAGCTTTTACTCCTAACTTACCAAATTTCATCTTAAAAACTGTGTTTCAAAATATAGATATTTAAGAACAACAAGAAGACACCCGATAAGAGACATGCTTACGAGATGGATTCCAAACCCAAGGCCATAAGCCAAGTTGCAAATCTTGACAATAGAGAAGCCGCGCAACAATTAAACATTCGGTCACTTGTTCTTGGTTTTTAATGAATCTATGGAATCTAGTTGGAAAATAAGATATCAGTGAACATAAAACAGCTGTTAGTAGACTTTTTACAGTCGCCACTCGATTCAGAAGTTGACGAACCTTGAGCCCTTAGGTACTTGCCGACCCAAGAAGCAGGACCCTCGTTAGGCGGAAGCATATCCCGTTCAATAAACCTGAGCTGAACAGGCCTGACTAGATTCAGGACAACATCATTTGTACGTGATAAGATGAATGATTTTCAGGGAATACATTCGTGGTGCTGCCATTTCATGGAAAGGCGTCATCTCTCCATCCACATAAGAACTTCCATCTGTCAAAACTGCCAAATGATTACCAAGAACTCTTGAGAATCATCCCCACTTACTGCAATATCTCGGTCATTGAAACAATATATACTTATACCACACCAAAACACAGACGACTTTCCTCTCATTTTTGTAGTCCTCGTGAAATGTATTGCTGAAGCAACTGGGATGAATTATATATCTATGCACAGAGCAGGGAACGAGAGAGCATCAGTTATTCTAGTTTGCTATTACCAAGCTAATTCCATAAACTGCCTTCCATGGTCGATGTTAAAAAGAAGACTTTTCCCAAAGTAGTTTTCCCTGTGTAGATCACCGTCGAAGACAAAACTAATGGCTAGATGTATGATAAAGTAAGGAGCAAGTGATTGAGAGAAGATTAAGTTTGTTTACCTGATGACTTTCTCCACACATCGCAATTCTGTTTGATATAAGACTATATGTGTGCACATCTCACCAAATGTATCAAACGCCATGAAGAAAACGAATCCGGAGCGTCAAATAATTCCGGACGGATTAACCAAACAAATGTAATTGTGAGATATTTCTTTTAACAAAGCGTTAAACTTTTAAATTGCGAGCCTTGTGTGAGCTATGAATGAGCGAATCTAAGCATAGTTTTACCAAGACAGTGATGCTACTCCGCGCTGGTTCGATCATATATTTCAATGGTTAAAAATGTCTGTGCATAGCTTATAGTTCAACTATTCTCCCAGCATTTTAGGATGTGGGAAGCACCAATGAGCAAGGAATTAGCAGCAAAGAGGCATACACGTTTGATGACAAGAGTGCTCCATGCAAGGTTGATGCCACGATCGCCACACTGTTTATCTTCGACAGTGAAGTTGAAGAATTTGTCGAAATTGTAAATGAGGAATAGATGAAATGAAGAGTATATTTTACAGTGGTATATGTTTGTTAAACAAACAATATTGACGATTCTTTTAAATGGGTTAAATTAAGTCTGTACTATCGGAATCGAATTTTGCTTTTGAACATTACGAATGTTCCGCTTTATAAAAATCTTAGATCTGTTTACGGATACATTATATTATAGTACGGTGTGTCTTATAGTTCGAATACTGCATAGGTTCTGAATGTTCTTTCCCTATACGGGCTTGCTATTTATAAGAACCGCATAACTTCTCTTAGTATTATTTCTTCCATAAACATATATGATCTCTCTCTCTGGTTAATAATCAAATATAAGAAATACATTCTACTCATGTTTGCAAACAAAAATACCTTGGTAATATACCAAAGAAAAACAGCTGTTCATCTCATTATTTGACAAATCACTTCGAGGTGTGCATTGTAATATTTGAATGCTTTAGCGATAGGAAGCTATTTGTTTTATCCTAGATAATTATTTGGCAAGCTTGTGTTGAAATGGTTCGCCTTTTTAATAAAGGCAATGTCAGTTATTTACCAATAAGCAAGTGCTAAAACAAAAATTATTTAATAAATTATTCTGAATAATCAAGCAATTTTCGTTAACAGGAATAAAGAATAAATTACATATTTAAAACAAAAGAAATTGGTACCAATCATAAATCCTCACTACACGTTGTTGATGGTGCCACGCATAGTTATTTTCAAATGTATACCTTTAGGCAACAGTAGTTTTAAGTGTACGATGTATACAGTTAATAATATTCATACTGCTGAATTATGTCTGGAACTTTTTCAGGAGCTGTTGCATGTCACGCAAAATATTTTGCACGAAAAGCATATGTTACTTTTTTGTGAATTTGGTAAGTCGGATAATATGTTTGCGGAAACTTAGATCGCTATTTTGGGCAGCCAGATTTACCGATGACATTGTGTAACAAATGTTAGTTGCCACCTGAATATTATGTTTACAATTCCATAAAGTGTCATTTAAACTATTCCATTGGCGCATATTTTGATAGACGGTTTTTTCTAGACATGCGGGGCGTTTCGCATGTCGACCTTATCATTTTATAGGAAATGTTCCGTGTAGAGAGATTTGAAATATATTTACTAATCTAAACGGAAATGCAATAAAATGTAAGCTTTTACGGAATGTCTCGCCAGTTCGATGAAAAAGTATGTTAGTAAATAATTGAACATTCGTTCCCATATATCTAAACTATGACAGGTAAATTATACTTACTGAAATATCAGATATTTGCTATAAGCCCATCGATACGCTTTTATTTTTTGTGGAAGAAGGTTAGTTTAACCTTTCAACTGCCTTAATGGAAGATAAAATGCGCTAGCCATTTTTTCTTGATAAATCTAATTTTTCATTATATCTTTATTTGTCATGCCACGTTGACTGGTGCATTAATGTGCGGCGAAGTTTATTGAATAAACTGGTACATCGTGCTAAAGCACATCGCAAGATGCAGCATTTCTAATTATTCCGATGAGGTTAGCATGATTTTTCAATTTCCTCTTTTGCATTCAATATGACGAGGTACTGAACAAGCTATCCGTTGAGTTTGCTTGATTTCTGTTTTCGTATACATATTAAAATATAACTAAGAATATATTCTATATTTTAATAAATTACTCTTCAGAACAAGTTAATGCGAGCGTGAAATAAACGCACGCGCGGAATTGATCGATGATATTTGATGGCACCTATTTTGCAACTTACATTTGACAAAGCCATGTTTTCGTCAAACATAGTGTAATATACGGGAGAGAATAGCATAAAAATGTATTGTAATTTGCCTGATATAATCAGAGAAGCTGCAGCTCATCTGACTACAATTATTGTCTCTATTGAATACAAGTAAGTCAAGGTTTTCGTTTTATTTGATTAGTGCATAAATTAATTTTTATGGATTAAATCAATACGTTCGTTGTAAAACAATTTATACTACCGAAAGATATAGGTCATAACCAATGCAGTTTAAGCTCTATTTAGTCTCATAATATATATGGCTAGCGAGAAGAAACACTAAATTTGTTAGGCGTATATTACGTTAGTTTGGCTGAATTCCAGTTAAGATATTTTGAAAATAGAATTGATTCTTGCAAAGATGGATCACACTAGGCAGGCGTTAAACCGAGGCGCCGCATAATAATTCTGCATTTGGAATAGGAAACTAGCTAAGCTACACTATTAATTGTAGATAATTTCCTCTGGAGTATATTGCTTTCATTTGTAATATTATTGTATTTATTTATTCACACCAAGTGGCTGGTGGATGGCACGAGGTGTTTTAATTAAAGTGCATAATAATTTAAATACCGATTGAGGCTGAGCAATCATTCTAGAATGTAGACTGTATACTTATTCAGATTTTTAGAAAGTAATTGGTTTCATGTTAAATATATTGTCTATTAGTACACAATGTCTTAACCAAATATCATCACGCCATATGTAATTTCAACATGCAGCGCAAGCGTTTCAATGCCAGTAATTTGGAATGGTAGTGGTGTTTCTTGCTTATCTTAGCAAATACTTAACAAGTTAGACATATTGTGATGGGGAACTAACAGATTTCACGGACGGATAGCTAAGCTGGGGGTATCATTCTAGTCGCATAGTAACTTAAAACTTAATACATTCGTCCAACGAAAATAATATTCGCTTATATATCTTACCAGTTACACGTATTTGATGAAGAGCACGTTCAACATTCTCTCAAGTGCATTTAAACAATGCTTACATTAAGCTTTGCAGCTGTAACTTATGTTGTAAATGCTAGCACTGTGTTGCTGTGTATGCATCTTCGACCCTAGCATAAGCGACCAGTAATATCAATTGACAACGGTCGACCATACGCTATCAATACTTCAATTCGGTTGTCCTGCCGCGATTTAAACCTAGGCCTAGGATTAAATCTAATATCATCATACCATCATGTGACGTTTTGACGAGGGTGCGGACTGAAACCAAACTCTCTTACGTGGGCGTCAAGTGTTATTTCCCGCATAGCGTCTCGACCCATTGAAAATAAGAGCGTACTCCTGACAAATCAAGTAGCAGACGAAATTAACAACTAAAATTCACTAATTTTTTCTTGGTTAATCGTAAAGCAATTATAGAAAAAATACAGTTAAACGTCCATCAGATGATTCTTCCTTACCTCAGACCAGACCTTAGTACTAAACTCCTCTTTTTACAAAATTTCATGTGGTGAAGGTCATTTCTATTTTCCATAATCCACTTGAATAAAACCCAGATCTCATCTAAAAGTATCAGGGCGGTTTAACTTAGAAATCGAGAATAAATAAAGGACACTGTTTCAAATCCGTGGAATATACGTGATCGTTTCTAACATATATGTTAAATTTATTTTTGTGATACGTTTATTATTGACCTTGCTGCATAGCTTGTGGTTATCCGCCCTACATACGTAATACATACTAAACCTTAGATCATATAATTTTGATAGTCCTAATAACCTTCATTTTCTAAAGATATGTTAGCGCTATTAACGTAATATTTCTTTCCTAAATACCCTTTAAAACTATCTAACGCAGCTTCTTCTCCATCGATCTTAACAACCAATAATAGCAGTACATACAGACATTTGTACAGACGCGTCTCTGCCATTTATCCACGTTGACCTAATTAATAACAGAATAATATGAGGGATATTAGGGCGACTTACAAGAAAGCATTAATACTGTATGCGGTCATTCAGGATCCAGGCTCCTTCCAACTTGAGTAGAAAAATTACTTCACAAATCTGCTGGCTATCTTTCAAATATATCGTGACATCTGCCAGAAAATTACCAGATAACTTTCACTGCCCTGTCTCATAAACTGCCCAATATCTTCCAGGTTAATTCGGCATCAGACCCACTTTAAACGGACATTCAGACTAGGAGACGGCACCAGACGCGGCACTTGGTTTATCTGTAGCCAGCCATATCGGGTAATGTTCTCGAACCAGCCACAAGTTGCGTACAGGAAACTTTAGCCCGAAGGCCAGCAAGACCAACGGCATTCAATTTGGACATCCGTGGTCCAACAAGCTAACTTTTCAGCAAGCTTGCTCCGCTTCAGTTTTCGCCTAGTACTGCATCCGGTCACATTGTTCTCAGAGCCATTCTGCAAGTTAATCCTGTATTTTAAAAACTAACACCGTCATCTCCGATGTACAGTGACCGTTGCCGGTGACGATTGATCAGTTCCAAAAGCAGATAATACTGCAAGGTGCTTGGAAACGGTTAAGCTCAGAGTCGGTTAGGTTAAGACAGTCAAGTTTCAGTTGGTCAGTGCGTCTTGATAGGGCTGCCTGACCGTGGGCTGTGTCAATATCTCATTTGCCAATCGAAGGGTAAGCTTGTTGCGACATCCCGCTAAATTCCATTATAAAACGGCAATGTACTAATGCTGGGTGTACAATCGATGCTAGTTTTTATGGTACTTCCGACAATCAAGCATGGGTAATGTAGTAGAATTCGGGTCCATTGGCTGGTCGGCTACATGAAAAAACGCCAAGTGGCACTGCGTCGTCAAATGTGCACAAAATCGGCGCTACTAAGCAACGACCGCCTGCTCCGCTTACAGTTGCTGCAGTTGCTGCGCCGATGGACAGCCTGTTCGGATTTAAACCAATATTTACCACTTAGCCTGAGATTCTGCAGTGCTCTAATGCTCTGATCTTGTAGGCGTAATTATGCCCTGCTAATCTACAACGTCTGCTACAAGTAACACTGTGTTATAGGGACGTTCCGTTCATGTTTGAATATGTCATTGAGATGCATGTCAGAACTGCGCAAGTCAGTGGAAGTATAGATAAAAGACACCACAAGCAAACAATATTTTACTCTACTTTGGTGATTTATGCAACGCTTACTTGTGTTCGGCAAACGTGCTGTTCACGAAATCCAACAAATGTAAAAATGGCATCTAACCTTGGAGTATGAAATTATACTTCCACCAGCTTGACTCGTGGGCTTGCAGCAATCGCGTCATCGGATAAGTTTAAATCAATAGCTACGACACAACTAGTCAGTTGTAGTTTAAAGTCAGCAATCTTAATCGGCTCTCAGTGATCTTATTTTCAGACACGCACAACGCACACAAAATCCTTGGTGTGTCCAAGGGTGCATGCGTTTGTAGCCTGTTGGGATACTTTTTTATAAAGTGCCAAA